>OX376340.1:25243796-25573655 GCA_947369235.1 Udea olivalis
CGTGAAACAAAGTTCACCACACAATTCGATTGAAATCAATTTTCACATTTGAATTAAAGTAATTAAATCGTCAGAACTAAGAATTAGGCTATAAGCTTAATGATATATTGAATCTATTTCTATTTCTTAGAACATGGTATGAGTAGCAGAATACATGGCTAGGGTACGAGTAGGGTTACGATAACGACTATTTCATTAGTTTTAATAACTTTTCAAACAAAGGTATTCGATAAGTGAATTTATATTTTTAGCATTTACAATGCACTATTTTATGCACAAACAAATAACCAGTTCAAAATATTTCATCCTGCTTGAGTCCCTAGGATCAGGTCGATTTTTTCTACTTTCTATCTTTGCGTAGAAAACTGTTCGAGTTTCCTTTTTTTAATATAATGCATGTTACACAAATTGAGAGAACGCTTGTCTTTATTAAACTATACACAAGTAACTTCGAAACCCCCTATGTGTAAACGTGACTATTGTGCTACGTGAAATACATGAATTATCAAATAATATTATGAACTAACTGATAAGTGATAACGATAAAGTTTGCAAATATTGTAGTTAAGGCCTCATTTAAAGAAACGCGTCACGATGAGCGGCGCGGCCCGCGATGAGCTCAAACATTAACGTTGTATTTGTGCGTTCACGGAGAAGCTATTTTACACACGTTTTCTTGTTTCTTTGCAGCGGATGGCATCAACCGTTTCGCGCAGCGTTGAATGCATATATATATTCGATGAAGGATTAGCCGCGAGACGCCGCGTCACACGCGACGCGCACTGAATTCAAACATGGCGTTGTATATGAGGCCTAAGACAGTTACTGTTATTGTTAAGGTGTAGGTGTGCATTACTTTAGACATCAATTTTTAAATTGTATACAATCCTATATAGGAAATTTATTAAAACTACAGATTCGCTACCAACTAGGTAGCCTTTCGCAAATGCAGTCGAAAGTCAAAGCCGTATGGGTGATTATTTCTTCTCCACATTCTTTTTACTACGGAAGTTGTAATGGCGCTGAAGTGATATTATTTTCTTTGGTCCATTTATCTAGCCTAAATACTTTGGCAACACTCTTTGGTAAATGTCAGCTTCTCTTGGTACCCTCTAGTTATTAACTACTTATTCTCAATTATTATGAAAAAAATACACTGATGACATAAAAAAACTGAAGCCCATCGGTATTTCAGTATTTGGCGAGGGTACCTAGATGGATGTATATCAACCAAGCTACTTCGAGGTAAAAATATATTTTTATTCTAATACATTTATTTAAAGCTACATATAGATATTTCACTATAAGATATAAAAGGTACATAAATGTAGAGATAGTACCTAACAATCTTTTGTCGCTTTGTTTTATATTAAATAATGATAAGGAACTAATAACATGACGAATCTACGCATTTCAAGATATTATATACTAGTATATAAAATAAATAATTGACTAAAATCGTAATATGCACAACTAATAAAACTCAAATCTAGATACAATTGTGCTATAATATAATTTCTTGTAAACGTAATACGCTAAATCGTTTAGTTATCGTTCAATTTAGGCACAAAACCATGAAACCTTATCCTTAAAAATAAGAATATCGCAAATACTACTAGTAAAGGTAAGCACAGAATATTATATTCTTCATGATAATGCAATATTATCAGATTTTTATAGTTCATCGAAACAGAAATATTATAGCTGGGCTCGCTCTTTTACAACATCATAAATATATGGATCATAAAACTGAACTAGGTAGGTACACTTTTCCTTTTGATATGACGAGATATGTCACGTGTTACAAAAATATTGTAAACCACCCGATATGTACATAGAATTTTAAATTTTGTTAACCCTAATTTAATGCACGTCTTTTTAGGTGACGTTCCTATTTTGGCACCTTTATTAAAGTCTCTTTTTAAGGTTATTCATAATTTCCAAAGTCTTTCTTAATAGATTAATAAAAATAGAATTATCTGCAGCAAGGCTGCCAACAATGAGTATGTTTTATCAAGAGACATTGAAATTATATATATGAAGGTAAAAATATAAGGGATTTGCACAGATTTGCGCATTCCATCATTTAATTCTATTGCAAACTGTTAGATGACTGATCGTTAAAATTTCAACATTAAAATGGATAACTGAATGAAATTAATTTACTTTGTGGTGTGCCTTGTCCATTGTGATCTCAGTGCTGTCATCATTTCGCTTCGATTCGGTACTTTCTCGCTAGTGGTGCGAGTGATCGGGGCCGCCGGGGCTGTCAGGCGCTCAGGTACCTTCAAGGTAGTGCCGGAATGACCCGGCTGATTCTCGGTCATGACAACGACATCCGTAGCACTTTCCGAAGGACTCACAGGCACGATCAGTCTCACGCGTCCGTCATCTCCTGTAGCAGCCAGAGTCCCGTTGTGAGACAGCGGCATAATGAAAGGCAAATCGTCATCTGAGCTGTACGCGTCCGGGGTGGAAGCTTTAGATGTGGAAGCTTGGCTGGTGCTGGACAACGAGTTCTCGGATTGTTCTAAGCTCATCGCCTGGGCCATAGCGCCCAATTCATCGATCGAACCGCTCAAGTCTTTATAAACATTATGATTCAGCAGACTGGCGATATCCGTATGGCTGTAGTGATTCGTCAACGGTGGTATGTTAGGAAAGGCGTTGCTATTCTGAAAGAACTGTTGATTGCTCACATTTGTTTCGGTTATTTCATTTGGGAATCCACCCATGTCTTGGAATTTTGACATTAGATAATTCTGTATCTGCTCGTTTGACATTCCTCCGAAGGAGGGGGCGGAGCTGGAGCCGTTCTGCGACATGACAGGTGAGGTGCAAAAGGGGGAGAACTTGTTGTTGTTATTTTCGACGTTTTGCGTGATTTTGTTGTTGTGGGCTATGACTTCGAGCAGTTCGTCGGTGCTGAATTGTCTGCTGTTGTCGTTGACGGTATGCTGAGCGCTCGATTTTTGCCGGTCTTTATTCCCAGAGTCAGCTTTAGCCTAGATTTGAAACAAATTAAAATTGAAATACATCAAATAACAGTCCCGCTCGTTAAACACACAGATAATCTGATTTTCATTCTTTCATAGCTAATAAAAGCTAATAAACTTGAAAATTATTTTGCAATTTCAGTACTGTTTCACGCTGGCCTTGTTAAATGTTTACCGCTTCTAGAGAAAATTGTTTTCGTATGTACAGACGCGTTCGCGTAAACTTTCATAAAAACATAGCAAATTGGGCCCTATGTTAGCAGCATAGGGTGCTCCTATGTAAAGCTCATCGTGAATGCGTATGTACCATGATAACCTAGAGTATTCTTTTTGAAGAAACAATGCAATGCACTGTTGTAATGACAAACAGTATCTGTATTTCAAAGCGAACCTGGTAAATGATACTCGGATAAATATCAAGGTCTCGTGCTATTTAGAACTACAGACAGAAAACTGGCGAACGTGAACAATTTGGTGTAGTATAAATGCTGGTATAATTAAGCTTAGTGTAAGTTAAACTAATTGGACTAGTTAAAAAATTTTCAGCAACTAAAACCAACTGTAACTTTGAGAGAGTTATGTTTTGGTTATTGTTTTCCTGATTTATAGCAGTTTCAGACTGGCGTTTTTTTCGCACGTAAATATACGGTCACTTTGGCATCGCTGTTCGGCCGAACCGGTATTGGAGAGTCAGTATCTATATTGATTACACGAGCTCATAAGCGCGTCAAGACGACCGTCGTGGCTTAGGGGTTAAGCATCCCAACTTTTTTCGTGGATCGTGTAGTCCCGAGTTCAAATCTGGCCAGAACCAAAATGTCAATAGCACACTATCCCGGGACCGCAAAAGCACCGCTCTAACCCGGCAGTTAACTTGCCATTCGAATTAGAGCATTGAATTGTGTGTACTACCTATAATATATTTTACAACGTCAATATAAAAAAGAGGACGGCGGGCGCTTTTTTAATCTCCGGTGATTGAACGGTTTTGGTGAAAAACCAAAACAACCCGGATAACAGTGGAAGGCTCACCACCTGCCACATACATACATACCATCACGACTTTATCCCAAACGGGATAGTCAGAGGCAAGTGACTGTGTCGTAATGGTGATCGAAAAACTCAGAAGCACACTTTTCACCAATGGTATTAGAAACCAACGTGGTGGTGAGCCTTCCGCCGTTATCCGGGTTAATTTGGTTTTTTATCGTTGTTTTCCATCACCAGGGAGTAAGTCGGATATTTAACAATTAACACAAATATTTTGGTTCTGGCCAGATTTGAACTCGGGACCACACGATCCACGATCGGAGTTCGGGTGCTGAACCACTAGGCCACGACGACACCATTGGTGAAAGTGGACTTCTGAGTATTCCGTTCACCATGACGGCAACCTCTAACCACCCCGTTTGGGATGTAGTCGCCATGGTATGTTATGTATGTTGTTATGTTATAAGTGCATCAACTCTCTCTGCAACACTCACTTTGAATCCGCAATGGTCTCGTACAGTTCGGATTCAGAGATTTTCCTTCCGAGGACGCTTAAAGTGTGGAATGAACTCCCAGCCGAGGTTTTCCCGATGAGATATAGTATGGAGTTCTTCAAGAGGGGTTTGAAAAGGTTTTTGCAAGATCGACAACGTGCCAGTGATACCCCAGGTGTTGCACGTGCCCATAGGCTGCAGTAACCGCTTCAGGTGGTCCGCATGCTTAATTGTCACCGACGTGGTATAAAAAAAAAACAAAAAAAAACGCTCGGATGAGTTACGACTTGACGATACATGCGTTTCCGAAAAAGAGGTTACACGCGCGTATAAATCGCTAGTCTGTAACCGCTCTTAAAATGTTCCTGTGACTTATTGTTGTATACCGTCTCATCAATATCACCAAATTGTCAAAATAAACTTTATAAATTAAACAGGTATTGGCTTTCCTAATTGGGCAGTTTGGTTTCCAGAAGTTTTCAATAGAACGAGGCCTGGGTTCATTATACTTGTATACAAGCTAAGGTAATTTTCTTTGAAGTATTCTGCGAAAGTTGCAAATTTAGATATTTTTTTCAAACAAATAAATTCAATATTATCGTCCAGGGAAGAGCTTGTATAAAAAAAATTAAACGTACAAAAACCACTTAAGACAGCTATGATAATAGACTATTGTCTTAGGTGGTCTTTTTAAAAACATTATTTACTACATTAATATATCTATTTAAAGGCACTAAATAAATATGTTACACAACACATAACACGATCGGTCACACAAGCATGCGTGGTTTCTATGAATCTAATGAAATTGAGGAGCACATGAATAAGACACTATGTGGTTTGAACACATGAACAGTTAGAGCCGTTTTAACAGATTTTAAACCTTCATACCCCATGGCCATGTGTCATAATATATTTTATAGAAAATTGTATGATTTCAGTTGAATCGTACCTTAACATTGGGGTTTGCATGTTAAGACGGCTCTAAGATTTATAAAACGAAACAGAAATTAGTAAACTTTTCAAATAATATTTTATTCATTTTTAGCTACATTTGAACAACATTAAAGATACGGTTCTAAAATAACGGTGGAACTTTATAGTAAACAGGTAAAGTGCATGTATATTATGTCAAATCTTATAGCTCCTAAACTTTTGTACATCATTTCAAATAATGTCCAATAAAATCCAGAAGATTGAAATGATGACATTCGATTTTATCAGAGATTACTTACAGATATTTTTTATAATCACATTTGTTGATAAAACTCATGCATAATCCTTATTGTACTAAGTATGAAATTATGAAATTCCACCAATCTACAGATGAAAGTTAAAACAGAACTGAAAGTAAAAAAAACAAAATAGTTGTGAGCTTACAAACACATTCATGGGGCAACATAGACGCAACACAAAAAAACTAACGATGAATATGAATGGTTTGTGGCACCGTTTAACCTTAGAAACACCTTTGACATTCAATTACAATCTGACTTTTATTATTTCAAATTATTTTTAAAGTTAGCAGGTACAACCACGACTAAAATGCACTGATTGCAAACATACGAGTGACATTTTGATATGAACTTTTAAAAATCATGCCTTTATGTAAGAGTATACTCGTAGTATGTACAATAAAAACAAGTCTTACTAAGTTTTATGTTTTGTATACGGCATACAAAAATCTATGGACAAGGAAGTTGAAGAAAGGTTTATTAGGAAACTGTTGAAGGTATAGTTTTCTGGTGCAAGGGGTGCAATGATTTATATTAATAAATAAATAATAAATAACAAGGTAGCAGTAACCAGGTGATGCTCCTCATATTGCGTCGAAATAAAGAGTTCGGAATCGAACTTGGGATTACACACGACTGCCCCGACGAAGTGTCAGTGGCAGTCAACATGGTGGGTCAATACTCACGACAAAAGATGTAAAATGACTGAATTTTAAATATAACCGGTATTTTTTTAGTTAAATTCTACCAAATTGAATTAAGAATCAGATAATGACCGAACAAGACCGATTTTAACCAGTTTGACCATAACTCAGGGTCAGTCAAATTCAGTCCTTCTGGTCATTTTCAACACAAATGTTAAGTTATTAATAATAATAACAATTCACAATGAGACGGTAATGCTCGAGCCAATTTGAGTGAATTTGACAGTAAATGACCGGTCACATATAATCAGGTTCAGTTATTCTACATAGAAATGTACGAGTATATGGGTATGGAGATACCCGAATATGCCTTGGGCGTTCTGAGAGCGGCTGTGTTTAATTCAGAGCGATACTAAAATCGTACTGACACACGACCGTGTGAGAGCACCACCACCTGTGAGAGTTTCCGCCTTGCAACCAGAGTTTATGCAACGCATCTCATTTCATAAGGTCCGCTTTGATATGATAACAGATATTGTATGGTATAGAAATATTTTATCACAGTCAAGTGATTTTAATTAGGAATGCTGAAAGGATTTTGATGTTTTCCACATATAAAAGACATACTCGCCGTAATTTTATGAATAAGACTTGGTGGTAGCCCAAAGATAGCACTTTATGCATAGCGTAAGTATGCTCGAATAATAAAAAATAGTTAATAGCTTAAAAAACTGTTTCATCACTACTTTATGTTTGTTAGTTAATCTTTGAAAAAGAGTTTCCATAAGTTTTTCGAAGACCTTTTTTATTCCCGAATAAAAACTCTGTCCATATTCTGACTAAACTCACTTAAACAAATCTCTATTTGCTGTGGTTATTCATAATTGTTACAAAAAAAAAACAAAATTCCTTTATTTGTGATTATAGGTAAAAAAATATATGTTAGTAATACAATAATGTCCGCCATAAAAACCCATTGGTACATTTTTACAAGAAAATATGAAATAGTGAGTTATAGATGAACTGCTACAAGAAAGTTTCGAGTAACTACATTCACTTCACTAAAAAATCTCCACTTTGGTGAGTGTTATCTAAGACAGTTACTTAAAAAATATTACAGAGTAATGTAAACAGTCTTTGCTATTTTAGTAACAATAATAAAGATCTTCTTTTATTATCATTTTGTGTTTAGGAGTTGATTGTAAAGAATAATTCATTAAGAAAAAGGGTGTGCAAATGGTTCAATGGTTTCGTGGTAGGAGAACCTAATACGGGGATATCCTACATTTTATTCAAACTATTTGTCCCTCCTTACAAACTTCAATTTGAATGGGAACATTCTTTCGACGTCAGGATTTCAGCGATGGCGCTACTTGAGATGAACTTTTCTGACTTTTTTAATCGTTAGCTAGCACGCTACATAATGGGTAAAAAAACAAAAGAAATGAACAAGCGAAGGATCCGATGCTTAGTAAAAAGCGGTCACGACAAATAATGGGTGCTCAATTAGATGGTTTTAGACTAACCTGAGGCAGAAGGGTCAGATGTTGAGCGCTTATTTGTCGTGAGGACCCCCTCTCGCGTTCCTGAAGATGAGCCACCAGTGCCGCTATATGGTCCAGGAGTTCCCTGTTGTGTACCAGGAGCTGGTGCGTGCGAGCCTGGAAAAATATAGCAGAAGGTTACCGTTTAAGAATATACTAGGTCTCCATTCCTATTCTTCTGCATTTGGAGCACACCAGTAATTAAGAATTTTAAAATTTGTCAGAAAAAATAACAATTTTTATCTACATCATGACATACTCGTAGATATAGTGGTTAAATGTTATATAAGGTTATTGACGCAGACCGTTCAAAATTTTTTAATAACCTAAACTAATTAATTAATTTCACTAACTTAAATTATAAATAATATGGCGAATTAAGACCATTATATTTCCTTGGATAAATCAACATAATCTACTTCAAGCTAAGCGAGGCAGCGAGAATTATTATAATGAGTGCGCAATAATTTAGTTCAGATTGTTTTTTATTTTTGACAAATACTAAAAAGGGAAATACAATTAGTTAAAGTGTGAATTTGAACACATTAAAAAAATTATAAAAATAATGATCTATAATGAACCAATCAAGGGAAAATTTTAATTTCAATACAAATCTTAAGTTTATTATAACACTAAACTAATATTTTACAACCTTCCACACTTGATACAATTTAAAATAATTCCAGAACCAAGTTGGACCAGCTTGGAGGAAACATGATTGAGATCATAGTCAGTGAAAGAAGGAGGATGTCATTTTGTCATCACATGAGTATATAAACGGAACAGAGAAAATGATCTAGCTTACATTAGATATACGTGCGCGTGTAAACACCGGCAGCCACGTCATACGTAGAGAACTGGTTTATACCGGCCCAGTCAGTGGTCAAGCTAGTAGTAGTGTATCCGTCACAGCCACTCGTATGAAGCCTCGTCTCTGTGACACGTCCACTAATGCGGTATTACAGGCCTATACCTAACCTGTGCCTCACAGCGCGCTGACTGCTCTGCAGCCAGCTGATCCCTCAGAAGCAGCAACTGGGCCACAGCCGCACGCGTCTGCTGCACTTGCAGTTCCAGCCTCTCCCGCAGCAGCTGCAGCTGGTGCTGAGCGCTCAAGGGTGTCGCGTCCTCTTCTTGCACCACGTCAGTGTTGAGATCAGTGTTCAGGACAAACTCTGGCAGCTCGGCGAGGTTGGTGCTCGGTGCTGGAGTCATCCGCTGTAGGGAATTATGATCAATATTAAAAAAAATAGTTAAACAGAGTGACTTTAATGATTGACAGATAATGCACAGCCCAAACTTCAGGACGTATAAAGCCGAAATCTGGCATGTAGGTTCCATAAGTAGTGTAGGGGGCATTAAAAGAGGACTTCCCGAAATTTATACAGGAAAGTGTTATTACGAGGACGAGCGTGCGAAGTTGCAGGCAAAGGCTAGTATTAATATAAACATAAAAAACATGACTCACGGTTTTATAGAAAACAAAATGAGTCCATGTACCTACCTACAGCTAAGGATCTCAAGTACTGACTGACTAAATACAACTAACACGAATTAAAGTGACCGTCTTGAAATATAAACGCATAACGCTGTTTGACGACCGACTTGGTGTAATGGTTAAGAAGTTGGCTACTACACCAGAGGTCGCGGGTTCGATCCCCGCACAGTACAAACATTTGTGTGCATGAACATGTCTGTTTGTACTGGTCTGGGTGTCTCCTATGTATAATAAGTATGTATTTACAAAAGAAAATGTATTTAAGTATGTTTATCCGTTGTCTAGTATCCCATAACACAAGCTTTAATTAGCTTACTTTGGGGCTAGATGGCGCTGTGTGGAATAATGTCCAGGGATATTTATTTATTATTTATTATACGATATATTTGACGACACGATTGGCGTAGTGCGCTGTAGCACGGTTTCTCGCCTCGATTTCCGTAGTGCCCCGGGTTCGATTCCCGGTCAAGTCAATTCAGGAAACGACCTTTTCTGAATTGACTCGGGTCTCGGCGTGCTGGGAGACGCCCCTGGCTTATTTACTTGTGTGGTACCTCGTAACACAGGGATATTAATCCCTACTTTGAGACCAATAAAAGAGGTGTGTTGTCTGGCGCATATTTATTTATTTTATACACTCTGTAAAGTATATCTGAGGCCATTTTTGAGTTCCTGACGAAATCTTCCGATTCCAATAAAGCTGAAAATTTTGAACAAATACGAGTATGTTATTAAAAATGTTTAAAGTTGAGAACCAAACTTCAAACGGCACTTACTCAATATAAAAATTGTAGCTTACAGCTCCTTTTAGGACTTATACAGAACATGTAACTGAATTATTTTGTGCAGGAGGTTGAAAGAGACCTCGTTCCAATAATCCCAGATTATGAATTCTGTAGCAGATTGCTTTCAGCACAATTTAATTCTGGTCAGGTTTCGCAGTGAGAACATTGTGAGAAATCTTTTCATCAATAAGTCACGAATGTTTATAACAGCGACCATAGCACAATGTGGCCAATATTGTAGGATTTAAATATTTTTATGAAAACTATCGGGTAAAAGTAACCGTCATTTTGAAGGTATTGTAAAATAAAAAAATTTTGTTCACTCCACCTGATGAAAAGCGGTCGTGAGATCCAGATATGACAAGCACAGTAATACAAAGCAATCACTGAGCTGGTCAATCTCATCTTGAAGGCCTGCAAAAAATGCCTTTTCACGCCACGCTCGAAGACCCCGGGACTATAAGAGGAAGGACACATGCGCTGGGAGAGCGTTCCACGTCTGAATGGTTCGACAAAGAAAAGAGTCACCGAACCTTTTTGTACGTGGGAACAAATACTGAACTGTGTGTGGATGACGCCGCAATCCAGCACGCGTGGTATATACGGGAGCGGAGGGTGAGGATGGGACAAGTTGGAGTAACTCTTCAGAGCATTCCTCATTGTAGAAGCGATTGAGAACACTTAACCAGGCAATGTCTCTACGCAATTAGAGAGGTTCAAGGGTCATGGATGCCTCTGGGTCTCCGATAATATGGATAGCACGCCGCTGCAACCTGTCGAGAGCCTCGAGCAAGTACTTGGCGGAACCGTCCCAGAGATGAGAGCAGTATTATTATCCTGTCAATATAACTTTTGCGCAATTAAAGCCTTTTTTTTGTTATATACCTTGTCAAAAAACCTTGCCTTGACTTCCTTAATAATATAACCGAAATATACAGGGTGGAATTTTTCGATGCCACCTGAAGGGAAAGTACTCTAAACAATGGAGATAGCAAATTCACTTCAAAGAAAGGTTCTTTTATTTTATAAAAAAAAAGCTGCATTCGTAGGTTTTTAAAATAATGCTTTCTACATTCAGAAATCTAACTGGTTTAAAATTTGGAAAACGTCATCCTGTAATTTAATGACAGCACTCAATGGAGTCAATAATGAGCATCAAATCTCTCTAGCAAAAATGGAAAAGGAAACCATGAATGAAACGTCACTATACTTATTCTTGTGGGATAGTCCGAGGCACTTTGCAAAACATATAAGAACCCAACGTGGTAGTGGGCGAGACAACCGCAATTATTCGGGTTGCCAAAAAAACAATATTTCGATTGTGTTTTTATCAGCCGCAAATTTCTTCGAATGGGCATTTAGAATGTAATTAGGTTTTCTTTGACATTATTAGTTTTCAAGTGCTTTACAAGATATGTAGGTCAATTATAATTCACTAAATTCAAACCGTCAATCAAAGTCAAACAGTCCTCACGAGTATACCTGTCACTTTGTGTTCTTCTGTCTCACTTGGGGCAGCAATAATAATTCAATTTTATCTTCGTAACTTTGAGCGACGTTCCAAAATTCGTCTTCTTCTTAATTAGTGCTACCTTTTGTTTTAGTGGGAATAAACTGATGTTCAGAAATATTTCAAAAAATATTCATCCATGGCTGCACGTAATCGGAATCTTAAAATAACGATGATCCAAAATTCTGATTGTACATTCGAAATTGCTTTCAAACAAAAAGCTTAGGTTTGCGATTGTAATTTAAAAGCTGACGCTCGCAAAGTTAGGCACGCCAAAGCAACAATTTTCGTAGTCCAGACAACCAACAATATTAACCCGTTTATATCTTAATAATCTCAATTTGAAAATCCATAACGTACTTGACATAAAGTTAATTCACCTAACAATTAAAATTCACAATATGGAAATCCATAGTAATATTTGACATAATTATGAAAATGCATAATTTAAAAAGACAATTTAAAATACTATTTAAGCAAAGCGAGCGTAAAAATTGCTGGTTGTTCAAAAATATGTTTTTCTATACTAATATTATAAAGAGGAAAGATTTGATAGTTTGTTTGTTTGTTTGTATTGCATATGCTGCGACCCTACTGGGCCGATTTAAAAAAAAATCTTTTACCAATATGAAGCTACATTTTCTAGGAGTGACATAGGCTATATTTTATTATGATTGAACAAAACATTCAGTGAAAAATAATAGTATATGTATTTCAAGTCGGAGCAATGCGGGCGAGATGTGCTGCTTTACCGACGCCGCGACGTGCAATTGATTTAGACTGAACCAAGTCTGTCGAGGCAGCTAATTATTACTTACAATGAAATGTTTTACCTTTAAGTGCCAATGTTAACCCTAATCGGATAACCGGAATCAGTTAAATCCGTCCTCTTTTTCATTTCAGTTGTATGCACAATATGCATATCAAGGATATGGATTTAGAGAAATATTTAAGTTGTGGTTGTTGAATTTATGTTTTGTTAATCATTATGGATTTTAGAGAAAGGATTCTTAGTAATTTTGATATTATGGGTTTCAATTGATTACGGTTTTTAAGCTTTTCACACAGGTATTTTATGTTATGGATTTGAATATAGAGCCAATGTACAGTCACTATCAGATATATTGTAGCAGACAGGGTGACCTGATACTTCTGAACAATTTAAAAGGAACACTGTCTAGATTAAGGCTAGGAAGATGGCAGCAAGAAGGCAATTTAAATAATCATGTTACATTTGGTCGTCCCCGTATAACGACAAGAAATCAAGACTTGGATATTCTAAATAAGGTAGGAAAGGTAGGATTTATTAAGACTACCCAATTTGCAAGCACATTTCAAGTATCTAGTACAACTATAAGAAGACGATTGAAAGAAGGAGGGTACCAGTACACAATCGAGTACCGGCAAATAAAGCCCGCTCTAACCTCTAGGCATAAAATTCTGCGGCTGCAGTTTTCGGCGATTTATTTGAACCATAATTTACACAAAGTGATTTTTATGGACGAGGAAGTGTTCTGTTCATCGGATAACGGTAGATTAAGTTTGTGGAGACCAGAAAATACAAGGTACTCTGAACAAAATGTGCGACCTAATCGTCAGAGTGGCCGTATTACCGTTGGTTATTGGGGGTGGATGTGCAAAGATGGACCAGGCGAACTTGTAGAAATAACTGGACGAATGAATTCAGAGAACTATAAAGAAGTCCTTGAAGATGTTTTTGGACCAACTGCTCAAGTCTTTTACTCAGGAGAACCTATAACATTCATTCAAGACAACAGCTCTGTTCATAATGCTCGTAGGGTACAAAATTGGATAAGCGGACAAAGTGACCTTACCTTAATAAAACTACCGCCTAAAATTCCCGACCTCAATCCCATCGAAAACTTATAGGGTAAGATGATGCAAGAATGGGATGTTAATCAATGTCGTAAAAAGGAAGCCTTGACGGACCGCTAGTTTTGTAAGGACCGGAATAAATCAAAAACTACGGTACCGATTTCTTAAATTCTTATAGCAATATAAAACTACGTTGTCAGCAAGTAACATACAACAGCCAAAATCGTATCGTTCGAAGCCGCTGCGAACAGCAAGCGTTTTATATTTACTATTTGCTTAGTGATTGTCTGCGTAGAGACAATTGACGTTTTAATTGTTCAGGTATTTATAAACTTTGACGACGCGACTCGCTTAGTATATTTTAGATAACATAATGTATGTACGCAAAAACTTGCATCTGTTAAAAAAAAAACAGTGATACTCTTAGACATAATACCAGAAATAAAAACAAATTGAAAACTCCCAGTCTTAGGCTACACAAGGTGGCAAACTCATTTGTGGGTCAATCTGTAAAATACTTTAACAAAATACCTCAAAGTCTTGTTGATCTACCCCTTCACAAGTTTAAGTCTGCAATTAAAGCAAAGTTAATGAAACAAGGTTATTATAATGTAGAGGATTACTTGAACGACAAAAGTTTGTGGTCATAGTAGGAATAATCTGCTCCTCTGCTCAATGTTGTGTTCTTTTTTCTACTCTCATTGATTGTACTCTGAATTTATTTTTTGTAAAACAAACATAGTTAAAAGAGTAACTATCGAGTTTCTTGCCGGAGTCTTCTCGATGAGAAGCAACGTCCGAACCGGTGGTAGATTCACATTATGTATATTCACAATATGTACTAATATTGTACTATTTTATTTACGTTCATTATTATTATTTCTATATACTTTTTTTTGACATGTCGTAAGTGCTTTGTACAAGCTTAAATGAATAAATGTTTTTTTTTACTTTACTTGACTTTACTTTACACACATAATCATAATGAATTTAATGACTCTCTAATTTATTACATTAAAAATACTAAAACAAATACTAAAACATCTGAAGTTATTAAGTTAAACCTAAAACTCAAACCTTAAAAAATATAATCTAATAACTAAAATATATTATTAAAATAAGCCCCTTTAGGCAAGGTTCCGAAGATACTGGCAGCGTTCCCTCTTTGAATAGCTAGACTAATTCTTTGTCCGAGGTAGCTGCCAGCTCTTCGGTCTCCTGTGATGTCGACTAACCTTTTTGTTATTTCCTTAAAAAGCCTTATAGCGCTAGGACCCCACGGACCAAGGGTCTCGACACCGAATGGAACAAAATCATATTCCGAGCCCAGACCCCTGTATTTGCATGCTTTACCTTTTTCAGCCGCTTCACAAGCCGCACCAGCTCTATTGTTGGTTCCATGTAGATGGGAAGGGGCCAGCGTGTCTGAACAGGTTGCATCCCATACCAGCACCCGGCCCATCTTCCATGGAATCAAACTCATACCGTCCGGTCTCTTGCCATCGTCTCTTGCAATACCAGTCGGCTCAAGTAGACTTGGCACGTTGACGGTGGCAAGGGACCGGCGTATGATATCGTTGAGTGCGGCATGTCTCGAGAAGCGGAATTTAATTGGTTACTGCAGCACAACCTTCGAAATGTACTTGTCAATTCGACAAGCCCGTTGTCGTGATGGTTGTACGACCTGCCTAAGGAGCACCTTGTCTAAGTTGAAATCAAATACACGACCTATAGCAATAGGTCGTGTATTTGATTTCAACTTAGACATTTCAAGTTTTGACAATTTCCACAATACGGAGTTAGCATTCCACATCGTTTTCCTTACCGTAAAAAAAACTTTTGGGATTACTTGTATATTTCCTTATAACATCTACAGTTCACGTTAATGTATCAAAAAATATGTAGGTTTACGACATAGCATCAAGAAAAACTAAAATATGTAAGAAAACTGTAATTTTTTTTGGGGAGTTAACAGAAAATATTTGTTTTTTCTCAAAATTAAATGAAGAAGATATAAATTGATAGCCATTTTATTTGCAAATTAAAGCATATTCATTCAAGTATTTAACAAAAAATAATCACAGCTCTAGAACTTCCAATCACAAAATTACAAGTAATTGAAATAAAAAGCTTTGAAGAAAATTGAAGCCCCTGTGTGAAAATGAAAAGAATTATAAGTTGCGGGCTCTTATTTTATGTTTCTTATCGATGAAATGAATCCTAGTTTACAGCCTTTAAGTTAGTTACACTAAGAACGGGTCACAATGTCTAAGTGAAGGTAACAGCTTATTGCAAAGCACACGCGCTATTAACGTTGCTCTCGTACTAAACTACACAACATTTCTGAGAGGAAACACAGATTCACCATTTGCATATGAAATTATATGGCATTGCTAAAATGCCTGGCCTACGAATACATTCTGCGAGTATATTTTGGAATATCACATATCCATCATTCGTTCTCAGTAAATGAAAGCAAGTTCGATCAAGATGCAAACGAGATGCAAACCAGAAAGATCGTTGTTCAAATTGAAGAGTTTGTGGTATAAGCGAAGTGGTTAAGTACTTTATATGTACCAGACGTTCAGAGCTTATAACACAACAGATGCGCCAGGCTTGCTAAGCTACTGAGAATGCGCTGCTATTTTAAACATAAGTCTCGTTACGCGGTATTTTTGCAAAATGACTTGTCGGGAAATTCGAAGCCCGCGCGGTAAGCTTCGACGTAGCTGCATTAAAACACTCCATCTCGGTTACAGTGTGGAACTGAAGGGGGCGTGAGGCAATCTCGCTGATGTAAGTTTTGCTAGTTAAATAAAAAATGTCTTTGACACGTTATTCAAATTAAAAGTCTTTTATATTGTTTTCTTCGACCACATCTAAAACGCGAACGCCACAGAGTGGAATATGTATCGTAGTACACAAAAGCATAGCTTTTCCCGGCAGAGTTACTTAATCTAGCCAAGGTAAATAAAAAAATTGTTTCCTTGAATTTGTTGTTGTATGTCACGTGACTATGCAATTACGTATTTACGTGTTAAAGTCAACAAATTATTTGAGATTGTTTGAGCATGCAGTGCTTATATCTGTTACCGGCAATGTGTATAATCGGGCATAGTATACAATGCCTAAAACGTTCAGGCAATGTAATATGAAATATTATTCATTTTATACTTTGCCTACGTATTGTCTACAATGCCGGATGCGCAGCCGGCAATGTGTGAAAGAAAAGAGAGTTCACTGTCAGAATCATCCTTTGGCATACATTTTGGATAAGAAAGATAGATCGATCGAGTTTTAAATTTTATATATCTTTAGTTATAATATATCAAAGAATACTCGTAAAACGACAAAAAAGGTAATTAGGCAAGTTCGTTTCTGACTGGTTCATGTTAACCTAACATACTCGTCGCTTCGCTCCTCGCAACCTAATGCAGCAAGAGTCTCGCTAGTCTCGCAATTACCTTTATGCCTATTGCTATTTATTAAACGTTCATTTAAATCTTATAACAACGTAACAGAGTAGGTACATTTGAGCTTGAATTAACATAACCATAGTAAAGACCAACCAAATTAATAAATGTCTAAACATTTAATGAGAAATATGAAAAATTATCTGCCACCGGGTGGGGTTTGAACCCACGACCTAAGCGATCCGTGCCGATGCTCTAACCAACTGAGCTATATCTACCGGGACCTACGGGAGTCAGTCTGTTCCATAATAAACGTTTACATTTAATTAGCTTACATGTGTTAAAAGATGGTTAAAACAGATAATAAAACCAATTAATGACATTTACTTGACTTTTAACTTAACTTAAATTACAGAACAGTATTTATTAAATTAAACATTCATTTAAATAAAAATACAACACAAATTAAATTACAGAACAGTACACAATAGCTTTGACATTACTATTACTTTATATTAATTATTTTGACCACGAATTAATACAAAGTAACTATCTGGCTGACCCATCACTCAGCCTATTTCTATGTTTTCTAATTACTAATGACGCTTTAGAAAATATTCTCTTAGCAGATACTGAAGTGCAGGTATTGAATGAAAATCACGGGCAATCTTCGATAAAGTCGGATATTCTGTCTCATGTGTCCTACACTACTCTAAAATGTCTTCCGAGCTGGCTGCTCTGGGTTTACTTAGGTATTCCTCCAACTCGTCAAAATCTAAGCCTTGAAGATCCAGATCCAAATGATATTGAGGGACATGCATACAGTTTCTCAAAGTCTAATACGTCTTCATGTTCATCTTAATCAGTCCAATTTTCCATTTATTTTTTTATATTTTTTGGAGTCACTAAGCGTATACCCGAACTCCAATACTCCCTGGAACGACACTTAGTCCTAACTGCAAGACGCAAGAGTCTCGCAGGATTAGTCTTGTTCTTGCTCAAATCTTGCACGGTCAGTCTTGGTCTTGGTCTTGCTAAAATTAGGCGGTCTTGTTCTCGGTCTTGGTCTTGTAAAAATGCAAGAACAAGACCAAGACTGCAAGACCAAGACCGATTTTGGGCAACACTAGTTACACAAGGATATTCATCCCTATTTTGAGACCACGACAAGAGGTGTGTTATCTGGCACAAACTTACATTTATTTATTTATTTGCCTTGTTTGAGTTTGAGTAATATCTCAAAAAAACTTGATTATTAAAGGTAAAATCTATTTATTTCACACATTACCGCAATACCACTGGGTATTCTATACAATAACGAATAAACACGAACTGACCTCATTCCCTTTTATGTCTTTTTATACTTTGATATTATAACTAAAGATATTTCGATACTGAAAATCTACGAATCCATTTATCTTTCCTACCCAAAATGTATGCCAAAATATGATTCTGACGGATGATACTTTGCCTGGGCAATTTATACTATACCAATTATACACATTGCCCGTGACATATTCATTAATACGAGTTTACCCGTACCTATTTAAACCGGAACAATAGAAATTAAAAAAACTCTTAGAATTTAAGAATCTGACTTCCACTTAAACCTAACATCTAGTCAGTGTACTGCAGACGCAGATAACTATTTTTTTATCCAAAACATTCAGATACATTTTACGAAACTTCAACCTCATTTTGCGGAACGATGCCCACTACTGGGCTAAATCGGGAAGAATAATATGTTAAAATAACTGTTGTTTGATTGATTCACGGTGCGAGGTACATCGTAGGAGAAGTAAAAATAGCGGATCTGTTTCTTTGAACAAATAACCTCAAGCGAGTAATGCGTTATGAGTATGAGCAACACACCTATTAGTAGAAGTTGGTTCCAAGTATTATTTCGAGTGCCGATGATATTATTATAGGTTTGATTTATTGCAACTGTTCTTTGATCCAACGTGGGTGAGCGATCATTTTGAGTAGTTCATACTATTTCAGTCCATAGTTACCTACCTAGTATTGTTTCTATTTTCAATCAGTTTCCTAAGATTTGAAGTGTTTATACAATAACGCCACCATGTCAGTCCGAGACAGGAGCAGAGCACGAGGGCGATTCCACTGCGAAGGGGCGTGAGACAGGGAGATGTCATCTCTCCGAAACTGTTCACAGCCGCACTGGAAGACGCCTTCAAACTCCTGGAATGGCAATCAACATCAATGGCCAGTAAATCACTCCACTCACCTTCGATTTGCCGACGATATAGTGGTCATGGCAGAATCGCTGGAGGAGCTCGGCAATATGCTCGAGAACCTTAGTCGTGTTTCCCAACAAGTGGGCTTCAAAATGAACATGGACAAGACGAAAGTCATGTCAAACGCCCGTGTTACGCCCACTTAAGTAGCCGTAGGGAACTCGCTCGACGTTGTCGATCACCGTCTACCTAGGGAAAGTGATCCAACTAGGTAGGTTCATCTTCGAGAAAGAGGTACACCGCCGAATCGCCGCAGCGTTCGGGAAGTTGCGCTATATTTTCTCGTCCAACTTACCTCAGAGCCTCACAACAAAACTTCACGATTAGTGTGTGTTACCAGTGATAACTTACGGAGCTGAAACGTGGTCTCTGACTGTGGGCCTTATAAGAAAGCTCAAAGTAACTCAACGAGCTATGGAGAGGGCTATGCTCGGTGTTTCGCTACGTGATCGAATCAGAGATGAGGAAATCCGTAGAAGAACTAAAGTGGCCGACGTAGCCCAGCGGGTAAGTAAGCTGAAGTGGCAGTGGGCAGGACATATAGCACGAAGAACTGGCGGCCGTTGGGGCAAAAAGGTACTAGACCGTTGCGAAGTAGCCGCAGCGTTGGACGCCCACCTGCAAGGTGGACGGACGACCTGGTAAAGGTGGCGGGATTCCGATGGATGCAGGCCCCCTGCAACCGGTCGCTTTGGGAATCTGTGGGGGAGGCCTATGTTCAGCAGTGAACGTCTTGTGGCTGCGGATGATGATGATGATCCTAAGATTTGTTTTTCAATGAATGAATACTTGGGTAAAAATTCATAGATACACACGTGCTCTCGGCATAACGCCGGACAGTTTAAAGAATTGGCTTCTTCTAGTCGTAGACTTTGCAGTTCTGCACAATGTTGTCTTTTGATTTGCCTGGAATATATCGCTCTGTAGCGATAAGACCGTCTAAATTGTACGTTTTTGTGTTTCTTTTAATTACCTGTTGCATTTGTTTGTGTTTGTGTTGTTTTGTAAAAAACGATGGCAAATATTTTGTTTCTTTGACTTTGGATGTAAAAATAGTGTAAATTGGAACCAAATGTATTTCTATAGTTCCGCACCCTTAAAGCAAAAGATGAACCTCTATCCTCGTATGATCACGTCGTTGTCCACCTATATTAGTCTATGAAGCTGAAATTAATATCACATAATTAGCTCTTCGTTACTTTGGAGCTTTTAAAAAAACTTCTTGAATCCATATAACACCCTGATTCAGGCTTCAGCAGCCTCTTTGTAAAGCAGGTCTAGGGCGATAATTTAACTATAGATCAATTGAGACACGAACGCCAAATGGTTGCTGTTTTTCTCACCATTAACTCAAACCACCTAACACAATTTTATTGTTAAAGGGTCCTGAACTCCTGACTGATCAAGTAAAGTTCCTTAGATCAAAAAAGTAATAACTGCAAATACAAGTACTAAATGGTAGGCCAACATCATTTAAAATTCTTGAAAACAACTACTACCCTTTGATATTAACTGATTGAATTAACCGAAACTAAACACATCGTAAGCTTCTAATATTCTTATTTATTATCTGTCCGTCAGCGACTTTGCTCGCGTAGACTGTCTTAACCATCAAAATATAGCCTTAATAAAAAAAAAATATAGCCCTTGTCACTCCCTGTAATGTATATATATATTGGTGAAAGAATTTTTAAAATCGGTCCAGTAGTTTCGGAGCCTATTCAATGCAAAAATACAAAAATAAACAAATCTTTCCTCTCTATAATATTAGTACACCTAACTGTGCTGTCCTATATTTTCCGATGTCTTGTTCAATTTCTCATGTGCTTTATATAGCTGGAATTAAAGATAAAAAACTGAAAAAAAACGGATCTCGGACCTTGATGATCTCGAGCGGGAAAGTTTTCTATCTTTAGATATGAAAACAAGCATAATAAATTGCTGAAATGCTCTAAGTAAGAAGCTGGAATTAAAGTTTTTAAAGGCAATTTAAAAGATGAAGATTCCTGTTTTTCATTATTCTTGTTGGAAAACAACAATTCCATTTAATAATCGTATCCCTTTAAGACATCATCATCATCCGTGCGGCCTATCCCGGTTGTGAACCCACACTGGTGTGTGGGGTCCCAGGGTCCGCCTTTCTTATTTTCTTGGCCCACTTCACGCGGTCTTGTGCATCCTCAGTGGTGAGTCTGTTGGCACGCATGTCACCCTTAACGACGTCGAGCCACCGCTTCTTGGGTCGACCTCTTCTACCGGTACCTGGCGGGGGCGGCATGGCCAGACATTTGTTGCCCGCGTAGTTTGCCGATCTCCGTGAGGCATGACCATACCAAAGAAGGCTGCCACGGATGTGGGTGTTCCGCACGCGATCTTTACGTGAGACTCCACACATCCACCGCAGCATCTTCATTTTCGTGACGCGCAGCTCCTGCTTGTGTCGCTCTAGTAACGGCCATGCTTCACTGCCATATAAAAGGACAGGTCTAATAATGGTTTTATAGACCTCCCCTTCAGCTTGATCGGCATTTTGGATTCAAAAATGACACCAGTCAGCTCACGCCATTTGCCCCAAGCCGCGGAAATTCGGGCTTTGACGTCGCTATCGATGTTCCCGGACACGCTTAACACAGATCCCAGGTATTTGACACGGTCCGTGCGCTGGCCACGTCATCGCCTATGCGGATGGACTAGGGATCTGTGGTGTTGCAGGCTATGTACTCCGTCTTCTCCGTCTTCGTATCCCTTTAAGGCAACAATTTATTAAAAATTGGACAACAAAAAATGGAACAAGCTGCGTCAATGCGGATCAGCTCTGGGCTCTGATAGAGCTGGAACTAACTTTGCTAAGCGCCTGGCTCTACCTTCATATAGAGGCAACGCTCAGCTTCCTTAGTCCTTCATTGCAATGCCCAATTTGATAATGTTCTCCTTCTTTGTTAGTAATTATGCCATATAATATCCTACTGCTGCGCGAGTAACCTACAAAATGGCTTCATCTTCACGCTTGCCAAATAAATGATCACAAATATTTTTTGGAATTTATTTTAAAATTTTGAAAACTAATTTAAAATCGATGTTGTTTTTTACAGCGATTTTATCCTTATAAAAGTGATAAAATCGGTTCAAAAAAACATTCAAGAATAATTTTATTTTGGAAAGCCAAAAAGACCCGTTAGTAAAATAAATCGAGTTTTAAATCTTATCGTTAGAGCCCTAAATTCTAGTTAATGAAAGTCGACAGTAAAGTTGAGTTATTTGACTACTGATTTTACTTTTACTACGAAAGGTTCTTTTACAAAATTATAAAATACTCTAGTTATGATACTCGTAATAATAAACCTGTGTAGGCCTCGTTCCATACTCCCTGAATTAGGACTCATGATTAAACAACGGTTTGCTTTACTTATTTTATTTAATTTACAATTTGTTCACGAGAAATTTCAACAGTATTTCAATGTGCCCGCGAGCTTTGTTTGTAGGGAGAGCTAACATTATGTTCTCATGTGTCAATAATTGGATAGCAAGGGTCGTAATTTATCCCATATCTCGGTAAAACCACGTTGACGGCATTTGCAATATATTGTTCCCTTGAGAAATTGTGAATACCTCGCTTGTTGCGATCGCTCCGATAAGGGAGGTAAAATGTCGGCAAATGTTTACTTGCAATTAGCAGAGTAACGATACCTTTTTTACAGAATAAAATGTTATTAGCGACGGTAATTTACTTCTAACTTTAAAATAGTAGTGTGAAAATATTCTCAAAATATAATTATCTGCCTCTGGTCTTCGGTCGATGTACCGCCTGGCGGTAAAATTGTATTGTTTTCCTATTGTGTATATTTGTATTATTTTCTATATTTGACGCGTTCCATTTAGTTAAATTCAATAATACAAAATTTAATTTTTAGGCTGTGATAAGACCAACACATACCTCACATGTTGGCTAGATTACATTGCCTGATTGGGCTACGTGAGCGCTGAAACTGTGAAGCAGCGCAATATCATGTCATTATTTTAGGAGGTACTTTACAAAATACTTTTATTCCATTTTTGGCTTTTATTAATTTAACATTTTCTTTAGGCCGGCAACATAGAAATTTATAGGTACCATTCTTCCGATTCCTTAGAAACATGATAATTCCTTGCAATAAAAAATTAACAAGTTACTTTGATTTGAACAAAACACGACTATTCCGTTATCGAATACAGAGTGCCAAGCGCGATTTTCAGTATTTTATCTAAATATGATTTATCCAGAACACGAGACAAACATCAGATAATACTGCAACAAATATTATGTTCATTCCGAACTTACACGTTATTGAGTCTTTTACTTTTTAGCCGCAATAGGATGTATATTTGAAATGTTATCCGGTTTTACATTACACTAGAGACAATATTGTCTAGGATCCTGAAATGTGCTTGTATAATCAAACTTCTTAAAAATATGTCAAACTCAGGTTTTAGCAAATCGGGAACTATAGTCCATTTCAGGAGCGATGAGTACTGTGACACTTGAAGGTTATTCATTTCACGCACGACGAAGAAATTACAAACTGAGAATATATAACGGAGACTTAAAACCAAATACATAGTTAAAATATGTTTTAATTTACATTTTAAATAAAATACTGCTGTGTGGTAAGTATCCGAAATTAATAAATTGAAATTAAAAACATTTTTTTTTTATAAAACGATTAAACGCGTAAATTGGAACGATTTCGTGGTAGTGATTTACATTACAAAGAAATCGGTTGACACATTTTTCAAATAATGTACGGAATCGCTCTTGATTCGTTTACTCTTTCGTTATAGTTTTATTCATGAATATATTTTATGGCTTAAATACAAAACTAATAAACTCATAACACCCCTCTTTTTGCGTCGGGGGTCAAAAAGAGAATTATTAAGAAAATCGTACTAAATGATCAATCATTAATTTTTGAACAATTTTAGATCTACAGTTATTATACTAAAAGCTAAAATTAGTTATGGTGACACTGGAAAAGCATGAGTCAGTCGGTCATGCGCAGTGTTGCCAGAGCTACGACATCTACGGTTTCTAGATCGAAAAATAATTGGGCTACAAACTCGTGGCCGTAGTTATTAAGTGTTAACAAGTTTTTATGACATTAACTTTACTTATCCTAGCTAAACCTTCTAAAACAATATTTTTAAAATTTTGTGCTGGCAATACTGGTTGGTCGCTGTCTTATCAAATCAAGTTACAATCGTCAGTACCTACATGAATAAGAAAGAGATTTTAACTACAGATTCTCAATTAGTAAAATGGAATTGATGAATCAAGTGATTCTTCGGAAAATGTATCTGTGGAAGAATCAATCATATAATTCCAAAAACGTATATTTTCTATTCCTAAACTCAATATTGCTGAAATCGATTCTCTCTCTATGAAACTATATCTCGATTATTATTTTATTTGACTAATAAATAATCATACGATATTACAGTAACTACATCTCTAGAAACTTCAAGGCCAAACGTCACAGTACCCATCGCTCGCGAAATGGACAATAACGATTTGATTTTGCTTTTATTTTGGGTTTTTTTAAATATCTAAAAGGAATTAGTGTGAAACGTATTCTAATAATGCCTCAGCAACCTACAGTGTTAAATAAAATAAAAATAGCAAAAGAAAGTACTGCTACAGGGTAAAATACTGACTCTAGCAGTAGAAAACGTGGACATCGTAATAGAAAAAAGTATTTTTTCCTCATTATTTTCTGTCTCATAGACTAGACTTTGATGTATGACTTGTTTGAAAATATAATAATTTAATTTAAAGCAATAAATACCTTTCTGTTATTTCTGCTGTTTCAAACTATAGGTAATCTAGTATATCATAACTAGTCCTATCAAAACATGATTATTCCTGTTAAGATTAATTGAATACTTGAATATTCCACTATGCCTAAACAAAACAAGTTTATTCCATTTTTGTATCATCATTTTCTCAGAAACTATAACCTATTTATAATATATTTTTTTTATGGCTACTAAGTTCTTAATTCACCATACACTAAAAAAAAATTAAGCTAATTCATTACATTATCTAACCCACAAATGCTCAGTTTACAGAGAAAAAGTAAGTATAGAATAAACGTCTTTTGAAAAGTACCCCTCATTTCTATTAAGTTCATGTACTACCTGCAGCTAGAACATATCAGAGACTATCATATAAGTAGGTACCTACGTATTATGTTCTTTGAGATTTGGAAATAAACCCAAAGTAATATAAGGTGTTTAATTTTATTTGTTAGTTACACTACCGGTTTTGTACTCAAGGCATGCTCAAGACTTTGAACGAGACCGTATTTAGTCACGTAAATAGTACAAGAAAATCACAAGCTGGTGCAATAAAGAGATTTATCGCCTTCGATCATTGCCAGCAGCTGTCATGGCGACGCAATTAAACCAAATTACAGACGTTTAAGTTTCTGGATACAGAAATAAAGTATATTTTGGAGTTTATGTCGTTTTATCATAATTCTAAAGGTGAGTCTAGAATAAACAACCAAACATGTTACAAAACATAGATACCATGTTGCATCATGTGTTATCTATGTTATTCGTTTTAACTAACAACATTTTGTTAGAAAAAAATGTTATAGAATTTTCATTGTATATAACATGTAACTTAACCTGCGAAATTTCTTTTTAATGACATACATAGTATGTGTACCGAAAAAATCACTCTTTTCAAAACCATTATTTTGAAAAGAGTGATTTTTTCGGTTTACACATTTTTTTTCAAGTTAGCTGACAGAACAATGAAATTCTGAGATATTAAAAAAAACCCCAAATGTAATGTAATGTAATATTCTTAGAAATAAATACAACCTACCACCCAGTTATCAGAATGTTTCAATCTACTAAGATATTTAAGGCAACGTTCCTTGGATATTTGAATGAAATATATACAAAGTAACTAGGAGAAAATGAACAAAGAATTTACTTTGAAGACAAAAGCTTCACAAGATGTTTACAAAATAGTTTATCAAAATGAATTGGTTTTATGGGATTTCGCAGCGTTTTGCGTTGACGGGACGTTGTTTTAGACTCACACTATAGCTCAAATAGAGAAAATATAGAAAACGAAAGATTACGGTAATAAATGTATGAATATTCGAAATATATAAGAGAAGGTATCTGTCTATGGCGGGATAAGTTAAGTTAAATAAAATAAAGGCAACTTTCTCATAAAGTCAACTAAAATACCTAAATAATCCAACTTTTGTAAGTTCGCAGCTTTTGCCAGGCTTGTCGATGTCACACTGGAAGATCCTGAACACGAGAACAAAGTATGGATTTTAGGAGTCTATTTTGATCTTTCAAGGCTAGATATTCAGAGGTAGGGTTCGAAGAACGGGTATTGAGGTAACGAAACCACATTTAACCAGGATAAATACAGGGATAACGCGGATAATTCTATCTATGCTACAAAAATACACAGGGGTTAAGTAAAAATACGAAACGTAAACCTAGCAAGGGTAAAATGTATTTTCACAAGAAAGAAAGGTTTACCCCTGAGGCTCGACATGTACTTCGGCTATAAAATAATAGAGAAAACACAAAGGTTAAGGGCTGGTGTCCGCTAAGTACATAAACAATAATGGGTCGAGTTTTCGTACAATGGATGGAAGCAAAACTGCGTTCTTAAACGTCAAATAAATCTTTAAAATACTTTATTACTGAAATATTAACAATCCTAATGTAATGGGATGTAAGGGGGTTGTTATGAAATCGTTAAATCCCAAGCCAACCTCACCTTCACGCGGTACGTCCTGTTGGTCAACGGACAAGCTCTGGCGACCGATAAATGGCGGGATATCCTCCTCAAAAATGGCGTACCTAAATGTGCACAGCACGTGACGGGCAGCAGCGTCACGTTTCTTTAAGGTACGCCCTGCGCTCGCGAACCCGCCTGCCAAGCGTGGCGAGTATTAGCAACAACCCCCTATCTATGAATAGCAAAAAAGGACCAGGCCCCCAGTCTCCGGGTCCGGCCGTTACGCCCTCGTTCCGCGAGGCGCTCGGCCGGGACGCGCACGATTTTCAAAATTTGTTTGTCCGCGACGCTCATGTTTTTTTTTTTTTGCAAATTTCTTGTGAAAGTACTGTTGCGATTAAAATTGTTAAAAGAAAATAATATGTTAGTCTGAGTTGAACTATGTATTTTTTTGTTTAAATATGATTAAGTTGAATTGTATAGAAATATTAGGTGAAATAAAAGTTAGTTGAGTTTGTTTGTATAATCATTTATTTTTTCTTTTTGTTTATCTTTTGTTAATATTAATAATCTGAATCGTTTTGAATATAAAAATCTACAAACTAATAAAATTTAAAAATCAACAAGTAATTACATAATTTGGGCATGCAAAATCGTTCAGACACCCATAAGTCTACAATACTACAGCAACCAGGTAAATTTAGATTTATATAAACTTAGAGGTAAATAAAATATGTAAAATATAAAAAAATTACAAATCAATATAGGCTTTGGGAATATAAAAAAACAAGAAATACCTATTCATTCAATGAAATTAAATCTAGATCACACTTTTGGTTTAGTTCTTACTGGGTGTGTTACAGCTGGTGTACAATGTTTTGTATTATAATATACAGTAGGTATTTGCACAGAGGTAAAATGTAAATAAATTATTTAGATAAAGTGTTATATTATATTATAACAATAACGTATTTAGAGTTACCAGGTTAAGTTCAATTTGTATACTTAGAGGTAAATAAAACATATAAAATTATAAAAATCAACAAATCAATATAGGCTTAGGGAATATAAAAAAAACAAGAAATACCTATTCACTTAAAGAAAATAAATCTAGATCATACTTTTGGTTTAGTTCCCTATGGGCAGCTTGTGTCCCGTGTTCTTACTATAAGTATTTGTACAATAAAAGATATAAAAAGTTAACAATAAAATATGACTATACAAAATCAACTAATTGAAAATTTTAAAACGTCAATTTTTTTGTCTAACCCCAAATGGGCACATCTTTTGTAAAAAAGAAATAATCGTAATTTTTTTGTTTTCATAGTCTTCTGTCAGTCTGGCTATTTGCTTGTCATTATCTAGACTATTGATGGTCCTTTGGGTTATCGATTTTTCTTTTATTCGTAATCTGTATAAATATTTACACATATATTATTAAAATAAATAGATATGATAAGTAAATTAATAAAATTAAATTATACACAAACATTAATAAAATAAATAAATATGAAAAGAAGTGAATGGGTGATATTTTTTTTCTTTTTTAATGTAATTAAATTGAATTCATATAAATATACAATAATATAACATATAAATAGATATAAAATTAAACGTACCTCTGCAACGCTGTGCCATAAGTAGAAATATCGAGATCAATTATTTCCAAGAACGACAATAAAGAGGGTTTTCTACCCAAGTAGGACTGAAGTCGCTGGTTCCAGGCTTCTACTAAATTTGCTGTTCTATGTCGTTCTTTATAACAACACCACTTTTTTATTATGTCTTCTGGTTCCAGCCATTGAGCGACAAAGTAATCATTAAACTTTGTCACTTATTCATCCAAATAACTGTAATCAAGTTTTTTCAAATTAATCATGGTGTTATTATTAGCATGCTTGTTTAGTTTATGAAACATGTTATGAAATACTTTTTTACCTGTTTGCAATCACAGCTAACCAGCCATCTTCTATATCTGCTTCAGGGAGAAATGCTAGGCTAGCACACAGCTTCACATACATTGATGTTTCATCGTGATTCATCAGTCCCAAACTTTGTGCTTTTCTGTATATGCTTCGCTGGAAGTGCACATAGCACCCGTGAACATACGCTTGTGGAAACACGTCACTAATTGCCAGCATGATCGCAGTTTCAAAATCCAGCGTAAATTTTTGTGGATTGAAGTCTGGCAAAACTTCTTTTATTTTCTTAAACATTGCTTTGTATGTATCTTTTTCTTTGCTTATAAGTAGAATATAAAAGATTGGCACAATGTTAGTTTCTGTAATGTTATCGTCGCTCCCAAAATCGCCATGTATAGTGAATATCTGCTGGAAAGATATGGGGCAACAATCAAAAGTGCCATCGCGGAAATAGTTTTGCACATTTTTAATGTCCATAAACGCTCTTTTAGAAGCAAAGATGATAATTCTATTCTGATTTTCATTGTAATCAATGAGAAGATGACTTTTAAATTTTTCTGGATTTATAACATCTGATGGCTCCTTCAATTTTGTTTTTAGCACTTTCAAAGCTCTGTTTCTTTCATTATATAATGCAGTCTTGACATCTGTATAAACAGGTATTTCTGTATCAAATCCTTTATTTTGCAACACTGCAGTGCGAGATTCAAAAATTTTCTTCACAGAATTAAAATTAGTCATAACTTCTTTTTTTTTCGTTCATCGCAATCTTAATTTCATTTTTAAAGGCATTTGGTTCACAGTTACTTATATGTTTCATCTGAATTTGCACATTGTCACTTTGATTCACTAATTTAACTGAACCAGTACCTTTTTGCCGCCTTTTATTAACACACGCCCACACATTGATGATGACGACACATGACGATTTATTATTTCTTAATAAGGTGTATCCATATCCCGCGTGTAGTAACGTTTTACCACTATTTCTATTTTTTATTATTTCATAATTACGATGCAGCCCTTGGAAGCAAGAAGGACCTTCACTCGTCATTTTGCAATAACACACTGACATACTGAGGTAACTTAACAGTTGCATATTTTCAATTTTGGTGACGTAGGAAAGAGACAGACTGATGGTCATTGTCCTGTCTATTGTTATCAAAACTTGTTTGGGTTCAGGTAGGATGCATACAATGGAAAGGGTATACTTCAATGTATCTAATCTAATTTCTATGCTAAGGTTTTTTGGTAAATCTTATGTTCTATCTGTTCCTGGCTATGGTAGCGCTCACGGTAACGGGGGTGCTAAGAATCCCCGGTTTGGTTCGATTTGCTATCCCCGACACTTCCACACAACATACGCACTTTGAGGATCGACGAGAAAATCTTCGAGCTAGAAGAGGAAATCAGTGGGTTACGCTGGGACATAGTGGGTTTCTCGGAAGTCCGTAGAGAGGGCGAGGACTCGAAAACCCTGAAGTTTGGTAACCTACTTTACTACCGGGAGGGCGACCAGAAGTCTCAAGGTGGTGTCGGTTTTCTCGTCCACAAGTCCCTTATCAACAACATTGTGTCCATCGAAAGTATGTCGAGCAGGTCTGAAGCGCAAAATTTACCTAAATTTTCAACTCCGATAATCGGAATTCCGAAAATGTTCTTCCTAACAATCTCAATTCCCAACTACTCTGTTTCTAATGTTCATAATCCGAATGATCACTCATCCTAAAATTTTCCCTCAGAAAGTTTTTTTGTTTGTTTTTTCATTCATACAATTTGTAGTACTACCGATGATGTTTCTACCAATTTGTAATCCGAACACATTATACTAACTTAACAACTTAGCGTTTATGTCAACCTCCGATCCGCTCTTCGCTTCGTTAGTGCCAGAAGCGAGTTTAAAATAAATTCGCTCAGGTTAGCGAGGAGCGAAGCGACGAGCGGGTTAGGTTGACATAAACACAGCGCAATAGCCGAGCGAGCGAAGTGAGCCTGCCGTGGTAGCGGCCGGCGAGTGCCTGAAGTGACTTTAGGGCGTTTTTCACAATAATATACATTACTTTGATGTCAGAATATGAGCAAAAATATTATGGAAATTATGTTTAGGGATAAAAGCGTTCTGAAAACCACAGTAGTAGTTAAAATAATATTAATTACAATTTCCGGAAACATGAGTGTTATGAAAATCGTCGGTAGTACACAATTTGTATGAATGAAAACGTTAGGAAGAGTGATCATTCGGATTACAAATCGGTAGGAAGAACAATTTCGGTAAAAGAACTTTAGGTGAGCCAATATGGACCCGTTCCCAAGGGATATGTCTATTGGGCAAAGTCAGCTGACGAAGCTGAAGACAGAGTATGGCAGTGTGGCGTCGACTGTAACATTAGTATTGAGGGAGATCGAAAGATTTTACGAACACTTTGACCGCCAAACCCGTCAGTAGCAAGGCCAAAGACCCAAGAGTCAAGCTCATCCGACACTACATCGAAGATATCCCGGACATCAGCCTCTACGAGATTAGGATGGCTCTCAAACAGCTCAAGAACAAAAGGCGCTCGGCGGTAACGAAATCACTGCTGAACTTCTGAAGGCAGGCGGAACGCCGGCACTCAAAGTACTTCAGAAGCTTTTCAGTGTTGTTCGAGGACATTACGCCAGAGGCATGGAACAGAGGCGTAGTGGTGCTGTTCTTTAAGAAAGGCGTCTCCTCGGTGTATCGCTACGTGATCGAATCAGAACTGAGGAAATCCGTAGAAGAACGAAAGTGACAGACGTAGCCCAGCGGGCAAGCGAGCTGAAGTGGCAGTGGGCAGGGCACATAGCGCGCAGAACTGATGGCCGTCGGGGCAGGAAAGTTCTAGACTGGAGACCGTTTCAGGGCAGGCGTAGCGTGGGACGCCCGCCTGCAAGGTGGACAGACGACCTGATAAAAGTGGCGGGATCCCGGTGGATGCCTAAATACTTCAGAATAATAAGGAACCCAAGTTGTTAGCACTGACTTACGAAGTATTTAATTATTCTTACTTTACTACGAGTACATACCTTTTTACCTACTTTACTTAGCTACCTGTCTTATTGAGTTTTGAGAAACAATAATGCTTTTTATAGCTTTTTAAGGCAAAAATAAGCCTTTGGTGTTATCTAAAAATTGTCTGTGTTGCGGGTTAAAAAGTGGTCTCAAACAAACCGAGGTTGAGTGCCTAATTATTATAATACTTGTAGCTCTTTTTTACAAACCGGTATTTGATGTTAACATAATAAAGTAAACAAAAAACGAGATTGTTTTACTATACCTGGGCCAGGAAAATTTCCTGGTGAAGACATAAATGTAAAGAAGCACAAGTAAAGTGAAAGGGGCCGTATTTGGTCCCACGTCCAATAAATAATTAGTAATTAATAAGTTTATTTTTATTTACTAGAACGAAAATTTCCTAAATAACAACACGGAGATTTTATTGATTTTGTGTTGAGATGTCGCCGCGGCGGTAATGCCGTACATACGGTACACACCCGTGCGCACCCGCCGCCCCGCGTCCCGCGGTCCATCAGGAGGGACGACTTCACGGCGGTTATAACCTATAGTTTGTCAGAGAACCCAGACTTACTATGGTTACTTAAACATTAATATTTTAATTGGATTTTAGCATTTAATGCTTATTTTCATATTCTGAACATAATGCCATCGAGCGGGATTCTAACAATTCAGTGCTTGCTTTGGCTAAGTACCGGTATAGAATGTAAGAGGCGTTGCTTTTTGCGTTTTGCACTATTTTCTCTAAAAATACTAAATACATAGCAACAAATTGTAATCGGCTGTGGTGGATGCGTTAGATCGGTGTCCCTAAAGAAATATTCGCCGCAAAAGCAATAGTTATAATCAGCTGAGTATTTGATGTGAAACCGCAGCAGTGAAAACTAAAGCCTATGATTGTGGCCTTATTCAGCCGCGATCACAATGTGAATCATTCGCTAGCCGCTCCTGGCGGAATTAATGGTTAGGGTGCAAGCATATTGTATGGGATTCGCACACCCTCTCCTAATTAGACTGTGCTAATCACTCACATCTGAAACTAGCTGCTGATCGAACTTCGTTAGCATCGACTTAGTGTTCATGACTTTTCACCCTGCATATGAAGTTAAAGTAGGTACTCCATACTTTAATTCAACTTTTGTAGTATTCATAAGTGAACAAGGTTTCATTTAAATCTATCTTACGTCTAGTATAGGTTTCCGTGACGTAAAGTACGATAGTTGACTGCTTCAGTAAAGTTTTTATACCATTTTGCATTTCTATTAACTAGAGTTTACTAGAGGTTCTGTATCCTATGCAAAAACGTCAACACTGACGCAAGAGACTGTCATTGGTGTAAAGTGTAAACTAATGGTAGGGATACAGAAGATTTCACTTGATGCTGAATATGCCAAGAAACAAACTGTTTTTTTGTATCAATTATCGATCATACGATGTCATGGAGATTAATTTAGCCCAAAACATAAAATGTAAATTTTGGCATTGGGCACAGTTTTATCATAAGTATAGATTCTCAAAGCAGTCAAGAACTTTTCCTCAAACTTATTTGTATTATTTCTCAAAAGACGTTTCTTTCGATATATGATTTGGTAGCAAAATAAATAAGAATTGTCTTCAAGTGTTTCTTCTAATGCAACTCCTTTTGAACATACATCTGTCAATGTGTCAAAGAGGATTAGGGCGACGGATTCGGCACGTGTCGCGAATTGAATAAGAAAAGAAATGAAATAAAATACCGCCCTTTTGGCAGATACAAATTAATAGGCACAGTCCTCTCAAAAGATCAAATTCATTCAAAGGACCTTCCATCAGACTCTTTTGTAATTAAACTTTTGAAATTAAAAGTTTTACTAAGAAAACAGGCCAATAATAAACATGTTTCCTGTAGTTATTTATGCTCATCATAATTACTTTTCTTTATTTTGAATATACGAGCAACATAAAAATCTTCGTTAATTTTATCCGTGAGCAAAATATTATGTAATATTACTTTTCCTGTTTTTATATTACTTTTCAAGTTTATCTACTTTATTCGCTTTTGCTGTTTAATAATTACAAAACACATGTACCTACTTCTAAAACTTTTAAACCTCTTTATTCATAAATATCAATACAGGTAAGTATGTACTGACGATAAATGGAACATTGATACATATTTTTTCGTTTGTCTTTTATAATTTTCCTGCGTGGCCCGACCTGAACGGATTACTAAAATTAAACAATTTAATTATTGCTGACTCACTGCTGGGCAAAGGACTCCCTCGGTGACCATGGTTGCTTTAGTTCTTAATTTGGTTAAATGCCGCTAACACACAGACGATCCACGAAAAAGGTAAGACATTTAAAATAAAATGAAACCATGTCATGATGATTCATGACGGTCAAAGGTTTGTGACGTCATATCCCCTTCTCAATCGCGACGCTCGCGCTAGACGCGTGCAAGTGACAGCTTGACTGACATTTGAATGTTTAGGTAATGTTACGTGACGTCATCACATTCGGACCTGCTGCTATTCTTTCAGGTATTATTCAGTTGAAGGGAAGGGGGGCGGGGAGGGGGAGGGTTTTTATTGAGCGGGTGCGATAATTTATTTATATTCATTGACGAACTAAATTACGGGTTTCCTACTAAAAAGTAATTTACATTGCTATTAATAAGGACAACCGCTGCTTTTTGGGGTAAAAGAGTCTGATATATCTAATACTCAGATCCCCATCTTAGTTATTAATGTAATGAACATTTGCACGCTGTTAATTTAGCAAATTTTAGTGAGACTAAGTATGTGTACCTGATCAATAATAATGACACATGTATTTATTTAACCTAAAATTTATGCAAATAAATTGTTTGAGTTTGTTTGAGTTTGAGTTTAGTGTGTTTAGTTCCAACCACGGCACCCGGGACCAACTGCTTCACGTATCTCTTAAAGGACGTCGATGGCACACACAAATTTTCACGGTCTCAAAGTAACGATAAATATCCTTATGTTACGAGGCACCAGACCAGTATTTAAGCCAGAGGCGTCTCCCAGCACACCCACTTCCGGGCCAAAATAGCAAAGTATTTCCTGAATGGAATCGAATCCGGAACACCACGTAGGGTCAGGCTAAGAACCGCACTACAGCGCACTTCGCTAATGGTGTCAGAACCAACTCTTAAGTAATGGGTACGTACCATAGGCGACCTCTTCCCTCGGTCTTTCCTGGGTGGAGGAGGCAGCAGCTCGATTCGAGCCAGCTGGGCGGTGCTGCCCTGCTCGCCGCGCGCCCTGTCCTCGCGCGACGTGGAAGCGCCTCCTGCCTCCGATGCGCCACAATCTGACGCTGCTTCTGTGAAATTTAGTTCTACGTAGTTTCATTGCTAATCGAAAGGCGTTGCCGCTGATCAATTGTCGTCCTAGAATGTCAAGCAGTCTTGCGAGCTCCTTACGAACCTAAGTCTGTAACTTGCTCTATCAAGCAATAGCAAGTAACAATTTGTATATCTACCATGACCAATCTAGATCTGGTTTATACTTAGCTTTGAATAGTTAGCACTTCAATTAGCAGCTGCAAAGACTACATCGCGGAATGGGGTTAGATTCAAGTTAAAGAAACTAGGTCATTGTATGCCTGTAGTTTTTTATTTGAGACTATGGCACACCTGCTTGTGCTGCTTACTCTGTTACAATTCAAAGAACCTCAACTAAAACGTTTCTGAAGTTGGCTTTAAGATGGCTTTAAGATGTTCATGAGGTAGGCGCACTTATTAAGTAAAGATATAAGTAGCTAAACAAACATAAAAGTACCGTTAATGAAACGTTTTCATTTCAAGTAGACGTGGTTTAATTCTTCTTCTGATTTGAATGTGTTCACTAAAAAATAAAGCTCTTTTGTTTAGACCAAAAGAGCTCTATTTTTTAGTCTTACTGAAGAATGTTTGAACAAACTGTGCAAATAAAACTTCAATACCTGTTAGAATTATATCAATCATCGGCGAAATATTTGATATCGAATGCAAAAAGCATTTTGAAATTGACTGTGATTTTTACCCTTTAAAATCTGCTCTGCTTAAATCCGGATTTCATAAGTCAAAACGTATTGTTTGCAGGATTTATCGCCACAGGCATGGTTTTCGTTTATTTCGACCAAACAGAAGCTTTGCGAGTACCTACTCGTACATTGTGTTTGTGTCTGACAGTTTAGTGAAGCAGACGTTTCCAAATGGCCAGCAGACGAACTATGAAATGCACCGTAAAATAAGCTGAGCATGAGATGTTACGAGCATAAAGCGGTTTTACTATCTACCGAGTACTGTCTCTTTTAGGATTTTGCCTATTTTGTTCTATTTCAGCGGGAACAGAATAACACTCAATTTGATTCGGCTTCTGGTGACTTGATAGAAGGTTTACTAGATCAATTAACAACAGTTGCTCAGATCAGCGACTATTTATGCTATCCAGCTGAATTTGGAGCGAATTAATTTAATTCGTATTTGACATTTTTTACTGGTTTGTTATCGAAAGAGCTCTCAATAATATAAACATTAGTAAAAAAACATTCTGATAGCACTAATACTTCCTGAGATATTGCAGTTTTAAAAATATCCGTTTTTAGTTTTGCTCAAAACGCTCCCTGAAACGGACGCGAGTTATACGTCCTTTCGTTTATTTTATTTTTCACTTCTCATGCTCTAAAAGTACGCCAATAGAGTCAGACCACTTCGGTCTCTAGGGAGTGAAAAGTAATTATGTTTTTAATTTCCTTCATGTGACATAGACCAACTCAAACAGCTAGTAAATATACTACTATCTGTGGAGTGTGGACCATCTTCATTGCGAACATTGACAGCCTACACCTATTGAATGACCGTTTCTTCTTCTTTCGAAATAATGTTCTACAGTAATTTCGTACTTTATTGACGGGTACCGCCTACTTAGTGAAGTGCCCTGTGCATAATAAAACAGGTCTTGAAATAAGATAAATCGATATTATAAAAAAGATAATTTGACTAAGTTGTTTCTAGAAATTTGATAAAAAAAAGAAAATAAAAATAGTATTTATGACTCCATGTATTAATATTTGAAGGGAATTATAATTATGTTATTTGTAATTGAATATACAAATGAAACAAGTAAAATTATTAAATATTTTGCTATATTGCCCGTCAAGATGACCTCACTCCACGTGATGGAAAGTGGTCGTGAGGTCCAGATATGAGGCTGACTACATGCATATGAGGGGCATGCCAAAAGAAATTAGATACTCAAAAATTATAAAATTCATCCTGAGTACGTATACACTTTTCCATACGTTTGAATCAATTGGAAAATACTTGTGACCACTCTTCTTTAGACACCTCAGACATCTCGAAATTATAGGCAGCCAGTGCATCTTCTTTGCTTTCAAACCTCTTTTCTTTTTCCTCTTTCAAAGCGCTAGGTCAGGGGAATATGGTGGGTGAGGAAGGATTGACATATTTTTTGAGTTGAAAAAGTCAGGTGTTCTGGCAGACGTGTGCGGCGCCGCATTGTCGTGGTGCCAGAGAAGGTGCCGGATTCCTGACTTCGGTCGCTTGTCACACCAAGCTGATATTACTGTTGAAGCACAAACTGTCACATACCATTCAGAGTTCACCGTTCTTTGATCCTCTAGCACTACAGTAGCAATGACCCGTTATGTAGAAAAACGAGGCGATCATTTGTTTCTGTGTGCTTCGTGCACGGTGACATTTCGTTGGAGTTCGTTCATCTTCAAAACACCATACAGTCGACTGTCGCTTTGTTTCGGGATCATAGTTGTATAGCCATGTTTCATCACCAGTCAGTATATCATACACGTTTTTTTTTCTCGCCACCGTCGAATTTGTCTATCATGAATAGGCACCAATCCACCCGACGGTCTTTCTGCTCATCGGTAAGTTTGTGCGGCACCCATCTCGAACAACGTTTACGGAGAGAAAGGTGGTCGTGAATTATGGTTTGCATTGCTGCTGATCCAATTTGCAGTTCTTGCTTCAGCTCTAAATACGTATTTCGTCGGTTTTCGCGAATCAAATTTCACGTGCCACGAACGTTTTCTTGTGTGACTGCAGTTGGCGGCTGAACTGGCTTCGCTTCATCTTCCGAGACTTCCCGTCCTCTCTTAAATTCAGCAAACCAATTAAATACTGTTGCTCGTGAACAGGCAGACTCATCAAAAGTAGTAGCCGAAAGTTCAAAACATTCTTGAGGCTTTAAACCTTTTTCATAGTCATAATAAATCATAGCGCGAAAATCACGTCGACTGAGCTCCATTGCTGCAAGCGAATACCCGCCAGATTCTCAGAAAAATGATGCTCATTCAAATAAAAATAAATGATGTGTGTTCTATTTTCAAATATATCATAAACAACCAGCCTATAAGATGGTGTATAACTTGCCAGTGTCAATCAAATAAGTAAAGAGTATCTAACTTCTTTTGGCATGCCCTCGTATAATGTACTATAAAAATATAGGTTTTTACTAGATCCATAAAAAGTCCGCAACACAATACATCTATCTTTCATAAATAAGTAGCTTTAAGGTATATGTGTTAAAAAATCATGTAAATGATAAGGTAGATATTGAGAATTATTACTACACAAGCATTTTATCAATCCTTATGATTAAAAGTTATTTCATCATTGAGATAATTTTACGGAGATAAATTTTGTCCTTCACAACATATTAATTGGATTAATAGATGCTGATATTTCGTGAATATAAAAAATAAGCACGTAAAATTATTAAAATATATAAAAGCGAAATTTCAGAAACTAAAAGGAGTTTAAAATTTTGCATGGGGGTTCTTTTTAAGACGTAGGCGCTCACTAAGACAGGTTTTTGCGAAATTTGACCTCTACGGGGTAGTTTTTGGGATTGATAGTTTGTTTGTATGAAACTTCGTTACTTTAAGCGCTAGGAGTCAAAATTTTTGCATAGGGGTTCTTTTTAGGACGTAGGTGCTAACTAAGACGGGATTTTGTTAATAATAAGTATCGTAAGTCGGAAAACATCCCGTATGTCATAAAAATTAAGTTCCCGTAAAGCTAGTATTAAATAAAATCGATTATTATTCCAAATTGAATTAGTGACGTTTGAAAGCGTCACTAATTTCGCCTCGAGCTGTCAAAAAGAAAATCAACGAATGGACAGGGTATACTCGTAGTGCCGTCACGTCTCGCAGCTTCACTTCTATTACCATGCATATTGCAAAACATTTTATTCGGCAGCTAGATTTAGTAAATTTTGCGATTGTGAAAATGGTCTCGTAACAAAAATTGCTATAAATTGCATGGATTATCGAATATATCGTTTTAATCACTTTATACTTTTAAAGCTTCCCAACCCAAGTTTAAAGGGCCATTAAATAAATTAAACTACTTAAAACATTCCATATTAACCCATTTCGATTTATTTTTAATAATAATAAAAGTATTATCAGGATATTAGTGGCTGAAAAAGTACCAGTAAACTAAACATTTTTAAAGTTCCACACGATTTATCACCAGGTAGACACTGTAAAGTTTTTTTGAAATAAAAAAGCTCTGTGGACATTCATCGGCGGAGTGATATCGGATTATCGGTGCGGCTATCGGAGCATCTGCTCGTCCATTCGCTCGCTCAGCGCGCTCTTCAAAGGGATGAACGGGCTCGCGTCCGGTCCGACGCGTATTAATTACAAGATTACTCCTGTTTGCAAAGCTTCCTGACGAACGAACTAGTATTCATTTATCTTTTTAATCCTCGTCGGGTGTGTGTGTGTATGCCGTGAATTTTAAGCCCTCTATGTTGAGGTTTGCGATTTAAATACGTTAAACCTAACACAGATTCCACCTATAGCACGTTGTGTTCTAATACCCATGGTGAGAAGTTATGTTCCATTGACCGTAACGGCAACAATCAAATTGCCTCTGACTACCCCATTTGTAATAGAGTCGTGTTGGTATTATGTATTCATGTAAATCTTTAGACAGACTTTCAACTTGTGTTGGAAGTTTGAGAAAACAGGTGAAAACTAGTTGTGTTTAATGATAATGAACAACGAAAGCTCATATCCTAAGAAGAATTAAAACATAGTGATATAAAAGTCACAATAACAATACATTGATATAATCTTTCTTGATTATACGCGAGATGCTTTATTTGCATCATCGTGCCATTAGTGCTTGGGCTATCAGATTCCCAAGGAAGTAAGAACGATTCTAGTCATGCAAACAGTTGATATAATAATATGCTGAATGCAGTCAAAAGCTCCCCCGAGGCGATTATCATTTCGGTGATTTGTTTATTTTACGCTGAGCTTTTATCTTCTTTCAACAAGATATTAATTTACTAATTAGTCTGCACACAAATTACAGTTTCTAACAGAGAAATATTAGGATAGCCAATATGTTGTTCTTCTGTTACGGGCTGTTAAAATAATGATTGTCCCTTTTGCAAGGAGAGGTTAGCAAGCAACGGACAGTTTTTCCTGGTCTTTTCCCCATCATCCATCCTCACCACTGTCGCTCTAGTAACTCTTCCGGTAATCTAGAACAGTTTCCTCTGACTATCCAGATTTTTTGATACTTATATTTATTTTCTATTCCTATGCCTTCCTGTGATGCCATAGTTAAAGTTTGATGTTATTAGTTTTTAGAGAAACTAATAATTAGAAGGTATTTAATTCCAGGTCGTAAAGTTACGCATATTATATTATATTAAAACATTCATTACATTGCTGAACAAGAGTGTTTAGAACTACCTGAATATCAGTGACTTCTGAACAACAAGAGGTGAGCTTTTTCAATAACTCTACGAAACACAAAAAAAAGTTTTTAGGGAGCTTTGAGTCGGCTTTAATAATTCTGTTTGTTTTACAAAGCCCTGTTGTATTAAATTTCCATCAGAACACTGCCAAAACTTTATCAAAAGAACCTTTTGCTAAAGAGGCATAGTCTTATTACATACACAGTTACTTGAGACGATATATTATTTTAAGAAATGGATATGTTACTGGCAATCTGTATATTTCGGCGTTTTAGGCATTCTATACAATGCCTAAAACGTGCAGGCAATGTATGAAATAGTATTCATAATAAACTTTGCCAAGGTATTGATACAGTCGGTAACGTGTGTTAAAGGGTTCACTCAAAAAAAGCTCACTGTCAGAATCGTCCTTTGGCATACATTTTGGGTAGGAAAGATAAATCGATTCGTATGTTTTAATTTAAAAAATCTCAATAAAAATTGATAATTACAGGCTATTTATTTCACAAATTCAGGAAGACCACGTATTTTATACAATTCCTAAGGATTGTATACTTTGCCTAGGCAAAATATGTAATGAATTATCTTATTGGTAATATTTCATACATTGCCTGAAAGCACCCGGCGTTGTATACATTGCCTGAAAGCACCCGGCGTTGTATACATTGCCTAGGTATTGTATACAATACCTGAATTATACAGATTGCCGGTGACACATATAAAAGAAACTAAACGATCTTACAAACGAAATACTAACATTGTTTTTCTTATAACGCGAAATAAAGGACCAACGAACATTTCCTCTATCAAATAGGAATACGGCCGCAGGTCATGGCGTCACTGAGAAATACGAGGAAAAATTAAATTGATTGAAACTGCTCCTAAGCTAAGCTATACCGTTCCACCGTAGAAATGTAAAAGAATACAATATTTAGTTAATAACATGATAGTTATACTGACTTTAAGGGTCGGGAATTAAAACCCGGAATCGGGAATCAAAATAATGGCCTAGTTAACTATTCAAATATAACCAAAAAGACAAAAATTTAAAAATGTGTATTGAGAAATTTAAGCATTTCACACGTAATGTAAAGCTTTAAAAACCCCGGTCGAAAATTGTATAAATTTACTATCAATATTTAAAATCATTAAGACAAATAAAAATTACTTGTTTGCTGGTGCAATTCGTGGATGTCTCATGTACAGATTTTATAGCCAATTGTCATGGAAGGGCTGATTAAGGTTACCAACCAGTGCTGTAAATATATAAGGAATGATTGCTTCTGTTCACCAGTGGACGTCTCATGGGCACGAATGATGATGGCTACTAGTTAACCGTTTCGTTGTGGGAGTATTAAAGGGTGTTTGCCCATTTTTTTTGTTGAGGTGTAAACGAAATATTTTGGAAGCACTAAAACTCCCCAAGATATTTACAATTCTAAAAATCATGCCTTTGGACTTGCGCAAAACGCTCCCTACAAACTGACTCCCTACCTTTAAATGACGTCAATTGGCAATGCCATTTGTTGGGCAGCTATATTAAATTTTGCGTTAGTGAATATGGCTTCTACAAAAAAATTGCGTTAAATTGTGTAGATTATCGAATGGTACAGTTTTTTATTTACTTTAACCTTAAAACATGGATTTCCCAGCCAAGTTTGAAAGACCAAAAATGAATTGTACATCAGGGAAACAAAGTAAAAGTATTTTTCGTTTTTATTAAAATCATTTTTAGAATCCGATGATTTTGTCAAATACCCTATTGCGGAGAAGTTGACATTGGCACACAGAACCATGAACATTGAAGGGGAAGGTACTGCCAAAAAATTATGACGTTGAATTCTAAAACAGCTGTTTCAAATACGTTGCGTCGGATGTCATAAAACGATACATAAAAGCTAATTATAAGCGGCCCACGTCAAAGTAAAGAGAATAGACGTTAGGTGATATTGCGGTAAATGTAATCCCATGTACTGAGTGGCATAACATCTCTTTATGGCCTATTTTGGCATTTATAATGATCAAATAAATTCGCTTATTAGCTTAAACAGCATTATGACAGCGCAGAAGCAGTACCTAACAGTAAAGATAATTCCAATTCATGTTTTGATCTTTGGAGTTTATAGTTAAAGTTGTTTAAAAAACAGCCCACTGCCTAATTTAAAACACAAGTGCCAAAAAAGTCCGCACAGATTCATTTTATTAATTTCTTTGCTATTACAAATGCGACGTTATTGAAATGTGTTAGGATCTTCGAGGTTTATCTGCGACTTTTGTTTAGTAGTAGGTAAGCCTAAGTAAGCCTCAGGTGTGAGTTGCCGCCGGCTACCGACGTGAACCCGCGGACAAAAGATAAAGGTCAAGGGTCCTAGTGGTCAGTAATAGCAACTTGACCGCTCCAATGTCTCTTTGTATTACCTGCTGTAATTTGTATTAACTCGTATTTGTCTCTTTGTATTTCACAAGTATTACAAAGAGACGTACATTGGAGTGATTGAAACGTTCACGGGAATTTGGTTTAAGGAAACCTTAGATTTAGGATTTCGTATTCATGTTGGATCATTAGAAATCATCGCTACACGACCAAATTCTCGAGTGTATTTATTTTAGTTTGTTTGGCTTTGACAATCTCTTACCTGCCTATTTCAACCCTCAGTTTAATTAAATCTGTCACATGATCATCATTTTACTAATAAACAATTCATCAGCCATCTGCCAGCGTTGTTAAGATTGAAGAGTCCTATAAAATTTTATTGTTCTTCTAATTTTTCTTCTCCGAATTTAATTTTATGAGATGTGTTATTGTGAGTTATGATCATCATAACTCATAACACATTTCTTTTAATCTTCAGTTGCAATAATATTCGAATGTTCGAGATGTTGTTTTACCTAATCATCTCTTGTTCGAAAACTTTTCAGTCTCTCACAATATCGGGTGCTATAATAATTGGTTCTATTAATTTTTCATGTCAAAAGTGTTGTATTGAAAAATAAAATAACTTGATAAAAATTAAGTTCAACGAATCGCCGTAAAACCGTTCTACGCAGGGGCGACGCGGCTCACAGGCTGTGAAGCAGGTGGATGCGAACGAGCCGCCGTTGCTGAGGCTGGCCGGCATCGCCAACAAGACGAAGGCGCGGTGGGGAGCAAGAGCCATCTGCGACGATTGGCTCGCGCGCAACCGCCGGAGCCCCGCAGCGCCGAAGCCGTCACAAAGGCCGTAACTTTTGTATTTACACTTGTATTTTTGCACTATCTTGAATTTTTGCAATACCTACCAATGATTACATAAATTAGATACCAGTTGGATTTCCTACAAAATCAGATATTATTGAATTATGAAAAACATTCATAGGAGAAGATTTTTTGTGATACAAAGTACCAAAATATACTTATTAATTTTTTTAATTTAGAATATTTAACTATTATAGAAAAGCGTTTTATGCCTTTCACATGTTTATTGCAATAGTTATGACAAACTTTCGGTGATATCGTATTCAAGGATTTAATTTTTTGGAGATATGCTATTAAGTTATAATATTAGGGCCAGTTATCATTCGGACAAATGATACTTTAGAATTTCGATAAAAAAATCATAAGACAAAATGAAAAAAGATTTCTCATACTTTTACGAGTAAATGCAATGCACACACGATTATACTCAGATGGCTGGCTATGCAAACTTGAATTTGTCATCATCTTTCAATACTATTGTAAGCGCCAGCCTAGTCGTACATCAATACCCGACAGGGACCTGTCAGAATTATTAATGAGTAGGAGAAATCGAGATCAAACGATGACATTATAGGCGGTAGTTAAGCAGTTATTGTTAATGGTACTTATGGTGTAATGGATATGTACTAGTCCATTGAAATTGGCACTTCAATTAAATAGTTTGCTGGTTTGCACGTAAATGTGACGGTGCAGATTAATTAGTAATTCAATTACAGATGAAGTTCATAATTAAATGTTGATATGAATTCAATGTTTTTAGGAGGTAGACGTAATGTCCTACGTTATATACCCTTTTCTAACTCCGAACATTGGAAAATAGTTTATTATAATATATGATTAGAAGTCATATGATCATAATCAAATCTAGTGGTGAAATTAAGAGGTGGTCTATTTTTTTACAGAAACGGGGGGTCACAATCATTTATAAGGGAAAATGTATAATTAGTTTATAATAATAATGGAAATTTGTACAATATTCATCTAATTCATCTTTTGAAACAAAATTAAGGCAGATAAACACCTAACACGAAATATAGAATGAAGAATTCGTCTAACCAGTAAGAATATTACCAGGATTGCGCTTTGGTCTTAAATAATGTGCTTTACAACTATTAATGAGAATGTACACGTATGAAAAGCATTGTAATCAATTCGTATGAAACTATAGGTCTATTTTTTTTTGTAAACCAAAACAATATTACAAAATCTGGCCTTCTTGTGACTAAACAAACAACAATCTAAATTAAATTTGTATCTTTCAATTTCAGTTAGTGTCAAAATTTAAAATTACTCAGGTCTGACCTAATTGTTTTTCGTTATCAAAATTGCTATAGTAAGAAAAACAATTACATTCAATTTTAACTAAAACTTAAATAACATCTTCAAATATATTTTCCCCAGAACATAATAAACAAACGTCAGTGCGTTTTCACCAATTACTGATATAATTAAGCAAATCTTAAACGAGTAATACTTATAAAAATAAATATCTGGGACAATTTACACCAAGATCACCTGACCCCTAACTAAGCAGAGCTTGTACTATGGGCGTCAGAGACTGATAAACATACTTAATATTTCTAAATACATACTTAAATAGATAATAGCACCCAGACACACAACAAACACAAATGTTCGTCCCATAAATGTTTGTCATGGGTGGGGATCGATCCCACGACCTCCGGCGCTAAAGGCAGGATCGCTGCCATTGCGCCAACAGGCCAGTCAAAGAAAACAAAAAAAGAAAAGATTTTTTTTATTAACACAAAAGAAGCAAAGTCTCACATATAAAAAGGTCATGTTTCGTTAAATCTCTTTTGTTTGAAATTCAGTATTATTTTCTGATGGCCGTCTAAGATTTATTTTTACCTTTGAAATACTTCATTCCTTTATAAAAAACAAAAGAAATCGTATTAAAGTAATTTTTCGAACCGATTCCAGAAAACATCAAAGTAATCGTATTTGTAGACACAAAACACAATAACACAAGCAGTAAGTCAAAACAGCCGACCCAATCGCTGAGTGCTTCTGTATTGTCACAGTACCGACAATAATTCGCTGAGCATAACCTGAAAACGCGATGAATGGACAAGTACAATCAGTCGCTAGGGTGCAGTAGACTTGGAGAACATTTATCAAGCATTTCGCAATACTCGCAGATAAGACGAACAATACGCAGCAGTCGGAGTGCCAGTGCTCTGACGGAACGGTAATTGGATTGTCCACTCAGTACACATTTTGATTACGCCTCAGCATCTTACTCGACAATAAAACTGTCATAACCAAGGGAAATACAATTTTTAGCACTCAGAATGCTGCTTGATATAATCCACGAGAAAATTCACTTAGTGTGCATTTTTTTTTTAAGAATTGTTACTATCATAATCCGACAGACTTTATAACTCATCTCGAATAAAGTGTTACCTCAATGAACTAATCTACGGTGATTTAAAATGAGTGTTTGATGAAAAGGCAACAATACAGAGTCTCCACGTAAAAATAACGCTAGGCGACAGTGGAGGGTTCTGCGCATGGATACTCCAATTTGGCCCCAAATTCGCTCACTGCGCAGGTTCTGGCCAGCGTTATTTTTATGACGGGAGTTTATACCTTTTGATGGCGCTGGTTCACTGGTGAGATCTGTGGGTGCGGGTTCGTCGATGGCGGACGAGGTGGAAGCGGCTGGCTGGTCGGCCGAGGTCGACTGCTGGATCTTGTGGCACACCTCGAACGCTTGGCCTACTGTGCGCACGATCCGCATTGCTTGGCTCTAGAACAAAATATTCAAGTTGTAACGTTGTTTTAAAACCACGATGGCATCACGACTGGCATTCATCGTTTATTTTTGTTATAATTTTGCTGTCTTCGCGGTTTCATTGTATTCCAGTTTTGAGTTGAATCACAATTTTAGTTAATCTACATTCGATAGTTTTTGGTAAAATCAATTGTGACGCATAAGACCGTTAAATACGAAAAATTCGATGTGTATGTTTGTTCATGCATCTCGGGAAAGCTACGGAATGGATTCTATAGAGAGTTTTGGAATATAGAGACTATGCCAAGGACGCTTGATTAGGTTAGAGGTAATAAATTAAAAACTAACATTATCAGAAGAAGTCGCTAACATCGGATGGTTCTCGATAAATGAGTCTTTTCTGCGGTATTACTATATTAAAAAATAAAATATTAATAGTAAAATGGTAACAATACCACTTTATCTACTATTATAGAGCACTAATGATAATGTATTAGTGCTCTATAATGCGATCAGAAACCGTAGGAAATGACCAGCATTATTACCACCAATTATACTATGAGTAATTTCTTGTCTATGGTAGTAGGTAAAATCTGTACTGTAATGTTATATCAGTATAGATTTTTTTAACGTTATGAGTTTAAATTTGGAACAGCTGGCAAAATTCAAGTGGGTGAAAAATCTAAAGCCAAATACGAGAAGGTGTACAAAGATCAGTATTTGGTTGTAATAATGCTGGTAATTTCCCTACTGCTTCTGAACCCATCTTAGAGTACTTATGATATGTGTGTAGACAAAGTAATGTATGCAACTGTACATAATTAGGCATTATGTAGGCTACTATAACATCTCATAATAAAGTTAAGTACTACAGAAATACCTCATTGTAAAGGTTAATTGAAATGCAATTGGCAATTAAGGGTGGATTCCCCTCTGTCCCGGGGTCTTCGAAGAATCTTGTTACACAAGCATTATTGATATAGATTCACATGTCTGATTCACTTCACTAATGGCGATGTTCCTTGGGATAATAATATATATTTTTTTACTTATAGTCTAACATAGAGGAACGGAGGCAGGTGACTGTGTCGCCAGGGTGAACAAAACACTCAGAAGCCCACTTTTCCCCAATGGTATTAGAACCCAACGTGGTAGGTGGTGAGCCTTCCGCCGTTTTCCGGGTTGATTTCGTTTTTTTATCGATGTTTTCCATCACCAGAGAGTAAATCGGATATTTAACAATGAACACAAAAATTTCGGTTCTGGCCAGATTTGAACTCGTGACCACACGATCCACGATCTGAGTTCGGGTGCTGAACCACTAGGCCACGACGCTCTCTCAAAGTATACTTAGTCATTATTATTGGTTTGGGCCTGCATGTTCAAACAAGTACGCAGATAATTTCTGCCGATTTTTCACCATAATTTTTAGAGAAAAAGTCATTGGCCCCAGGGGTTAAGCGGCAAAGATTTCTATCAAGGGAAGAGAGCGAATGATTTACGAATTGGTTTGAACGATTTTATTCTGTTCATGACAGCTACCACAGTGCATGTTAATGAAATAAAACATAGATTGGAATAAAAAAGAATTATTTTTACCGTGATCATTTTCCTGAAATTTTACACTAACAATAAGTCAAATACATATGTGTTACAAATAAAAACAGAGTTTCAATTTTCATATTTGCAAATAACCAGAACATTTCTTTGAAAGCGCTGAAAACGACACGCGAAATAAATGCGCTTGAAAACATCAATCGCAAGGTTTTTCCACATGAAAATAAAACGTTATTCGATCTAGTAGAGTTCAACGTCTGCGCTCGGCGTCATTTAGTTTTATTATAACATATGAAATTACATTTGATTTCATTTTTTTCGTCTCTTTCACCTGAAGGTTGTCTAGACAGCATAGCTCACAAGCGACAAGGCCGTAAGTCCTTCTTACTCTAGTTAAGGATTCAAGTATACTAGTAGTATTTGCAAATCTATCTAGTCACACATTAACACAATAAACATATGCGCGAAGCAAACTGAAAACTATATTTTTACGTTATAGTTGGCTGTTTGTTTGTCTGCGCATCACGTGAAAACTGCTTAATGGATTATAAAATCCTTAATACCCTATATTTTAATACAAAATATATAGTATTCATGTGAATACATAATACTCTACATTTCGAATTAAATTATAGGGTCCATTAGATTCATTTAAGTACTTACAGTATGGGGTGATTTGAAATCTGAATCCCCGTCGACGAAATCAGTGTATAAAAGAGCTGTGTTTTATTATTATCTAAATCGAAATTTGCAAGACAAGGCTATAGATAAAAAGGGTCAGACGGTACCTAAGCATGGAAGATGACACGTGCTCAATTAATATACCGCGTTCGACAGCTGCTCCGCCGCGGAAATTTACGAATACCGTAAAGAGGTAGGGCCCAGTGGGTTCCTCTGCCTGTAATTGACCTGCCCTTATGGTCAGGATCCACTTTGACCTATTTGGGCACATTGCAACTTAAATCTCTTCTGTTTCATAAATTTTTCAAGAGCGGTTCTCTTCTCTTCCCTCAGGATTGGGCCCAGGACACGTGCCCGAAGTGCCAAAAGAGAAAGAGGGGCTTGCCTATGGTCGCAAAATAAAAAGCAAGCTAACGGCAAACCCAGATACATTATGTTCTGGCTTGTAAGCTCAGTCGTCACGGATTTCTCGAGAGGCGTTGTGTGGAGCCCGTTGACCTAAGGCTCGCCTTTTGAGATTGCAATACGCGTAAAATGGGTAACTGAGTTTCTAAATTTTATCATGTCTGTGAGAAGAATGAAGCCATCATTTTACATTGAATACTGCAGATCTCTGAGGATGACCAGCTCGGGGGTTGCTTCGCTTTACCTGAGGGCCCTAAGTACCCAATTTAACAATGCCTACAGGGCGCTGTAAAAATTGATACTGCAATAATGCACCACTTGGCTCGCGTCCAGCCAACTAAGGAACATGCAATAGATATGCGGGATAATAGTGTCTTATTGGTTTGTCTTAAATTTATTTTTAAAAAATAACTCTGTGACTAAAATAGTTGATAAGGTTATTTGTTTATAACACTATGGATTCCGGTCCGAAATGATTTTTATTTTATTTTTACTTTTTACTTTCATTTACTGTGTTAGTCAACCTTATAGTAGGGGACCGAGCGAATAAAGAAAAACTAATACGCAATGTTTAGTGATCTTTACGAAAAAAGCGGTCTCGATACTGTTTTAACCAGCCAGCGCAGAGCAGCAACAATCGCTGACAGATTCCAAAGAAATGACAATTGCCCACAAGCGGTGGCAGCTGGCAACTCGCTTTCTACTCGTACGTAAATATAGGTAGAAACAAAATAAAAACAATGGTTCACTGACACATACACAACATGTGCGTGAGACATAGACATGTGCTGTCTACGAGTATTTTTATTTTATTTATAGGCTGCAATAACCGCTTAACATAGGTATACGCTAACGCTAGCGATTGTAATTGGTGTCAACTCATGGTAGAGAAATAAGACCCAAAACGTGAAGGTGCTTATTTTCATTTATACGTCAACAATTTTCGACTTCAAAAACATTAACTAAACTCGCATTGTTTATTTATAACAAACACACCTTTCAATTAAATGCAAACTCTCCGGTATTTTCCATAACAAACAATAACACTGAGTACCTACGTTCAGATTTCGGATTAACATTTATTTAACTCGAATCGGCATTAATAAACAAAGTAACACTGTTATATTTCAATTGCATAACAATCCTATAAAAATATCGTTTGTTTTCAACTCGTTACGAGAAATATAAACAACTGTCTACTCTTTGCAAAATATTTGCAGTGAAATTAGTCAAAGTTGTGTATCTCCTCATAGCTATTATATGTAATAATGGATATGAAAAACTATTATTACTACCATAACCATTTGAAAAGACTGAATGGTAACAGTCGGGAGTTTCTTATCAAACAATTTCTTCTCACATAAAAATACTTCTATCCAGTTATCTTGCACAATATTTTCCTTGTTAGCACAGACCAAGAAAGGACGATGGCAGAAAAACAAAAGCTGTTATTTTCAATGCGTAAACTTTTCTCGTAAGGTTTTATTATTTTAACAGAGCCTGCAATGTATACAGTTCTCAACTACTTGTTGTAGCACGGTTCCACCGTTTTTATGCAATCGCAGCTGGTCTGCCTGTTCCCCTCAGTTGCCGTATGCTGCAACTACCTTTGGCATTGATTTAAACGAATTGCAATGATACGTTGTTATATTTAGGACAAATAAATAGAAGCTTTTTATATCTCGTAATACAGTTCTCTAAGGACGTAATTTCATTATTCAAATAGGAACCAGCTTTATTTGTGTTTTTTTTACACTGTAACACCTTAAAAATTGAAATCGAAACCTTTTTTCGTTACATTGGAATACTCGTAAGCTCCTATAAACAAATATATATATTATTTAATTTAATTTGGTGAAAAAAAAGAAAGCAACGGAAAATAATCGAAACATTTAGTATGTGTTTGTATTTTATTGGTGTTTATACGGACGGACAAACACAGATTTGGATTTTTGATTAGGCTCAGTTTGTTTTTAAATTTTTTTTTTAGATTATTACCATACTTCAGATGATCACGTATATTCCTGTTCATTAACCTGAACATCTGCTGACACAGTACAGTGAATGGGTTTGAATGTAAGCCACCGAGTTGACACTGGACAGACAACTTGGATCGCTGCCAGAGGATGACAAGATATTCTATCCCGTTTGCGATTTCAATGTTATCCCACTTTAGGTATCATACATACATACATACCATCACGCCTTTTTCCCAACGGGGTAGGCAGAGAGTACATCTTTCCACTTGCTACTGTCTTGACACACCTCTTGCGCTTCTTCCACTCTCATTATTCCTTTCATACATGCTCGTCGATTAGGTATTATTATTTTAGATACACAGTTCTGCGGCGCCTGTCTGGGTTTGTGTGTGATAATAGTGTCCAAAAATATTTTATTGGAAAAGAATAAGAGCAAACAGAAGGGCCGTTTGATGAAATGAGATATGAACCTTCAAAAATCTGAAAAATGGGCCAGATTTTCCACTGTGTTAACACAAAACTAATTTGACTAGTTTATATAAAAAAGAAAACACACTCGTAGAAACACGGTCAAAGCTATTCTTTAATTTTTATTGAAAAAAGTTTTAAGATCGGTCAACTTTTCGAAAAGGAGTCAGGGCACTACGAAACGTTGATTTTACAAATACCTATTTTTCTATTCTCTCGCCCGTGCTGTATCGCCGCCATAACGCGCGTGTGTGCATCGTGATTTATAGCAAAGTTCAGGGTATTCTTATTACGTTTTTAGGTATAGTTAACTGATTGGATTGTAAATAAAACTTTATATTTCGATTAAATAAAGGTCATAGGTATACTGACATTATTTTTTAATATTTAATAGTTATATTCAACACAAAAACTCGTCGTAAAACTGGGCTATTATTCAAGAAAATTGGGAAGGTTATAACTTTTTTCACAGTTATTGTGACGAAGTATGCAAATTCTGGTTAATTGTGTCAACAAAACTATTTGTCTGACGTTTTGGTCGCTTTTTTCAGCAACTATAGTAAGTTTTATCAGAAATCTAGCCCCTTGAAGTTGAAAAGATAAGGCTTTTTCGTAAATCGAGGTGGCGAGATTTATCATTTTATAAAAGAAAAAAGATTTTATTTACAAATGTGTTTCATTAAGTGCCAATACGAAAGGTTGTTCTATGTTTTGCATATATTAAACAGTAATTTTTTCGCCTAAGGTCGTGAATAAGACGCTTGAAAAGTGGGATTATGCGCTCAAAATTATAGCCGGCTCTTAACACGGTTCGTTCTCGTAACTTGTGATCTGACATATACATTGGATCTATAGAGAAATTATAACGCCCGAATTTGAAACGACACTAATAGCTGAACAGCCCATACATGTGTAGCTGTACTAGAGCTGGTCATTTCATTTTCACTGACATGTCACAGGACAGCATCAATTTGAAGGGTGCTTAACTTTGACAATCGCTTTAGAATTTGGGATGAAGTATTCCTATGATAGGGGGAGTTTAATGATTGTATGAAATTTCCCAGATTTTGAGGTCAGAGACGTGAAGTTTTAAAGGAGGGCGCAGGAAGTCAGCTCCTTGTTTTTTAGTAGCATTCAGCTTTAAATACATTAAACCTTCAGAAAATACTATAAGTAGTATTATGTCCATTAAAACACTCTACTGTTGTATTTAATTATTTATTGTGCTAGGTAGCAATCCCAACAATCCACCATGTACTGTGTCTCAGTCATGTCAAAGCTATTACATCCTACCCTAGAGAAATACAACCAACTAACCGCGCCTTTATACATAACACGTAGAATCTCAGCCAGAAATGACAGTCAGGGTATCATCGATTTTAAATAATTTATGAGCGTCTAAAACGAGATGTCCCTTGGACAAACAACTAAACATGAGAAATTTCAACAAATTAGGTCATAGAAAATGGTAATGAACGAGTACCATCTTACTTATATTATAAATGCGAAAGTTTGTGAGGATGTTTGTATGTATGCGTGTGTGTACATTTGTTACTCTTTCACACAAAAACTACCGAACGGATCTAGATGAAACTTTACTCTAATACAGCATAATCATCATAATAACACATAGGGTACAATTTGTGAAGATTTTATGTAATTTTGCCATCCTACATAACGCGGGCGAAGCCGCGGGCGAAGCCGCGGGCGGGAAGCTAGTAAAGAAAAAAACACAAATGAAAATTTGACAGAGTGAAGCTAAATCTATTACTGTCATAATTGGCAAATGGTAATCGTCAAGTCGAATATAATCTCTATAAAACACCATTTTAGTAGAAGTTTTCCTGTATGCATATTAAAACGCAACATACTCGTACGTACTCGTAACACACAATGTAACTTTTTTACACTTTTAAGCACAATTTACAATGAACCAGTACATGAATATCTGACTATTAAATACGTTTAATAGGAAACCAGGGGTAGCGAGCGATGTATAACTTCGACAGTGATCGATGATAGACAATTCACAATACATTTTCCAGAATATCAAAATGATACAACTGCCCAACACCTTTTATGACGATATGATTCTGGCTATTGTTATTGATGGACTCGGTACATTGAATGAAAGGGGCATGATAACTGCTAGAAATTTGATCGTTTATCGAGAACTCTGAACAGTATTTTTTCATATTTGTTTTGTATAGCCTCCATCTCGTTAATAACGGCTAAGTATTATTTAAACCCTGTCTATTCGTTTATTTTCTTTTTGACAACTCACGCCTATTACCGTTTCGTTTTTAGAAATAACGAACAGTAATGTCGTAACTTATTGGCGGGTGCTGCCCACTAAGTAAAGTGACCAGTGCATAACAAACAAACACGTATTTTAAAACAGGTCTCATATAAAACAAATGGATCATGTTAAAAAATAATCAAAACATACTAGGTATGCACTTTTATTTTAAATTCAAAACTTGCACTGGATTGCAATATGGCTTCGCTACAAAATCCTAATTGAAACCACCTCGTGGCGATGTAATCCCGCCCTAACCAATCTATCGCGAAATGGGATTCAATTTGAAGGCAGCCTTTCCGCTACTAGCTGGATACGGTCGAGACGGAATTTCGAAAATTGTGTAACTTTTTTTGGTTACTGTGGCGCAAATAGTTGAGGTAGATGCTTAATCTTTTTTTCATTGTTAGATGAATACTAGGTCTATTTGATTCAGAAGCATTTACATTTATAGCACTGAATCATATTATATTTATTAAAATCATAATTATGATTCAGTGCTATAAATGTAATATGTAATGCAGTATGTATGTAATATGTATTTAATGTGTTTCTGAATTCAGAAAAAAATATGAAACAGAAAAATTGGTAAATACTGTTTATTCCATAAGTTTTGGACGCCATTTAAAAAAAAAGTTACATAAAAATTTCCTTCAAATCTTTTTCAAAATCTTTATTATTTTAACAACTATTCATCCTATTCATTTCAATGAGATACTTAAAGAGCATCATACTTAAATTTTCATTCAGTGTCAGAAGTGTAAAATTTTTACGATCCTAAGGTAGCAAATAAAACTTAAGTATAAGTAAACATTAAAAAAAAATATATCAAAAAAGTATTTAAAATGGCGATTGTCTTAATTAAAGACAATTGTTAACAGTAAAAGGATTTTTTTAGAAGCCGTACTAGCGCTTACGTAGATGATTTTTTTAAACAAAAAAAGTCTTAGGACTCTACAGGAATCTCACTGAAGGAGGCAGGCTCAACCATAGGGGAACCATCCCAGCACATACAAGTAAAAACACAGAGGGGGTGTCTGCCGGTACAACAAGAAAGTCACCATTCTCAAAACTTTTTGTGATGTATGTAAAAAAACGCATCAGGCTTACTTTTGATTAAGTTTTATTTGCTACCATAATATCGTGAATTTTACACTTCCGACACTTTCAATGAATATTTGAGTATGATGCGCTTCAAGTATCTCATTGAAATTATTGTGATAGTAAAATATTTACGTTTTTTACAAAGGTATGGAAAAAAAAGTTTATTCAACTTCTTTTTTTAAATGGCGTTCAAAACTTAAGGATGAAGCAGCAGTCCTCACTTTTTCAGTTTTTTTTCTGAATTATTATTTAGTGCTTTAAATGTCAATACTTTTGAATTACGTAGACCTAGTATTCAGATAACAATGAAAAATAAATAAGGCATGTACCTCAACCATTTGCGCCACAGTAACCAAAAAAGTGACAACCCAAAAATAGGTATTGGGGTCCCCAGACCACGGACCTACGCTGTTACAGGTTTCCCGGGACACCCTCTATAACTGAATTCAAATTTAAGTATTATATATCTCTCTATTATCGTCTGCACCTTTAAATTTTATAATTATAACTTTAACTGTCTACAGTGAATTTTTACGTTTCTCAACAATTATTTTAAAAGACCGTTTTTTATTTATTTTAGCTAATAATTAACGACTACGTATTTTTGGACGATTCAATGTGTTTTATATAGTATTATGCAGACGATAATAGAGAGATAAAATATGGTTAAATTTAATAAAAAAAAACAGAAAAATCCTAAATGCACCGTTTTCGATCCTCCCCAGCAAAAACTTTGACGGCACGATTAGCGTAGTGCGCTGTAGCACGGTTTCTCGCCTTTAATTTCGTAGTGTCCCGGGTTCGATCCCCGGTCAAGTTAATTCAGGAAACGATATTTTCTAAATTGGCTTGGGTCTTTTTGTGCTGGGTAGAGCCCCTGGCTCAATTCCATGTCTTGTACCTCGTAACAGAGGGATATTTATCCCTACTTCGAGATCATGACAAGAGGTGTGTTGTTTGGCGCATATTTAAAAAAAAACTCTTATGGGATTGTAACATCACACCGCATCACAGCAAGCTAGACGTTGTGGCACTTACAGCAGCTATCAATACTCTAGTTCAAAAATGTATAAAGTGAAATTGATCGACCTCTTGTACACGAGGGATCGCCAGAGGTAATTGCACTTTAATAAATTGATCGGTAAACGAATCATAAAACGTTAATTTTAACAGTTACTATATTTATATGCGTACGCATACCGAATATAACTGCATATTTAACAGTGTGTTAAATTTCGAGCGTCGTGGCCTAGTGGTTAAGCACTCCAACTCGGATCGCGGATCGTGTAGTCCCGAGTTCAAATCTGGCCAGAACCAAAATCTTTGTGTTCATTGTTTAATTTCCGACTAACTCTCCGGTGATGGAAAACATCGATAAAAAACCTAAACAACCCGGATAGCGGCGGAAGGCTCACCACCTACCACGTTGGGTTCTAATACCATTGGTGAAAAGTGGGCTTCTGAGTGTTCCGTTCACCATGACGGCAACAGTCACTGGCCTCTGACTACCCCGTTTGGGATAAAGTCGTGATGGTATGTATGTATGTGTTAAATTTCCAAATATACTTTAGGTATATTTTCACACGCAGAGGCAAAACAAATACAAATAATCGTCCTATGAATATTTGTCCTCGCGACTTTAGCTGGTTACGTCGCGACGCAATGGCGAATATTGGGTCGTTACGCATAACCAGGTGAATTCTGAATCGATATATTTTTTGCCTATATAATACAGTTAGAGACTTTATCAGTAGCCCCTTTAATATTTCTTCGACATTAAAAAAATAAGTGGGACATTTTTTTTGCACCGAACGTGTTGTCCTGGTTTGTGTGTGAGGACACTCAAACCAAAGAGGTTTTGGCTTTGAGGAATTCAATAGTTCGTTCCCGCGAATCGTCCTTGCGACGGACTTTGTTCTGTTCGCACGTAATAGCGACGAAAGCCTTTTTCATGTACCTTTAGACATTTAATTATTTACTGCGTCACTATAAATAATTAAATAACTAAAAGTACATTTTAGTCATTTAATTATATAGTAGCGCAGTAAATAATTCTCGATTTTTATATCTTAATCGAGAGAATAATTGTAGAAAGAAAGCAAAAGTAAACATAGCTGACCTTTTTCTTTCAAGGCAACTGCAGTAAAAGTTAGACAATGACCTTTATCCGCCGCGCCGATCATAATTTCGGCCACCTCATCCCGTTTGCTACGTCAGCATTCTATTTTCGCGGTCTTCGTCACTATCCAGAATGAGGTAAAAGAAATGCGGTTAGTTGGGTTAAAAGCTTTCATACGTGCCGATGGCGGCACACAGTGGTCATAAAGCGCAAGAGCATTTATGACCCGTGCACTCTACTGTCAGTCGATAAAATTATACAACTAAATACAAAGGATTACGCAGACGACATCTCATCTTATCTTAGGCTGGCGTGCCGGTGCCGAACAAATGAAACAAAGGCACATCATGGAGATTTTGCATATCCTTGACCTGTCAACTTTGTACCTACTACCTACGATGATGCACAAATGAATTTGTATGATTATTTCTCTATTTTGGCCAGTAATCAAACTGGCCACGACTTCATAATAATCTAGTCAAGTATTTCTAATATACTTTAGTACATGTGGTGTACATTACTGTATGTCCATGAGCTTCCGTCAAGTAAACTACTAAATTTTTTTTTTTGTTTTTTGTTTTTTTTTTTTTGTTTTAAGAGCTTGTTAAATCACATTAACAATAAAGAATTAAGAATTAAGAATCATAAATGTTAAAATATGCATGAAAACATAAGTTTGTAAATAACTTACTCCAAAAATATCTTGCAGTGCCCTAGCAGGGTTCATGTGTATGTGCTATATTTTTATTTAAGACCTGTAACTTACCACATGAAGCATCGAATAAATGAATTATGAATTATGAAATTTTCATTTTGGTTCCATTTCTAATCACTAGGGGGGCACTGTAACGAAATGCCATACAAAAGAGAGAGTGACGAAAACCTAGTTTTAAAATATTATTACATGAATAAAAATAATCGCTCTAACTTAAACTGTATTAGAAATACTTGACTAGAATAATATGAAGTCGTGGCCTGTTTGATTACTGGCCAAATATAGAAATAATCATACAAATTCATTTGTGCGCCATCGTAGGTAGTAGGTACAAAGTTGACAGGTCAAGGACATGCAATATCTCCATGAAGTGCCTTGGATGACATACGAAATTATTCAATGTCAAAACTTATTAAAATTTTAAATTGAATTAAGTAGTTAAAATTATGAAATGGTTATTAGAAACAAGTAATTTTTAATCTTTTTTATGATAACAGTGGGTAGATGCACTATGGAAGACGCTGAAACTTTTCATTCCTAACAACTTTAACAATTGCTAGGCCTTAATAGGTTTTTTAAAATAAATATTGTAACTTTAATAACACATATAATGTAATGTTAGAACTTGAGAGCGCCGTGGCCTAGTGGTTAAGCACTCCAACTTGGATCGCGGATCGTGTGGTCCCGAGTTCAAATCTGGCCAGAACCAAAATCTTTGTGTTCATTGTTTAATTTCCGACTAACTCTCCGGTGATGGAAAACACCACATAAAAACCCAACCTGGATAGCGGCGGAAGGCTCACCACCTACCACGTTGGGTTCTAATACCAATATTGTAACTGTTAGTGAAATTAGCAAATAAATTAATCACTTAAACATCATACCACACAAATAACAGCTGACTGTTGAGTTTCCGAATAGGATCCGACTAATTTATTGGTAAACATCAATTAGTCGAACAAGATTTGTGTTTGTATTTCGTACCCTTGGTAAGTATCTATTATTTAATTTCCTTTAATGGGTCACTGTAATTCACTTAAAGCTGATCTTTAAAAACATTATAAAACATGTTTTAAACCTTAATCCACGATTCAATAGATAAAAGTAAGCAAATTCTTACATAAACAACAACTTCGTTTTCGCTAAGAACTGTGTTTGTTTACGTATCCCGATCACATTGCGTGCTTTATTTCACTCCATTAGCACTTGTTGGTCTAACGCGTAAACTAAACGCAAAGAAGAATTAATGATAACCCCGAGACTGTTCCAGTAACCGAGCGAATCTCGCCCGACGCCGTTAGTTCCAAAATACCTCAAACAAACACAACTAGCCCGGTTGCTAAAGTTTTCTATAAGAATAAATGGAGGTGACGACGGAAGTATACCTTTGACGTAATGCGCGAAATAATACGCAGAAATGTCACTGGAGTGTCTGATTTATAAAAAGGCTTATAGCTTCCGTGTGCGGCCGCCAAATCTAAATAAACAAACTCTACATATTAATCATATCACCTCCCTACTTCATTTCCATCACAAATCTCATACGAGTACATAGTGAGTTAACTAGCACAGACCAGTGTTTATGGTTGCTACTATTAATATGCAGGTAAACGCGAGGCCAGAAAAAATATCCCAAAATAGACGGTCTACTCGTATTTGGCAGTTGGTACCTGATCATGATAACAATAGTCAAATTATCATCTTTTTATCAATAGTTCAATATATTGCTATCTAAATTCAACTGCATTTCTCACTGTTTTAAATCTATTATCAACAGTAGATAATATAATAAAAATATGTGCTTAAATTTTACATAACATGAAAGTACTAAATGTCAATTTACACACCCCACTGCACAAAGCCGCCCGAAGCTTTATTGATGACCCAATATGTCACAATTTCAGCAATTACAAACGAACGAAGCTCTTGTTACTTGGGAATTACTTCAGTTCATTAATGAACAGCTGAATGGATGATGTGTAAATATTAATTATCCAAAATATTAATCTATATCAATACGAGTAAGATTTTAAAGAGGAAAGATTTGTTTGTTTGTATTGAATTGGCTTTGAAACTACTAGACTGATTTTAAATATTCTTTCACCAATATGAAGCTACATTATCAGGGAGTGACATAGGGTTATTTTTTTTATTTTAGCTATATTTTGACGGGAAAGACAGTCTGCGCGGGCGAAGCCGCTAACGGGCAGCTAGTTATTATTATTTTGGACTACATGCATGACAATCGATCGGTATTGTAACAAGCATATTTAAATTCTTTTTAAAGTTTATATCATTCATTTCCAATATTGCTAAACTTACTCGTATTATTTGTTTTTAATAATGTTTGATCTTCTGATATTAGCTTATTTCTTAGATTTGTTAAAAAATATATTTCCGCTTAATTCTTCATCAAATTTAATAATGTTCATTCTAACAGGCTTTTGGGCTGGTTGTTGTTTAGTCCATCAAAAATATGACAAGTTTTTTAAATCAGGACTATCAATAAACGCAACAAAATAAACTCGTCCAATCGGACGATTTTAATTTTATTGATATGGAAAATCAAACCTCTAGATCCAAATCTATTCCTTCCAAAGATGAGTGGGCTTCAGATCGCAACGAAACCCGGTTAGGCCTTCGAGATAAACTGTTTACACCCATCAGCTTGTGTGATCGACCTAAGGTAGCACTGGCAGTTCCAACAATTTCTGGTTCACGGAATGACAACTTTTTTCTAGGTCTCTCGCCCCCATCTTGCGTGTTGACATCCTGAGTACTAAGTCTCTCATTCACCGGTATCACTATACGAGATTGCTCACACTTATTTTCAGAAGACTCAAACAGTCTTTGGCCCGTATCTTTTGAAAGATTCGCACTTTGTAAATTATCTATTTCTTTATCGTAACGCTTCACTGCACCGACTGATAGGGGTCTCGGCTTCATGCCGGCTGCATAATCGCGACTAGTTCCATCATCTACTCGACTTCTGTGTTTTGACTTTCGCATTTCACTAAATTCTGGTTCCGAACGGCTGCTTTTAAGTCTGTCATGTTTTTTCTTATCTTTCGAATCTTGTTTCATTAACTTCAGCCGTTGTTGCTGTTCAGTTTTGGTCTTTAAAGCTCCGCCCAGTGAAACTAGTGTACTTCTAGCTTTCAGTAAAACTTCGGTAGGGAGGTTCTTCAGCAAGTGTTCGTTTCGCCTTTGTTTGTTGTCCTGTTGAGAAGACATTGTGTTATTGTGACATGTGTCGCGATTTCCCGTCACGTTATTAACCCGGAGCTATTCGGCGCGCGCATTCGCACGGCGTTTACCAGAACAACTGAAAAGTGGCAGCGACGCAAGAGCGTGCGACGCGGTCGCTTTGACCACCACAAATAAACACTTGCGTACTTCTCAATCGTGAACACGTTCAGACGATTACTAGATATGACTAAATGTTGGATATTAAGTTAATCTACCAACTCGTAAAACTGAATACTAGTAAAGCATGTTCACAATTGTATAGAAACTGGCCTCTACGAAATAAACTGAGAAAAAGTAATCAAATTTTACGCTGTGTTCAACTAAAAAGCGATCAAATTAAGAACAATTGCGTTTTCAAATGTTCTAATAGCTGGTTGACGTTCTCAAAATGTATTTATATTCACCCCTATCTTCTGAAACTACAAAGTTTTAGCTTCGCGTGGATAAATAAAGGGGAAACTTTCATTCAGCAGTAATATTTACCTCAGCTAAATAGAAGTGCTTTATACAATTTATGTGCGAGTATATCCACATAAACCATTCTAATTTTGTGAGATACTTGTATTTTGTACTAAAATCCCCTATAAGTAATTATGTTTTTATAACACCCACCTGTATTCATTCAAGATCATACATGTTATTATATGTTATTACTCTTAACAAATGTTTTTTTTAATTTCTAAAACATTATCCTTAGATTTTTAGAGGAATAATACTTGGAATTCTAAAATGAAGATATAAAGAGCATTATCTTCTCTTTCTGTATTCTTCCAGTCATTTGGGATTTCTACAGACCAGACGCCGGAACTGTGATTTATCAGTTCGTTGCTGTTATTGATAATAAGGAAAAGATATTCGTGAAACGGAATTAGTTAGAAATAATAGAGAGTAGTAGGTATAGTTCCACGCGCAGATTAATCTTACAGTTCAATGGGTGTATAAAGAAACGCAATCGTAATCCACGCGCCATAAAATACACTGCAATCAATTGGTATAATTAAAAAGCCACCGAACGGCTCAGTGCAAACAACTCAGTTACTTGTTGAATATTTATGGCGTTCGGGAACGAGTGATCGCCGACTGTAATTGATTATAAAAGTCGGCAGCTTGTGGAATAGAAGATTTATAATGTCTATAAACAAAAGTATACGTTAAATGTTTATATGCCGACTACGACGGACCGGACCGGCTTGCTGCAGATACAGATAAATACTCATGGAAAATGTCAATCTCATGAATTGTTGATAAATTTAGTCCGATACATTTGGTTGAAAATTTAGTTTAAAATAGTTAAATGTTCTCGTTTATTTAGTATGTTTAACAGCAGGAACTTGCAGCATATTACACTTTAGTGAGAGTATGGATGCTATGCTACTCTTACTATTACTCTTACTCTTATTTTTGAAGCAACAAGCAATGTAAAAATAGCCTCTTTCTAACCGCACATATTGTGCCGTTATTAATTATTTTTAAAATAAGCAAATCCCTAAAAATATCTTCGAGCATTTTTTTTTCAAGTCAAATGCACGTTCACAATTTTAAATGCAATACTTCCAAAAAATAACAAAAATTATAAGAACTATTTAGATACTTACAGGCGGGGAAAAAGAGGCCATGTTTAGCACTGAACGGAACGAGGCTAATTGTTATGACTTAAATATTTTTGATTTATTTATTTAAGTCCTAATCAATTAACCATTAGATATCAGTCATTCATGTAGTGTCTCTGGAAGTACCAAATAAAAATCGCTTATGTCGAGGGTCATTTCCGACTTTTTTAACTCTATGGATATTCCTGAAAGGCAATTGAGCATTTTTTTAAATCAAATTAATACTTACTAAACGTAAAAAGTCTGAAATTATCCCCGCTTTGCCCTATTTTAATAAGTATTATTTTGTATCGTACCTTAAGGGGCACCCTGTAGGTATAGTCCTAAAAATAGATATGATTAGAGAAATACTCCTATTGTGATTCAGAGAACATAAAAACACTTCAGACGCGGCGCGGATGTTATTTGCTTTGTTACACGAGACAATATTTCAAAGAACGTTATATTCATATGTCGCTGTAAGATACATTTTTCTGACTAACGTATACTCAGAATATGTCGTCAGGGGCGCCTTTGATCTGAACTTTATAGTCATACTCAAGATAGTAAATAAGATCTGAAATTAATTCAACGTCACCAACACAATGTCTATTGCTAGCCTACTTATATTTACCTATACTCGTATACTCGTACTTTCCAGTTGATGCAACTGCAATACGTTTGTAACAGTGCAATATAAACTATACACAAACACTTCAGACTAAGATAACTGCATACTACACAGAGGTCGCTAGAGCGCTGGAGAGAAATAGAATACCAAGAAAATATGAAATAGGACAACTATTTTTAAAATAAACCTCTAGCAAATGTAGCATGTAAAGCTTCAATAGAATTGAATATAGGAGTGCAAACCTCCTTTGAGAGGCTCGAGGAGGATTTGAAGGATCAAAACTTTTATCATTTCACAAAACAAAATTCATAGATTAACGCCTCGGAACAAAAAGAGTCATGGAAAACAAAAGATATCATAAAACTTCACAAAGTTTCAGGAATTTACTGATCCCCGATGGAATGATCCTCTCTGCTGTTATCTAAGATTATTTATTATATTTTAGCTGGTTTGTAAATTCCCTTAAGTAATAACTCTATAATCGCAGAATTGGTATGTACAGTCAAAACCATAAATATCCGTCAATACTTTATTTTGATTGTAACAGACCTAATAAGTAATTTTATTAAAACTGGTTCATGTAAACATCAATAGGATAAATTTATCTCAAAATTAATTGTAACACCTTAACAGGTTCTGTACTAAAAAAATTTTTTAATGGATATAATAATAAAGAAGAAAAAAAGGTATAAGGTATAATATAACATACCAATCATATATTAATTTATTTAAGGTAGCATGAAATATAATACTGTAAGTAGAATATTTAGCACCAGTTTTTAGCCGTAAAAGACTGAAGTAAGGATGAAACATAATAAAGACCAGATAGTGGGAGAAAGTGCGGTTGGACTTTCGGATTGAAAAAAATTTTTTTTAAAAGATTCACAAAATTAGCTGGCACGCTGAATCATCGGTCGCCAAATCTGGCGGCACGGGTTGTACTAAAAAGCGGTAATTCTCACATCCCACGTACAAGTGACGTGACGGCTGCGTTTTATTGGTCGGCCAGTTTACGAGTCGCTGCTATCTTCATAAACGGGACCCGGGTCGCCAACACACCGCACGCACTCAAAGCGTGTATTGACACTGTAAAACGAACAGTAATCGCTGCCTAAATATACTCAAGCCAACATAAAAATAAACTAAAAAGACTGTAAGTCGGTATGAAACTTTCATTTTTGGATAAAGTTGGTCAAAAAAGTTTATATGGCTTTGTGCCAATAATGTGAATTTCCATAATTGCTTGTTATTTTCGTTTAATATGGGCTTCTCTCGCCCTAAAACATACTCGTATATAGCCAACGTTTTAGAAACACTAAAACTACTAACTCTAATCGCAATAAAAACGCCTTTTTGACAGCTCTCATAGCTATTTAGCTCCGAATGGTGTATTTTTATTGGCTTAGGAGCTGTCAAACCGCTAGCGCGGTAAGGAACTAAACTGATAAGTTATCAGTGGTGTAAGTAACCGGCCCGCCTTTGGCCAGACGCTCTGAAAATACATCGTAGAGGCCTACCTTAGAGCAGTGGACTGCGTGGGACTAAACGGCTTCACATGACGATTAACAAATTTTTATCTTCATTGATTATTAAAAGCACCAAGACCAATTCAAATAAAAAAGAATAATATCATCCACTGTAACAAATGGTCTTGCTGTGGTAGTCTTATTAAGTTTGTATACAGGGTATTTATATCAATAATATTCATATTACCCTAGTATTGATGTCTATTATTAAGTATATTATTTCTTGGTTTACGTATTTGACGACACAAAAACACTTCACAAAGAGAGAAAGTAGAAATATTCGACCTTATCCTAGGGAATTATTAGGTCGAGTTTTTATCTTTGTGTAGAAAACATTGCAATGGTAAATGCTAAAAATAAAAATCACTTTTAAAAGTACATGTTTACAGGTTTATTGAAATAAAGATATTTGAGAAAGCGATAAAGTCTATTTTAATGTTAAGGGTTAGTATTAAACCTGCAAAAGATGCAAAGTCGACATTTAAACCGCGTCAAACATATTTTACGTGCAACTTTATCGTCTTCGACTTTTTTTATTAAAGGCGTTTACTGGCCATAATACTACAGCAGAGTGAGGGAGATAGAACTCGTAAGTGGGCCAATGATATCAGTGAACACACAATGCAGTCTATTGCATGATTTGTCATTTCTCGATCGTATTATTTTAAAAGCTAAAGCTAGCTAAAGTGGTTAGATTATTGTACTGAGCGGCGCACTGGTCTCTTAATATTTATATCATAATACTTTTATCTCTCTCCTTATTCTGTGGGCCATACTGACTTCAGTACGACAGTACGAGCACTTGCTCGTAGGTATTGATTTAGATTTACAACTCAACTCACCTTTACGAGGTCATTTTCATAAACACAAACGCTTTGATCAGCGCATTATGGAGTAGGAATAAAACAATATTACGTCAGTTAAGGTTGGTGCATAAATTATTTATTCACTTCTAACGTTTACGACTTTTTTTTTGCTTGTCTAAATTCAGAATATGTTTTGCTCTTCTTCTACCAATTAATTTTCCTTCGTCGTAATAGTAGCGCTCGAGAAAGTGTCAGTCTATCTGTTCCTGTCTTGTGTTTACCTTGGCCGTGGGTGAAAATAGAAGTTCAAATTCAGCAGTGGAGAAATTTATTACAGATAAATTTAACCTTTGGACAGTAATTCTCTCGAATGTATTATTTATTATATCGCTAATATGCTACTGGTTCGGCATTCATGCTTGTGCTAAGAAAAGTGAACCTTTTTAATCAACTAGAGCACTACATTTTTATAAACTTCTTCAAATGGCAGGGTAATATATAACCATTCCATGTTCTCTTAACCTTTTTATCAGTTATGGATTGGTTCACAACCACAACCACAGTGAAAGAAAGATAGGGCAGCATGGGAAATTTCCGGTCACAACAACAAAACGAACACATGTCAGTCAACAAAATTCATGTAAGTAAATGAAAATACTATACATAATTGGGTGTTTCTCATTTTTTTGATATGTTATCGAAAGAGCTCTCTATAATAGAAACATTAGTAACAAAATGTTTCAATAGCACTAAAACTCTCCAAACAATTTTAAAAATCATATTTTTTGGACTTGTTCATAACGCTCCCTACGTTCGTCGAACGCAAGTTAGTGACGTCACACGTCGCAGCTTCAGTTCTGTTACTGTGCGTTCTGCAAAACATTTTGTTTGGCAGCTATATTAAGTCAGGTTGGCCGGTCACCAAGCCGTAAAAAATTAAGTAATTACACGCACATGAGGTACTCATGCGCGTGGAATGACTTAATTTTTCAAGGGCCAACCAATGCTGCTCATTTGCTGCCGTCTTACTTTTAAAAGCCCGATCCCGTAGCTATCATGTAAAGTTTACCATACTAGCATCCAGTGCCTGACAGGACGAAACGAGCAAAATTATTTAGCCTCGAAATTGCTTTGGGTCGTTGCATTCTGTCAGGTACCTACTAAGGTTTATAAACTTGAACCAAATTTTTATTTCCATGATAGCTACGGGATCGGGCTTTTAAAAGTTGGACGGCATCAAATTTCCTTCAAAGTTCTTGTTTTTTTACATACCATCACGCCTTTTTCCCAACAGGGTGGGCAGACCACATCTTTCCACTTGCCACGGCCCTGACACACCTCTTGCGCTACTTCCACTCCCATTAATCCTTTCATAAATGCTCGTCGATTATGGGTATTCCTCCTGACCTGACCTTTTATAAGAACGTCTTGGACTTGTCCTAAGTACGTCCGTCCAGGCCTTCCCCTTCTAACAGCTCCATCCACACTCGCCTTGTAAATTTGTTTCGTTAATCGCCTTTCATTCATCCTTTCCATAAGCCCAAACCATCGTAGCATTCCCTTTTTTAATTGGATTATATGCACTGTTTAGAATTAAAATTACGGGTTAGTCGCTTGACATTTATCGGTGACACCACCGGCACACGCGCGGGTATTTTGAAACTACGGTTGGAGGTTACTTTGTCTTCACTGCACCCTGGGCTCAAGGTCGCTTGTCGATGCCGCGTTCGCTCTGTTATCATAACGCACACATACACAGCAACAATTCTGTTTTTTTTACTCCGTGCAAACAACTGTCCGTGCGCCCACTCAGTGGGCCCGTTGAAAATCAGCGTCCGGGCCTATCAGGCATAGACAAATAGCTGAGCGCGGTACAATTATAGTTTTAGGACATTTCTTTTGTTTAGTTTTTGTTCATGTAATTAGTAATTGTTGTAGGTACTTTGTAAAATTGCGATGACCTTAAAAATTATAAATATTTCTTCCGTTCCTTCTTTCAAATGAGCATCAATGGTTGGCCCATGAAAAATTAAGCAACTCCACGCACATGAGGTAATAGGGCTAGGTGACCGGCCAACCTGACGTCAAGATGGCCGCTCTCTCTTAATTAAATAATTCGTTTCATCTAAAATGTGATAGCAGCAATTGTCTACTTTTAGGCAGCAACCAGCACCAACAGAAAATTATTGGAAAATATTATTGGTAAAAATTTCAACGATAAATACGTCTATATTTATAAAGTGCCCGGCCATTATGACGATAGCAAAATTTTAGATAGTACAAAGTTGGTGAAGGAGCGTCAATTTTATTCGTTTTTTCTAGCGTCACGCGGTCGGCACCTCATTGGAGTCGATTTTAACTCGAAACTGAGTCTGGAACCGTTGTCCGTTGCACTATTAGCCAACACAACTTTTTCTCAAATTCATATATTCGTCATCACAGGTGGTACAAGCTGACAAGTTATAACATATGAAATAACTCCATGATGCGCCTTCTGCGGCATACGAAATATATCACACAATTGAAATTAAAATAATAATAAATTAAAAAAATGTCATTAATGATTCAAAATAAGTAATTAGGTCAGATTAATGTCCACTTATTATAAATAGTGTCAATACCCTGTATTTTCCCTGAACTATTATATTCTTAAACAAATCACAAAAAATAACAATAAATGAAATGTCTATAATGCAAAATTAATGTCCTTAAAGTAGTCTGTAAAATCATAATAACATTTTTTCACTAACAATCTCGACAGTACACATTTAAATCTATCAACATTGTAGTATGTCAGTGGTTCAGGAAGTTTATTGAACACTTTAGGGGCCATTGTAAGTATACTTTTTCGCATTAATGCAGTTTTACAAGGTTTAGTACAAAGTTTGGAATTTCTTGGTAGAAGATTAGGTAGGTACATGCATTTTTTTTTCAAATAAATGAGGATTCAGCTTAACGAAAATACACAATTCTAAAATATACATAGACGGCAATGTTAACAATTTTAGAGGTCTAAAATATGGTTGCAAATAGCTCTAATTCAACGTTTTTGGGCACTAATTAGCAACTCCCTGTATGTCGAGTTACCCCAAAATATCTCACCATAGCGTAAATTTGAGTCAACGAAACTATGGTATGCAGCTAAAACTGTATTTCGGTCAGCTGTCTTAGCTAGCTTGTAAAGTGCATATGAGAACATGTACAGTTTTTTACAGATTACTATTGAATGGGATTCCCATGACATATTACTATCTTTAAATATACCGAAAATTTAGTAACTTTAGTGTCATTTATTATGCTGCCCCTGTAGTCTATCTTAAAATTAGAACTTGCTCGTCTTTGGGAAAAAATACATTAAATTAGTTTTCCCCAAGTTAATTTTTAAATTTTTCGATTCCAGCCATTTAATGATATCCCTTATGTCATCTTCAAAATTACCATAGTTGATTGTATAAATACAGTGCTATCGTCCGTAAACAATATCATATAGCTTGGTAGCCTTAATAATGTCATTATTATGAATTATAAATAACAATGGGCCCTTATCGGCGTATGTTCCTCCAAAAAATCTTTCACCTATGAACTTTTAGTCTGCATTATCTTTTGCCAAAGTACGTTTCGCCGGCAGTCGTTTCGACGGAAATCGTTTTGCCTGAGTTATGTTTTGACGGTGATCTATTCATATATTATAATATTGGGTCAAGGTCAAGGTAAACTTAGAAGTCTATGAAACAAGCGAGCCATCTTAAGCAACACATCAGAAGACTGTTTAAGTAGGTTAAACATAAGCAAATGGAAAAAAATGTAGAATTTTTCTAGATGGCGTCAACTTTTATCCAAATTTTATAGCTGTTACTTTTCTTTTGAAGATAATATATGGTCGAGGGCGATCGAGCATCGTGACCTATATTATAATATTATTGGGTCTGGCGACGAAAAGATCACCGTCAAAATAATACTTAGGCAAAACGAATGCCGTCGAAACGACTGCCAGCGGAACGTACTTTGGCAAAAGATAATGCAGGCTAAAAGCTCATAGGTGAAAGATATTTTGGAGCAACATACGCCGATAAAAAGATGTGTTGACTAATAGCTCAACGGGCAATTGACAACGCGCAGTTGTAGTTTCGGCGCCGAGTATTCTATACAAAAAAGCAAACAAATCTTTCCTCTTCATTGGCTATGCGCCTTAGACTGTTTTACAGCGAACGCAATGATTATCTCACAGCGGATTCACTAAGTTGAAAGTGATTTGAATTAAGTTATTAAGAACAGCCCTACAGGTGCTCCTGATGTATCACCACACGGGAGAGAAAATGAACTTGTACTAACCTTCCTGTTGCTCTTGAAGACGTTGCATTTGAAGACGTTGGTGGGGCCATCTCTCGCAATGTAGGAGAATATCTTCAGGTCAGCGCTGTCATGGGACACGTAGAAGATGCGGTAGATAGGATGGTGCATGATCTCGATGCACTCGCTGCTGGTGCTGGTCCTGCTTCCGCGACTGAACAGCTTCGAACTTGAGCTTCGCTGCAATATTCAAAATCAGGTCAATAGCAGTCATCATTATGCTGAATACTCATAAAATAACAACAATCCGCAACTACTAAGTCTAGTTAAGGTTAAACTGATTTTTTTTCCCCCGCTACTCACTGCCCTATAGAAAAACAAACATGGGAAGGAATTCACCGGTTCCACGACTTTGTAACCTCTTTAACAAGAACAGTGGTGCTCTCGATATATCAGATTGTGTACGCAAGAATCGTAGTATAATTTATGAAATTATACGAAAATAAAGGCCTTAATTATCTGTAGTTGCCACTTTTTATGATTTAAATTAATTAATTTATAAATAAGTCACAAATTATAAATTACAAATGTTAAATAATATATTGGTGTTACTATCTACTACTCGTAACAAATTGCATGTTGTGTTTGTCTGTAAGGTTGTGCTATTAGATTAAGTTTATATGCTGTCTGTATCTTCTACACATGTAATATTGAACCATAATGAATAAATAAATAATTAGCAGTTATTATCGCTTAGGTTTTCATTGCTGTTATGTTAGGAACATTTGGTAGTCAGGAGTTCTCAATAATATAACACAATTGACTTGTACGAGTATTTTTCTTTAACTTATTTATTCTCTCTCTTAAAAATGATGAAAGTTTTATCAAAATCCATTCCGCACCTTAAAGAACTGAGCAAAAGAACAGGAAGACGACAAGTTGTACATTATTTTGTTAAATAAGAAAATAAACGATACTGTCTAGTATGGATGAATATTGTTCTCTTATATTTACGAGAACACTTCACTGAATTAAACATATTTACGGATATAATTCGCGCGATTTTTAATGTTATTTTTTTAACCAGTGTTTCGACTCTTGTTCAGCAGTCGTAATCACGGGATGACTCAGATGTTATTTGTCAAGAAAGTCATTATTTTCTCAGAATTCCGTCACTTAACTACCGTCGTTTTCACTGTCATTCCCGGAAAAGTTCCTATCCACGCAGGAAGAACTAACTATATCTTGAAGTCTTGCAGTATTGTGTTGCCCCCTAGGCTTAATGATTTAATTTACCGGATCCAAGCAAGTGGTAGATTCCGTCAATTTTATCCATTGAAATTTGGATGTATTTTAATGTCAATGGCCGCCGAGCAGCATTCTCGTAGGAACTTACCGGCGAGGACCTGGGGCTTATTAAATCTGTGTAATGGTTGGGTTTACGAAGGGCATATTCTAAACTCGCTGACTTATTACTTCTACGATTGACATCTACAAATGCTACAAGTGCTTTTGTTGTAAAAATGATTTATTTACGATAATATCTTATCTTGAATTGCATATCCATACCAATTGTTTATTTAATTAAAAAAGTCTTTAGCTTTGAAATATAAAAGGATTATGTCGGTATTTATTCAAGAGAAAATAACGTTAAATGGGTCTCTACTTTGCTAAAATGTGTATCAAAGCAGAAAGGATCTGTTAACAATAAGTAATTACTAATAGCTGGAGGCTATGCTCGGTCTGTTATTGTCTCTCCTGTTTCATGTTCCGTCTGTGATCTTTGCTCAAGGGCGCTTTTAAGTTAATACAAATTAAATATTATTTCATACTGAGTCCGTTGTTTGTTTGAATAAGAATAACATTAAACTAATGTCGTTTTGAGTATTAGGTAATTCAATTAATTCATGTGTCATGCATTATTCATGTAGATCATTTTAGTACACTAATTTCAACGTAAAATTTTCCTAAGTGGGTTGACGTTGACAAGATAAACTTAATTTAATGATGTACTCCGTAGGACCAGGTCATCTAGGCTTTCATAAATTGAAAAAAGTTTTGAACTAATTTTATTATTCGATTATTTTAAGAAGAAGAGAAAGAGGATAATTTTCACTAAGGTACACTGTCTATTGGCAATGTAATATTGTTAATATAATTTTCCTTCCTACCGAAAGTTAACTTTCCCAGATATTAATAATTACCTACCAGGAATAACTCATGTATAATTTTAACCTCGGAGTTAGAAAGTTTCCGCGTGGTTTTTTTAGTGAAGTGCCGTCAAGCAACGTGCCGTCAAGCAACGTGCAGTAACACTCATCAGAAAGGTGCCTCTTAGTAAGAAGTGCTTAAAAGTGTAAACCTATTTAAGAGTAGATGGGCCAGTCCCCAAACTTGGTACATATCAGACAAAGTTTATGTTTACGATATTGGTAAACCCTCATAAATGGCCAATACCGCGATATTGGCCATTTATCTAGCTTCACCTACTTCGGTACAAAGATTGTATGTTCTTTCATACTTTGGAAAACTAAAAAGCACTGAAAAGTAGGCAGCTTATTGGGTTAATATGTTTTTGTAGAAAAGAAAATTAATCAACATTAATTTCAAATCGTAAGTATCTTTTTTTAACGCCTTAATCACTCAAGTGTGTGAGGACGAAAGGGAGTAGGCTCACAGAAGTGGACCGAAATAGATCCAACGTGATCAGCAGATTGCTGTTGTATACGATGAAAAGCATAGCATCTTTTTTAAATTTTCATAGTAATAATGTGAATAAATTTGGAAAAATTGCCGATGTAGAAGTAATCCCCGTCAAAGGTGGTTGTAAGCAAGCACTCTATCATAAGTTATTTGTGATGGATTACGTACGAGTATGGGCGGCTTGGCTCGGATGCCAAGGTATCCGCGTTGTTATCAGCACCCTAGAGACGCCTTGTAATTACAACGTTTCAGACGAGCTCACAGCTAATTGAGAACTATTTCTTACTCTCTTAGGCATGCTTTTGCTTTGTACTTAGCGCTTAATAGGGTTGTCAGACATGCCTAAGCTCGGCGGTACTTCCAGGATACTAATGAACGGTAAATTAGGTTTGGATGAAATGATTTGCCAAATTAAACAACGAAACACTTTTCAATAGCCCATTGGTTCTACTCATAGCGGCGAAGGTACTCTCTCCCCAGGGCAAATATTCATGTTACGGAAATTTTAGGTTACTGTGGGTCTGGGTGTTATTATCTATTTCAGTTTGTTATCTGTCTCTGGCGCCCATTACATACTTAGCTGTAGGTCAGCTGATCTTGGTCTAAATTGAGCCAAGTTTCGTAAAAAATATATAAATGATAACATGACAATCCAAGGTATTGTTACAGCATAGTCATAACAGTTGTTAATTATTTGCAGTGTCACAGTGATTTAAAACAGATTATCCCGTAATTCCCCCTTTGGGAGTGAGCCCTCATGAACCCTCCGTATTCTATATTATTTTCCATTTCCACCTCGGCAACGGAAATTTCCACTTTATCCGAAATAAGTTTGAAACTTTCCATATTTCTTTCACCTTCGTAACTTTGTGGCAACAAAACATTAGATTTCCCCGGAGATTGCTTAGCTCCGTTGCTCAGCAGTCCAATTTCTTGATCGTGATCGGCCAAGACGCCCGAAGTGTGAATACGAATTGAGCCCTCGAGGAGGCAAAGTTTTCCATTTCACTCATTGAGTTAAAAGCTGCCATTTTTTCACTGAATAATGAATAAAACATAAATGATATCGTTAACCTTTTTCAAAACTGATGAATTGGCTTGTGGATACTATTTGTACTTGTAACTGGTGTATTTAAATAAAAAAGTTATTTGATTTTTAAAAATTGGTAGGTATGCATCAACGGTTTATTTATTTATCTAACCGGGCGTAATTGGATTATTGTGCAATAAAATAGGGAGAGCAATGACTCGTATTAGCGCGATTTAAAAACGAAGTATTTCTAACATAATTTCAGTTTTCCAAATTGAAGCACCTAATGAGGTTTTAAAAGAGATAGAAGCATGAAAAATAACTTATCTAGGAAAGCCTACAACAAATTCATTGTTCCTTGTACTAAGTAGAGCTCACTATTGACAGTTTAAAAAACATTCTAAAAAATAGTTAGGAATGCCTAGGAACTTAAGGAATAATGGGTCCTACCATCACGTATTTGAACAAGTTTTTTTTTATTATTCCGAGTATAGTTTTTCTGTTCTTTATATTATGACCTTATGTTAATATAATACACAGCATCTGCGAGGCAAGCCGAATAAGGCAGAAAAATCGTACAGGTTATTGTTTGGTAAAAGTTTAAGCAGACAATATCACCGCGACGCATGAAAATAAGAATATTTGTTCTGGTGGTGCTGATACATCCGGCACTAAGAAATATATTTTAGGATCCTCCTTACTATCAAACTCTCTAGCTGGAGTTTACTAGGCTTGAAGCAACTAGGACAATGAGTTCAAACTACGTAAAACTCGAGGCCAAAGGCAACATGTGATCGTAACTGGAACAAACATTTTTATTTTCGAGCCTAACGAGAGTTTGTTCATTTTGGCTGTTCTACTGCTACATACATTTTTTTTATTTTCTGTAGTTGCCATTTTAGCTTGTGGCCTAATTACACACAAACAGTAATTGTTGTTTTATAAATATCAGTAATAAATTGGCATAAAACACTAGTTAAATAGTTAAATTTTAAGATGGTTATGGGCGTGGCTTACCTTGGCTTTAGTTTTCTTCCTTGGAACGGTGATGCGTACCCCATCGGTGGAGATATTTAGAGTCACCTTGTGTTTTTTTACCCCTTTTGCCTTGAACTCGTACTGCAACAAAAATGTATTTTTTAGAACTCCGAAAATAAATACGATTACTTTCATAACAAGTAAAGAAAGAAAAAAATAAACAGATCACAATTATAAGCACCAGTTCCTCAGTATGATCGTTAGGTATTGCGAACACGAACATCGAAATTACTTTCAGGGAACCTAGCTAGGAGAGATGCCATTAAATTTCTACAGGTATAAACTTCATTATTATATTTATTTATTCGTTTATTATTGAGTGGAGCGGAGAATGATTAATAGTAGGTACTCCGTTGTAGGCCCTCACCCTCAGTTCTATCTAGACATTATTTGTACAGTACAGTTTAAATACATTTAATATATTTCATGGTTATTTTAAATGGATGGATATACTTTGCTTTAATTGTCATTTTTAATAAAACTAAAAAAAACAGATTTCATATTCGTTTGAATTATATATTTTTTTGAGTAATAAATTACGAATCTTGTTTACTTAAATTCGTGATGGATGAACAGTCACTTTTATTCTAGGGATTTGTAAACGAAATAATGACTTCATCCCTAAAATTATTTTAAAAATATTCATCGTGCTAAGAAACCGTCACAAGTTAAGCCCGCAGGTAAGTACGTCATTACCTAAAAGCCGGAGTAATTCCATAAAAATGGAAGTTAGCGAACAATTAGGCGGAGAGGGAGCATAATAAGCTAAGAGGATTTTTATCATGAACTCAACAACGGGATGAATATGAATGTTCTTCTCGACTAGTCAGTAGGTAAACTTTCCCACTGTGAAACGGATTCAGACTCGTTTTTGGAAGCGCATGTACCAGCGAAACTAGTACGAGCGTTGCCGCGCTTATAAGACGCGCGAATAAAGATAAATACTGAGTCAGTATATAGTATTCCTGACTCACCAATACTTGTTCGAGCGAGCATGCCGCAATAAGCCTGTGTACGCGAGTTTGGTATCTTGAAGCGTGAAAAGTAGCGCGCGTGTTAGCGAGTACCTACCCGAAGCGACCGTATATGCCCAGAAAAAAACACTAGTCTAAGACCTCGATCCCTCACCATTATCAAGTAATCGTAGGGGGCAGTTAGCGCCACGACCGATACAGTAGACAGTAGCTTTTCATTTGGCTTTGTATGGGCGCCTGTTCGCGCGCGCTGCGCCACTGGAGATAAAGTCGCGAGACACTGCGACATTCAAAGGTAATGACAAGTTCCGACCTTTTACAATTGATGGTTACTAACACAACGCTTGCTAAACGTAGGTTAGTGATCACTGACCTAAAACCACTTCCCAATTATGTGCATAAATTTACTGCGAAATAGTAAGTTCCCGGTATTCTAGTAGTCAAACTACGTAAAAACTCCTTTCCCTGTTTTTTAAACTTAGCCTATATATTTTCCAACTGCTGAGCAAAGGCCTCCCACAAATCTCTCCATTGATCCCTATCTAAGCCAAAATCTTTCCTTATTGTGTAAAAAAATGTTTTTCTGTTAAGTGAAAAGTATCTAATAGATACCATTCATCATCTTAATGCAGTTACCACTACAATTAATGGGTTGCGAAATGACTAAACGACACCATTTGTCAAATACGAGTTGGTAATCGCTACCCCGGGTCTAAGTTCTTGTCCTTTCCCAAAACTTCGTGATTTCGGGCCGAGAACCCCATATCTTTCTAACCACTAGGCCATCAAGTACTCAAAATGACCAAAGATTTGTAGAAATACGAAACGAAGCATAGCACGGAAATTCGGTGAAACGAAGTTTTACAAAATTATTAAATAGAAAAACTTTTACTGGGTATTAAGGATTTTTTTTTTAAATTGTGTGAAATTTTGTGACAATAAGCGCATCATGTCATTGTGTCATCAAGAGCCCAGAAAACTCTACCCTCTTCACGTCCTTAAACTTCATCAAGTAAACAACGCAAATCAACCCCCAATTATCGCAACGAATATACCTACTCAAGAAAGGTGGTGATGGACATCCTTTCCTCTTTTGAATTGAATCACTATCTGTATGAGGGGCATAGGGCATGCCAAAAGAAGTTAGATACTCTTTACTCATTTGATTGACACTGGCAAGTTATACACCATACTAAAGGCTGGTTGTTTATTCATATATTTGAAAATAGAACAAACATATTTTATTTTTATTTGAATGAGCATCATTTTTCCGAGAATCTGGCGGGAATCCGCTTGCAGCAATGGAGCTCAGTCGACGTGATTTTCGTGCTATGATTAATTATGACTATAAAAAAGGTTTCAAGCCTCAAGAATGTTTTGAACTTTTGGCTACTACTTTTGGTGAGTCTGCTTGTTTACGGGCAACAGTATTCAATTGGTTTGCTGAATTTAAAAGAGGATTGGGATGTCTCGAAGATGAAGCGAAGACAGGTCGGCCGCCAACCGCGGTCACACAAGAAAACGTTCGCGCAGTCGTGAAACTTATTCGCGTAAATTGACGAATTACGAATTGGATCAGCAGCAATGCAAACCATAATTCACGACCACCTTTCTCTCCGTAAACAGAAAGAGCAGAAAGACCGTCGGGTGGATTGGTGCCTATTCATAATAGCTAAATTCGACGGTGGCGAGAAAAAAAACGTGTATGATATACTGACTGGTGACGAAACATGGCTACATAACTATGGTCCCGAAACAAAGCGACAGTCGACTATATGGTGTTTTGAAGATCAACCAACTTCCACAAAATTTCGCCGTCCACGAAGCACACAGAAATAAATGGTCGCCTCGTTTTTCTGCAAAACGGGTCATATCGCTACTTTAGTGCTAAAGGATCAAAGAACGGTGAAGTATGAATGGGATGTGACAGTTTGTGCTCCAACAGTATTATGAGCTTAATGTGACAAGCGACCGAAGTGAGGAATCCGCCACCTTCTCTGGCACCACGACAATGCGGCGCTGCACACGTCAGCCAGAACACTTAACTTTTTCAACTCAAAAAATTAGTTAATCCTTCCTCATCCACCATATTCCACAGACCTAGCGCCTTGTAATTTTTACCCGTTTCCAAAAATTAAAGAAAAACTAAAGGGGAAGAGGTTTGAAAGCAAAGAAGATGCACTGGCTGCCTATAATTTCGAGAGTTCTGAGGTGTCTAAAGAAGAGTGGTCGCAAGTATTTTCCAATTTGTTTAAACGTATGGAAAAGTGTATACGTGCTCGCTCAGGGTGAATACTTCGAAAAGATCCATACGTGTATGATAGAATAAATTTTATATTTTTGAGTATCTAATTTCTTTTGGCATGTACCTCGTACTTATAATTTAAGGAGGATTAATTTGTTTTTTTTGTGTGTATGAAGAGGCTTGCAAACTATTGGACTGATTTTGAAATTTCAAAAAAAGCCACATTATCAGCAACTGACATGAACTATTTTTTAGGCTTTATTTTAACGACCTAAATTGTACACGGACGAAGCCGCTGACAGACAGCTAGTGTAGTATAAAGGTGGCGGTAAGCGTGCGCGACCGCGACCGGAGACAGGAGACCGCGACCGGCACGTGTTATTTAGGGTTTGTTTGGGATGTTTCGCGTCTCTGACATAAACTTGGGGCGAGACAGCTAGAAGCATATTAAAGAAATCACCAGGTCACTATGATTCTTAAGATTTTGATAATTTTGACCTATGAAAAGCTTCTTGAGCATTGTTTGTTTATCCGCTCCATCATCATCATCATCATCCGTGCGGTCTATCCCGGTTCTGAACCCACAATGGTGTCTGAGGTCCCAGGGTCCGCCTTTCTTATTTTCTTGACCCACTTCGCGCGGTCTTGTGCATCCTCAGTGGTGAGTTTGTTGGCACGCATGTCACCCTTAACGACGTCGTTTACCCGCTCGATATTTTAATAAAAATGCCTTAAGTACATTAATTCTAATAATTAACATAATTTAAGCCTCCTACCTGCAAGACGTAAATAAGGTTGGTTTCGACAAAATGAACCTGGAGCAATTAATCATGTTTATCTTCAGGTTGGTACTCCCCAAGTCTGTGACAGTGACAGATACTGGGGCTTAGTAGGTTTCTTGGCAGACTCGTGTTAACTAATCCCCTTTTTTCTGTTCTGCATCAAGCAAAGCTAATGATGATTAATATTTAGAAAAAAATCAACGTCAAAAGTAACTATGCCCTTCATTTTTACCATTCCATTTTCACTGATAAATAAATTAGCCTTTTATTGATATTTTAATTAATTTCATTTCCTAATGACTCGAGATTAATTAATAATATCGCATTATGCACATAAACAAAGAGACAACAAAGAGCAACGAACATAAATTGTTCAATCTTCTTTTCGAAACCACAATGTGTTATCGTGGTTTACTCCTGAAACGTCACTTATCAGATATATTTGTCGCTAGGTGTACCACGTAAGTACTTTAGTTCATTTGAGCACTTTAATTTGGTTCTATTTCAGGCTGCGGTGAATGAATTACCAGCAAGTGGAGTCCAAACAAATGCAAATTGACTTGGAAACTTGTGAATCTGGGACTTATTGTACAACATTTTTGACAGGTCCATGTTAGCTGGTCTGAAGTTACTAAAATCCAATGTCTAGGGGACGCAGTACAGGTTTGATGTTAGATAGATTACCCAAAAACGGTTGTGCTATCTTTTACTTCAGTAAATATTTATAATCTTACTCCTATTTCTGAAGCTATATCTACTGAAGAATTCACTTCAAATCGTTCACGCGTGATTTGCTGTAAGTTTCACATTTCGTCGTGTTAAACATGTAATGATGACGTGAAGCCTCATGGAACGTTGTAATGAAAAATATTAAATTAAGTGATATCAAGTGTATGAAATTGTGTGTTAAAGAGTTTGTAGTTGAATGTAATCGAGTTCGAATTCGGTTTTTTCAAAATAGGTTTACTAGTAGACAAAAGCGCACAGCTCAAATCCGCCGGGAATACAGATTAAAGAGAAGTTACCCACATTAGTATGTAGAACGCGACCTCCTTTACGAGATATTTAGAACATCAACTCCTAAGAAGTTGAAATTGAATGGTTGAATTCGCATTAGAAAGTTAGTCAGAAATAACGTTCTTGGTAATTCCAGCTAACTATTACTCATTATTCCTAATTAAACTTATGAATAAATACACTTTCAACAAGATTATTTGGTACTAACATTAGAAGACTAGTGTTCTAGGAAAAGATTGGTAATAATTAAGATCTGCAAAGAAGACAAATCTTCTACGCCTTTATTAAAATTATCAATAATTTAATAGTTTTTCCCTAATTAAATTTGATTCATTTTGGATTAAAAAAAATATATTATAATACTGCAGTAATGAAAGAATTTCACCAGTAGAATTAATTTTAGAACACCATCCGACCCCCCAATAATCATAAGGAAAACAAATACCATCCACTCAGTAAAAAAGCTAACAAAAATGCTGGGTCAATTTTTCTGCGTATAATTTTGTAGATACGGGGCGATTCATTTATATTCAGGAGGTAGCGATGCCAGGACGCGTGTCATATCCATATTTCAATGTTACCCGATGCCCCAGCGCCCGGCGTGCACGCTTATCCGATAATTCCGCTTTCACGATCAATCAAATATATCACATGTTTACTTACGGAACCAAATGATCGCTCGAGATTTTATAAAAGTTTTAATTGTGATTGGAGGTAGTACCAGGGGGTAGTTTAAGTGACGGCAGCAAATCTACAACGATTCTATGTTAAGAAAAGCCAGCCAGGTCGGGTATATACGTTCTGTCTTAGTGTCACTAGTGTCAATATGTTCCCGCTGAGAGCACGCACACTAGCGTATGCCATACTGGTATGTCAGTTCATGTCACTACTAAACATAGGTAAACGGTCTTTATAAAATAGACAGACTTTAACGGTATGGGTGACCACCGGACCGAAAGTTATTGATGTATTTTTCGAGGAATTGGTCCCGGTTGATGTCGCAAGTTACAGTAGTTAAGACTAGTCAGAGGCCTTAGACCTCTCCAACAATCCGCAGCCCGCACAGAGCCCACTTGTTGGAGTATGGCACGTAGCACCTTATAGTTCATTTGACTATCGGTAATACGTATGGCTATTTGTAGTTCTTGTTTTTGTTTATTTTTTGAACTTAATAGATGCCATCATTTGACCCCAAATTGAGCAGATATTGAATTAATAAGGGTGTCTAATACTGCTGAACTCAGCATAGACGCAAATAAATGGTTCCCTATCCGTTTGCGGCGTGACTATCACATAATGGTTCTTCTTCTCAACATCCTCTTCAGCCCTTCTTCTCCATGCTATCTCCGTGAGCGTTTTACTTATCTTTCATCGACAGGCAGAACTCATCGCTTAGCCTATAATTTGCAGTTGACCGCCCCTACCTGTAGCACGTGCATGTACGGTGACTCTTTTACTGCTCAGGCTGTGAAACTGAGGAACAAGCTGCCTGTTTGCTTTATGGTTTGCTGGGTTCATCATAATGATGTATTAGGTAGATATTTATATATTTCAATTATTTATTGTGTATATTTATTTATGTATATATGTATATTATGTTTATCTGTTGATAAGTTAGGCTAGTGTTTTTATAAGAATCACATATTTATTGCATTACTTGTGCACAAATTGTCTATCCATTACTTTATTGTTAACTTTTTCCTGTAACCATGGTCTGCTGGAAGAAATCATCTCTTTACTTTTGTATATTTAAATTGTATCCATTGAAACTGTATTTTTATGTACGAACTAATAAATAAATAAATAGAACAACCGCAAACGTTCGTCACATGAAAGGGAGTCCTTGGACGCCCGTGGATCAGCCAACACTCCTGTGCACTCCATCCTGTTAATACGATTTATTACACCGACCGAATCCTTTACGCACATGATACAGCATAAATCCACCCTCAGAATATTAAGTTCATAGTTTCGGGCGTAGAATGTATCCCACTAAACTTTTTTAGGGCGCTTTCTTTACACGCTTTCAATAGATAGGAAGTTAATCTAATCTAAAAATGTTCTAACGGAGTTAACTTTGCCTGTCTCCGGCAAAACCTGCGAAGTCGTCTTAACTGCCGTCGGAACTTTACCTGTTTTATTTCCCGCGATGAAACGTAATAAGGAATAGAGCGGACAGTCTGTCCTATCAACTACGCCATTTGTAAGAAAGTAAGGATTTAAAAAAGCGCAATGTAGTTTTAATCATCTCGCAAGAATGCACATTTGCACAATAAGGCTACATCAAGGTAGACGTGACGCATTAGGAACCTAAATTGGTATTTTTATTTATAGACCCGAATAGCTACTAGGTAAATGCCTTATAAGCATTAACAACCAGTTAATCACTGCAACAACGAGTATGTAGTTATAATCTGTGGTTTTAGATTAGTGCTGTGATATTGGATGGGCCAAAGCTCAGCGGGAAACTGAAATTCATTTCGCTGCTTTTTCAAAGGTTACATCACATCGCAGGTCCTCGAAAACTTTGGTGTTGATATTTATAGCTGCGGTAACTGCTTACCATTAAAATTAGGGTTTTCAGCTTAATTACTGTGGTTTTTGTTTTTTCCGAAATATCTGCAAAATAATCTGCTTACAATATAATAGTGAAATAAGTTCAATTGGTATTACGATCAGTCGACCAAGCTCTCAAAGTGCACATGAAAATGATTGAATGAACAAAGGATCTTGCATGTCGAGTACTTATAATGCATGAACAGAACGACGTTTAAAGGGCGTATTATGTACATTCTAATCAGCGAAAGCCTCAGAGAAGGCGTATATAACTCGACAAAGGAGGCAAATGAGCATCTATATTGGAAGGAACAATCTGCTTTCTTACATTAAATTGGCCTTTAGAAGTGTTTTTGTACAGAATGGAAATGGAACGTTTTGTGTTCGGGTGCTGTTGTTGACGTTGACAATAATAAATTGTTCTGTACTTTCATTAGTCAAATTTAACTGATTATTTATGGAGATCTATAAGCATTTGAATCATCTTTTGGAATAACTTTGAGTACATTAATTTTCTTTTACTTATCTCACCCCTGGTTTACGTTATACTATTACTGACGCCACTCGCGCTGCCGGAATTATTTCCTTAAATAATTCCTTGGCAATGTCGACTATAATAATATGACGTGATGATGATTACGCGGGCGCGGGGTGACGAGTGACCCGTTTACATTCTCGCGCTGCCCAATTTCCTCCCCACTCTTCTGCTCCATGCGGTGTAACGCTAACGTAGATGTTTTTTTTAATTATTTTGTAAAGCATGGTGAAGATCCACTAGTTTTTACAGTTAGGTACAGCTCTTGTAGGGGTTTTAGCTGCTCACGAATGACGTAATCAGCGCTTTCACTAACAATCAATGTTAACTTCGCAAATGTAAAAAAAGGACTTCAAGAACTTGACGATTAAACGGTAATTTTGCACCTAAAATTTGATAATTTACGTCACCCACTAAGAAAATACTTTTTCTTTCGCTTCTTAATTCCAGTACGTACAACAATACGTATTGATCAGAAGAATAACTACAAACAAATGACTAATACCGCGAGTGCGCGCCAGTACTTCCACGCAATTTGTATGAACACGTCGGTGTAAGTCGGCACGGGTTCTCTCCAAATAAGGTAAAAATTATTTCCGAGTGTTTTAGGAACAAATAAACAAAACTAAGGCGTATGCGTTAGAAAATAGAAACTTCGAAAAAAATAAGGGACACCCTGTACACCAATGACAGCCAGTAGCGACAGCATTAATCGTGTTAAGTTTTTATATGGGATTTCGGTACAGCCCTCCAGTGGTTAAAAATGGAACCAAAACTGTCTGAAGTCAACTATCGTAGTGAACGTGGCAGAAACTCAGGGCAGCCATAGTGCAATTTCACTTAAAGGCGACTTTAGCAGCGCGACCGTCGCGCTACAGTCACGCTGCTGACGTTTTAATACTATAAACGACAGCGAGGCAGCAGCGCGTGTGCGGCGCGCGCGTCGAGTTAGTGTTGTAAGCGTACGTGTTTGTTGACAGACAGCAAAATGAGCGAGTTCGAAACCGAAAGATTAATTATTGCGTGGAATGCACTGCACTAATCCAAGTGCTGCCGCGCTGCTGCCGCGCTGCTGACGCCCTCATGTGAAAGCGATCAAACCCACTAGTAGCCTACTTAAGGTAAAATCATTTTGTTTACTACACAACAACTAGTTCTCTATGGCACAGATGTAATCATAGCTTTTACATCACCTAGGCTATTTTTATTTGCTTGTTAAATCCTAAAAAGCCAACCGACCCTGATTTAGAACTATGTAATAGACTGAGTCGGTAAAATTATCTTAATTTGTTTAAGTTAAATTTTAAGTTAAAGTTTTGACGACCGACTTGGTGTAATGGTTAAGAAGTTGGCTACTACACCAGAGGTCGCGGGTTCGATCCCCGCACAGTACAAACGTTTGTGTGCATGAACATCTCTGTTTGTACTGGTCTGGGTGTCTCCTATGTATAATAAGTATGTATTTACAAAAGAAAATGTATTTAAGTATGTTTATCCGTTGTCTAGTATCCCATAACACAAGCTTTAATTAGCTTACTTTGGGGCTAGATGGCGCTGTGTGGAATAATGTCCAGGGATATTTATATTTAAATGTAAACATACACACATACATATCATCTTGACGATATCCCGAACGGGGGGTGGTGGGGTGATCAGATACTTGACTATTGCCGTCACGGTGAAAGGAACACTCAGAAGACCACTTTTTACCAAGCATTTTACCTAGAACCTGTTGGTAGGCAGTGAGCCTTCTGCCATTATCTGGGTTGCTATGGTTTTCTATCGGTGTTTTCCTTCACCGGAGAGTTAGTCGCAAATTTAACAATGAACACAAAGCTAGTTCTGGCCAGATTCGAACTCGGGACCACACGGGTTCCGAGCTGGATTGTTTAACCTCTATGCCAGCCCCCGCTTCACGAACTTGCGCGTGTAAAATTACCTACCAGCTGCCGGGACATGGAACTCTCATTTGGCAGATGATTGTCAACAGCCGCGTAAAGCTTTATTTTGTATGCGAATCTTGCGGTTCAACTGACGCGATGACGTGCTGTACGTAGTGACTACTGACATCTATGTATTATATATCGAGACAGGTAGCCCCGGCAATATACAATATATGCGCCAGTAAGTATTGAGTAATCTGTGCCAATATAGGCCAGAACTTACATGTAAACAATGATTCAATATGAAAGAGAAATTAATTGCTTGCCGTTTAATACGAGTTGCGCTCGCACACACGAACGGCATTTACCGTTGACCTATGTCGTCGACGCGTCGACGGCAGATGTCGACGGCAAACGTGAACGGCAGACTTTAAACAGGAGCCAGGTGTTGATTGATTGATTTCGTTAAATAAACACTCTTATGTTATTACTCTGTCGTTTTCGACGAAAGATAAAGACCGGTCAGAAATATTAAATAGAGAACGAGGCTCTTTCCATGATTACCAGAAAAATTGCTAAGGATTTTGAATTGCTTTCGAATGTTACGAGTACGGTAAACTGCTAAGTTCGAGTTTAGATTTTTTTTTGAAAGCTATAATAAGCAATTCAGAAATAATTTCTTCGGCTAAGCTCATTTTGTGTGCTTTCTAGCTCTTGGACTACTAAAAATGACAGCCGTTGAAACGTCGCCGGCAGGTGTCGACGGCAGCCGACGGCAGGTGTATATTGACGGCACCCGTCGATACATCGAAGGCATTTGCCGTTTGTTTTTTTGGGATGAAATGAGGAATTATTATGTTTATGCATAAACGATGGCTATAAAGTGAAAATTTGTAAAACAATTTTAAGTGTAGTGACAGGACACTAACGAAGAATGAACAAATAAGATGTTAATCCGTTGTTAACTTTATACACAAACCCACATGATTCCTGAATATTGTGCAAACATTTCTGATGATACAAAATGTTTTCGTCAACAATTACTGTGAAAAGCTGAAATGGCTCGCTTCGTAAAATATTGTGCGGCGGCGAGGCAAATTGATGCTGTCCGCAACGATTGGCAAGTACTCGTCAAGCCATTACATTGGCAATTGCATCGATACCATTTTTACACATTACAATATACAATTTACAAGGTATACAATTTTTAATTGGCAGTCAACGTATAATATATATACAGAGCAGCTTATGCTAACCCCTACAGTAATAAAAACTTAATGAGTCTCACAAAAGTTTTACTGAAGAACTGCCATATTTGATAGTCCGTTGTCAGCATTTGCCTGAGCCAGGAAAATAGGTACATTAAATAAATAAATAAATATGCGCCAGACAACACACCTTCTGTAATGGTCTCGAAGTAGGGATTAATTTCCCTGTGTCACGAGGTACTACATAAGGAAATCAGCCAGGGGCGTCTCCCAGCACACCCAGACCCGAGTCAATTCAGAAAAGATCGTTTCCTGAATTGACCCGACCGGGAATCGAACCCGGGACACTAAGGAAATCGAGGCGAGAAACCGTGCTATACTTACATTACATTATCTAACTAAAGTACTGCGTTCCTGTGGAAGGTTCCTTAGGGTGAGTTTAATTCCAATTCAATGATAAACGGATAATTAATAGTTTTTGAACATTAAAGCCCATTATTTTGAATGGCATGGCCCTTAATGTTAAGCACCCTTCAAACCTGGTGCTGTCGCATTACGAATCAGTATGTCCACCATGAGTTTACACCAATGAGCATACTCGTAGGTTATACCACCTACGAGTATCTAACTTTCTGTTTTCGAGAAATCGACTCTTTTATGTCATTAACGTCAAGGTCGTTTTTCGCGATTTTGTCTTGTGTTAGTAAGGCGGCACTGAACCGTCGCGATACTTTCTGAAGTCAACTATCGTCGTAGTATACGTGGCAGAAACTCATGGTAGACACATGGTGGAAATTATTACTTAAAATTTCTTCTGTATTATGTCTAAGCATAAACATAATAGGTATGAGTATCATCATGTCAGATTTTTCTGTACTTTCATTTGTCAACGAAAACGAAAGGCTCACCACAGACCACGTTGTGTTCAAATACACTATTGAGCATGGTGTTTTTCGTTTGTAAATAATTTATTTTGTGATTGTTTGGATATGGACATTGGGATTTATTATTATTGTATTTGGTTGTTTTTTTTTTAAATATTGTTTTTTTGACGACACTATTTGCATATCGACAGAACGATAAAACATGTGTTAAACATTTCTGATTTTAAGATCTATATTATTGTAAAATGTTTTCAGCAAATAAATAAATATTCTATTCTATTCTGTTCTTCACACTTGATAAAAATTGGGCTTCTGTTCTTATTGTTTTTCTTTGTTCCCCATGTGCCTCCTGTTGGGGATTTATTCGTGTTGATATGTATCTATTTTCATTGATGTCTGTGGTACAAAAAAATACTCACGCGAACGCGACGCATCGCCGCCACGATCTCGACGCGGCTGGTCGGTCGCGGCACGTCCATCGTGCCGATGTACTGCAACAAAACAAAACGAGGTAAGTCACCTGATGCCTGATCTGGTATATCAATTATGTAATTCACAATAAATCAAAAGACCGAAGGAAACTTATTTTCTCTGATCACTGGTTAATGAAAATACCGCTGATAATGCAGCTTAATATTGGTGAAACAATTTTTAGTCCAGCAATTTTGAAGTTGAGCCGTTACAAACTATCTAAAAATCTTCTTCTTTATTATGAATATAAGATGTAATACAAGAATGAATAAATGAGATAAAAGATGAATGAAAAATATGAGATGTAATCGATAGGGGTTCTTCTTTCATGCAAGAGTTAGTTGAAGACATCCCGCTGCAAACATTGTTAAATTGTTTAGATTTGGGTATACTTGATAGCTTACAGTTCTAGTAAAATTCAGTAGTGTTGTAATCGTCTCAACAACTACAAAAGGAAATCTTACGAGTAACTGGCACAATTTAGAACTCTAGTAGGTACTGTATTCTAATAATCGCATCCAATTTCATCTGCTAGGAAATAAGATACAAACTGTTATTTCTAAATTAAAGTAAAGTAAAATCATTTATTTGCTTATGAATGAAAATGAAAATGATCTTGAGTTGCTTATGAATTATCTGGCTATTGCTCGTGTTACGGCTCACGTACCCCTAATCCGTTATCGGCCGAACTATGCTCGGCCGTCAACGGCCATCATCGGCCGATTAAATCAAACGTGTACTTCCACATAAATAAACAGGGCTCTGCCCGTTGGGGAGGCGTATTGGGTATTTTACGCTTCCCTTTAGTGAGGGTGCCGGAAACGGCCATTCGCAGGGGGTTCGCGGTGAATGCTTCGGCTATCCCGCGTTCTCCCACTTAATGCGAAATGAGGGTACCCCTAGTAAAGATTTTTACTCGGTATGCCTGCGTGAGATAGCAGAAGAGTCCGAGACTCGCACGGTGCTCCCCGGGGCAACGTATAGTCCATAAAAGTTTTTTTTTACACTGACTAATAAAAAAAAAAAAATTTTAAAGTCAGACACTCGTTTGAATCAGCCTACAAATATGTGCGTTTTTTTGTGTGGAACGAATCGAAAGTAATATTTATAAACCGTTCTACTCGTATAACTCCTAATCAAGAGTTTGTTGTTTGGCTTGATTTTCACCTTCTGAAATATTCAGACTGAATCTAAAAGAAAATATGTAAATGTAGCGCAAGGTTTCGTCGTTTATTGTTGAATGATTAACAATTACTACAAGGACACCATGGAAGAAACCATAGTATACATTATTCTAGCTAGTTGACTGACCCGTACGCGCTATGAGTCCTGGCTATAACGCCGACGATCGTGGTTTCGACCACCAAGGACAAATATTTATGATTCGTGTTTGGTTTTTGTCTGGTTGTTATGTTATATTTAAGTCGATTAGATTACGAAGCAACAGAGAACCTTTTGGCAAGAATAACTTGAATACACACACACACACACACACACACACATACACACACACACATCCACACACAAACAGTAATAGTGATATAGGCTGGCTTTGTACAAATAATGTCACTATTGTACTCAATGTAAAACTGATTTAAATTAGGAGAGCGAGTCAACCCCAGCACGAGTATTGCATTACTCTCTGGGGTGTCTCAATACTTTAACTGTTGATATTGAGTAATAAAGTATTTTTTTTTTAAAGTAGGTTTATCAGTCTGACACCCATAATTTATATTATTAGGTTCTTTTTATTAACTATCTTAGGGTCTTAGGTGATCATATGAATTGTTATACGAGTATAAAATTTATATATATATAATACTATATAAAACAAAGTCGTGTTAGCTACACCACTTATAATAACTCAAGAACGGCTGGACTCATTTATTATGATTTTTGTGTTTTTGGATTTATCTTCGCCCGGAATAGGATAGATAGATTATAACTATCAAAAACATTGGAAATTTGACGTAAAAATTTAATGAAAGAAAAAACATTTTCTCATACAAAATGATCCCAGCTCTCAAACATTTGCCAATAACTTTTGACAGAACTAAGTCTCTCGGGGCAGCTAGTGTATGATATAAAATTAACTTTCCTACAATAATCAGAGTGTTTGTAACATTATCTTAACGACTCGTTCTCGCTTTAAGGCGGCTTTAGATTCGGGCAAGTGAAGAAGGCAGTTCCGGCTGTTAGCGGGTAAGCAGTCATAATAATAATAGGCCGAGACGGAGGCATGAATGGGCGACTTGAAAAGCTCTTACACTAACTTGATGTAGCGGTTCAGACACTGCCAGTTCTGATCAATTTCCCCTATTCAAAAGTAATGGGCATACCCAAATTTCAGCCGCAAAATACAAAACTGATTCATAACAATATAACAAACCTATATGGATTTTAGGTGCGACATAAATCTGAAGCTAATTTTAATCATTTGGATATTCAAATTATAATATATTTGAAAAATAAATCGCTAACTTAGTTACTTTTTTACGAAGAAATTATGATAAACAAACACCTTTTTATTAAAAACAGAAATCAATTACAAGAGTAAAATAAAAGTAAGCCACCGATTGGCCAGACAGAGCTTGGGAAACCAGTACATTACACAAAAGAAACTGAACAATGTGTGAATGAACGTGTAGTTGTAACTACACACATCAAAAGTGTCTAGGGATCAACATATATTTTTGCAATAACTTTTCTCCTGATTGATATTAATTAAAATTTTCTTTAAGGATTCATCAAATAAAGTGTTTTCGTTTGTCTGCAGTAACGATAAACCAAGTCACCTTTGCATTAATAAAGAAATTTGCCATTTTCCTAATAAAGGGATTTTTGACATTTGAACCACTAACATTAAAGTTCGAAAAAAAGACTGAAATAACAGTTTTCTTTAAAATTTTATTGGGTAACTTAAACAATTAATAATTCGTGTTTCTACCGCGAACACTAACAACACAAGAACATCGGTTTGGCATACTCAAAATGAGTTCATCCAAATCACGCTGTGGAATGGCCGCCCATGTTCGTTGCAACAACAAAAAAAGGTCTTCTTGCGACTGGATACCCTCCATATTCGGCAGAGCTCTTCTCTGTAGCATATCCCATGCATGCTCAATCGGGTTCAAGTCTGGCGACTGAGCAGGCCAGGGCAGGACATTGATGTTAGCTGCGGCGAGAGTCTGTCTCACAACTCTTGCGGTGTGCGGTCGTGCATTATCATGCATTAACTGAAATAAGGGACCGATTTGCACTTGTAGAGGAACGATGACGTCTGATACAATCGTCTCAGCATAAATTTGAGCGTTGAGGTTGCCTCTGATCCAAATCAACTCAGTTCTTCCGCCGATCCAAATACCCGCCCATACCATGATGGTTCCACCACTATAAGGATGGACTTCCTGGCAGGATTTTAATCGCTGTTGGCGTCCAGGGGTTCTCCAGTGTCGTATACGTCTTGTATCCGGTCTCATACCAAAACGAGACTCATCAGAAAAGCACACGAAACGCCATTGTTCTTCTGCCCAATTTCTGTGTTCAAGAGCCCATTGATATCGAATCCTATGATTGTGCATTGCTATAGGTGGTACCCTTAGCGGTCTTCGGGAATGAAGGTTCACTTCATGCAAGCGGTTTCTGACTGTTTGGTCGCTAATTAAGTTCCCTGAAGAGTGATGAAGCCTCACGGCTAACATCATGGCGGTTATTGTTGGAGCTCTTCGAGTTGTGATTTGAATGTATCGGTCTTGTCTCCGTGTGGTGCAGCGATACCGTCCTCCATGGCGCTCAGCCACGGTACCAGTGCTTCGGTAACGTGTCCAAAGTCGACTGATAACACTCTGACTTGTATTCAGAGCTAAAGCCACAGTACGTTGCCGGGAACCAGCTTCTATCATTCCCACGGCTCTGAGCATTTCTTCCCTGCTTAAATGACGTCGCCGCTCCATAATAACGTTGGTTTTAATCAGTAGTAGGGAAACAGTAGCACTAATAATGTGTTCAATGCGTTGTATGTTTTTATAGGGAAAATATTGACAGCTGATTTTCATCTTTTACTCGAATTTGATTGACAGTTCCTGTTTCAAATTATGAAATGCACCAAAAAGGATCCATATCAATTTATAAAATCATAAATTTACTACAAAGCCACATCTCAATCTCAAGAAATCCGCATAAAAATGCTTGATCCCTAGACACTTTTGATGTGTGTATATTAGTGAAAAATGTTATTTTTTTAAATTGAGTTTGATACTAAAATACTGAATGTTCGCTAGATTGTATGGATTATGGTGAAATTAACGTTAATAAAATGAACATTTTCACTTGGATAGTTTCCACATCACTTACTGAGTATTCCAGATCAATTCTGTTATTATTTTGAAAAGGACCCGATTGAAAAAAAATCTATTAAAAATACACAAGTCTCCTAACTGATAAATATTGTTATCTAAAACATGTCTTTTGTCTTAACAAAGAACACCTAAATAACTATGTTTTATTATACTTAACATCTTTCTTACGTTTCGGAGAGCGTCGTCGCCTAGTGGTTATATAAGCACTCTAACTCGGATCGCGGATCGTGTGGTCCCTAATTCAGATCTGGCCAGAACCAAAATCTTTGTGTTCATTGTTTAATTTCCGACTAACTCTCCGGTGATGAAAAACATCGATAAAAACCAAATCAACCCGAATAGCGGCGGAAGGCTCACTACCTACCACGCTGGGTTCTAATATCATTGGTGAAAAGTTGGCTTCTGAGTTTTCCGTTCACCATGACGGCAACAGTCACTTGCCTACCCCGTTGGAATAAAGTCGTGATGGTATATTATGTTTCTTACGTGCTGATTATATAAATGACATAAATTAACGTAGTAGCAAGAATCTTTTAGTAAAGCTTGCCCTCATAATATTGTATTTGCTACGGACCTATTACTATCATTAGGTATTACTCCTAGCATGTACGAGCATACATAGATATATGTATGCCCTTAAGGCCACTACGATCTTTCACGTCGTAACGTAAACGTATCACGCGCTCACCTAGAGTGCTCGAGTGCGACAAGCATAATAACAAGATTATATCAGTGTCAGAGACCCAATCTGAAATTTAAATCGAATAATGACCAGGAGCCATTGATTCGGAAATTACATTAAGTTCCGTCCAATAAGCACTTTACACTTAATTCAGGACTCTTTTGCAACCATGAAAAAAGTATGTAGTATAAAACTCAATGTCACTCACTAACTTGTTTATAAGAGATTTCATATACCAGCGGTTCTAGTGAATAGAAAGGAGAGAAAAAAAACGTTTCCTCCACCTTACTAACGTACTCTTGTACCTATTAACCTAGCTAACCACGCAAAAGAGATCTATCCCATTGCGTATTGGCAATCCCCCCCCCCTTAAAAGCGGACCCTGGGACCCGGTTCGCAACCGGGATAGACCGCTAGGATGATGATGATTGGCCATACCCTCCTATGTGTTAAATTTTCCTACAGTTCCTAACTTTAGGCTGCTTTTCCACCAGAGATGTGCTATGCAACGTTCCTGTGGATGTGTCTGATGTCTGCCAATTTATATTAATTGGTCCACATAGCATAGCAATGTTGGAAGTTTTTACTAAGCTTGTTGTTTTTAAGAATGGAAGCGTGCTGTAGATGGGTGCTATGGATGCGTGCTTTGGATGCGTGCCTTCCCTACTGTGACACATCGCATAGCTCGAGCTGCCCATCTTCTTCGCACAGCTGCCTTGCGGCGGCGCATCTTCGCAGCACATCTTACTCGCTCCGTCACATAGCATAACATCAGTGGCAACTGTCGCAGTTTCGTAGCTTAGCTGCACATCCTTGCAGCATATCTGCATAGTCCTGGTGGGAAAGCAACCTTAAGGTCATGACGCTCTTCTTTAGGCTAGTAACAACAAAAACGATCACGTAGCTTCGTTCAAAAACAAAGAGATATGATTAAGCAAACACTGACGGAAGTAATTTTAATAATAAAACACGTGCTAAACGTCTTATATTAAGGGAGCACGTGTTGTACACTTCGGTCGGCAAGGAAAAAAACTTTGAATTAAAACCAATTTCAACATCAATTTGGAACAATTCAATCTAAATTATTAAATCAAATATAAAACAAACGGTTTGAAAATCATACCACTAAATTAACTCTTTCTAAACCTCTTTTTCATCAGTGTTTTGCAACTCTTTTAGTACCTACTCACTTCGATTAATTTTCGATGTTTCTGGTCACCACAATACAAAGGAAACTGTACTTTAAAATTAGGCAATGATTGTGATATTGACATAAAATGAAATCGTATTTTGTAACCCAATGATTTATTCTGTCCTATTAGTTTGATTGTAACGTGGTAGTGTGTCGTTGCCTTTTTTAAAGCTCAGGTTGTCGTTCAACTGTGTGTTACTGCTTTTATTGAGAGCCATAAAACACCATAAACTGACGTCGATATAGGTAAGGAAGGTAATCAAAGGTATATACTGAACTTAACCAATCATGTGGGCATTATTAGTGATTAACGCGGCTAATAATGAGCTGGTGTATATTATTTAAAACTGTAATGTGTTATTTTGGGCATTGTCAAAGTTGGTTATGAATCATTGGCGTTCATTGGTCATTAGCTAGTGGTTCACAGTTTCACACATATCCGTAACTAGCAGTTGGTGCAGTGAGCATCTTTACCGCTCTGGGGATGCGAGATCGAATTTAGGCAGACATTACCTTTTTGTGCATAATTTGCTAAGAAATCATTTGCACTTACTTGAAATTATTTAGTATTTAATTAAGATCGTTTAAAACGGCAGTCACTCTGCTACGAGTGGTGTATAATAGTGAGACAGACCAACGGTCCGATAAGATAAACAATTATCGTAGTACCGACGATTTTAAAAAAAAATGTAATTGTTGCAAAAAGTGAAAATATCGTGTTAATATTGTTTAATACAACGGGCGTGCCAAATGAAATTGGATACTCAAAAATTATAAAATGTATTTTTTATTACAAGTATCGATCTTTTCGAAGTACTCGCCTTGAGCACGTATACACTTTTCCATACGTTTGAACCAATTGGACAATACCTGTGACCACTCTTCTTAAGGCAGCAATCTCGAAATGATAGGCAGCCAATGCATCTTCTTTGCTTTCAAACCTCCTCCCCTGTAGTTTTTCTTTAATTTTTGGAAACAGGTAAAAATTACAAGGCGCTAGGTCAGGGGAATATGGTGGGTGAGGAAGGACTCACATTTTTTGAGTTGAAAAAGTCAAGTGTTCTATCAGACGTGTGCGGCCCCGCATCGTCGTGGTGCCAGAGAAGGTGCCGGATTCCTAACTTCGGTCGCTTGTCACATCAAGCTGATATTACTGTTGGAGTACAAACTGTCACATACCATTTAGAGTTCACCGTTCTTTGATCCTCTAGCACTACAGTAGCAAAATGACCCGTTTTGCAGAAAAACGAGGCAACCATTTGTTTCTGTGTGCTTCGTGTACGGCGACATTTCGTTGGAGTTGGTTCATCTTCAAAATACAATACAGTCGACTGTCGCTTTGTTTGGGGATCATAGTTATGCCAGTTTTAGACATGTTCCGTAACCAGTCAGTCTATCATACACGTTTTTTTTTCTCGCTACCGTCTATTTTTTTTTTATAAATAAATATGCGCCAGACAACACACCTCTTGTCATGGTCTCGAAGAAAGGATAAATATCCCTGTGTTACGAGGTACCAGACAAGGAATTAAGCCAGGGGCGTCTCCCAGCACACCCAGACCCAGGCCAATTTAGAAAATATCATTTCCTGAATTGACCTGACCGGGGATCGAACACGGGACAGTACGGAAATAAAGGCGAAAAACCGTGCTACAGCGCACTACGCCATTCGTGTCGTCAGTTTATTTATCTATCATGAATAGCCACCAATCCACCTGAAGGTCTTTCTGCTCATCGGTAAGTTTGTGAGGTATCCATCTCGAACAACCCTTTACGGTTTGCATTGCTGCTGATCCAATTCCCAGCCAGTTCTCGCTCCAGCTCTACGTAATTCGTCGGTTTTCGCGAATAAGTTTTTCGACTGCACGAACGTTTTCTTGTGTGACCACGTTTGACGGCCGACCTGTCTTCGCTTCATCTTTGAGATATCCCCGTTTTCTTTTAAATTAGCAAACCAATTAAATACTGTTGCTCGTGAACAAACAGACTCACCAAAAGTAGTAGCCAAAAGTTCACAACATTATTGAGGCTTTAAACCTTTTTTATAGTCATAATAAATCATAGCGCGAAAATCACGTCGACTGAGCTCGATTGCTGCAAGCGAATTCCCGCCAGATTCTCGGAAAAATGCTCATTCAAATAAAAAAAAAATATATGTGTGTTCTATTTTCAAATATATCAATAAACAACCAGCCTTTAAGATGGTGTATAACTTGCCAGTGTCAATCAAATGAGTGAATAGTATCTAACTTCTTTTGGCATGCCCCTCGTAAGCCGCAAGAGGTAAATCAAATTGCAATATTGTTACTTGGCTTGCTAGGTGAAACCCAGTAGATCAGAAAGTGACATGATTTTGTATTCTTTTAGCCTACGGACACGCCCTTTATTAGAAGCCCGCACGCAATTGCTTGTTAATAGCTGGGTATTTAAAGGAATTGAGCATTTAAGAACAAATAATCGCTACGTACCTACCGTAAAGGTTAGCCGACAACTGAGGATTGGCAGGGTTCCACCTCGACATCTTAAGAAAACCCTCCTGGCGCCCAACCATAGTTTTAAGTTAGATAGTAATAGGCTTTTATAGATTTTATAAGAACGTTAGTTATTTTCGTCTTTCCGCCCGTCGGTCGTAATGAATAAAGGTGTAATTTTGTTAGTATGTAATTAGTTTAGTTTTGCAAAATAAATTGTGTTCGTCTAGTATTCTGTGGTTAGTAATTTATTTACCCTTCGGGGAAGGGGCTATGCTCCCGCATAGAGGCATCACAAAACCTATAGCTTCGACTTCCACCCCATTGGCGCCACTAGGAGAACCCGCGTAGATGAGCTTGTAGCCGTGCCCGATATTCCGGGACCTACACCTCTTCAGCGAGTCTGGAGCCTGCAGGAACGCCACGGCCACCCTCCGCCTGGCGAGCACATCGGCCAGCTCGCGTCAGCGTGTGTTCCACGATGCGAAGCGGACCTTCCTTTTGACTAATGTCTTTAACCGGGCCCGCCCGTGGCCCGGTAGCCCTAACCAACTTGACACAGGAGTAGGGCGATCCCCTGCGCGTCGTTTTTCGGCGACGCCCTATCCATGTCGGGTACTCTTTTCTGACTGATCATAAATGTTTGGCTTGTGTTGGCTTTACGAGAGCGACTGCCATCTGACCACCCAACAAAGGGGAGCCGTCGCCGGGGCCTCGTTCGTCGTTCAGCAGGGTGCACCAGCTTGCAGGCGAGGATGGCTTGGCGCCCGAAGATGTTAGAGGACCTTACACCTCTAAACTCTTCAGTTAGTTGACTTAACTTCGGTTCTTAACTTAAACTGTGTATAATTCAAAAATTGACCAATGTGTCACTATCAACATAGAACAATTCAATTTCCTTTATTTACAATCTGCGCAACTCGTGTTCTTAATTATGGATATTTAGAAATCTTATCAGAGTAACTTTTGTAATAAACGAAGAAATATTTTTCACGTTTCCGCTCTAAAACTTTTTAATGTGCGTTGACATTTATTACAGTTACGTATACAAATAGCATCAACGGTTTCAGAAGCACATAATGTTATTAATGCGTGGTGTTATTTACACAAAGTCAAAACCAGGCCGCTTTGTATAACTGCGCTTACCCTGTGGCACACATCTATCAATCTCCTGGGACACATCTCTAGAGTTTTCCATCAATTAGTTCACGATACACTTCTGACGTCCCCACGTCAATCTCTCGCGACCGCTGCGTGACGGGTTCTCTGAAGTTTGGGACGCAAAATACGAGTATTTATCACTACTTTTTAGTAGTGGTATTTTTAGCGATTGTGTCGCAATCGGAAAAAAAACCCACAATGAAATCGCTCATGGTGTCCAATCTATATAATCTATACTAATATTATAAAGAGGAAAAATTATATTGTTTGTTTTTTTTGTTTGTTCGTATTGAATAGGCTCCGAATAAGCTACTGGATTGATTTTTAGAATTATTTCACCATTATGCAGCTACATTATCAGGGAGTGACGTAGGCTATATTTTATTATGATAGAACGAAACATTCAGTAAAAAATAATTGTATATGTAAATTTAGTCGGAAAACGCGGGAGAGATGTGCAATTACAATACATTTACACAATTAATTTAATTACTCACCATCCTCTTACATAAATGAAATATTTATTTTACTTATTTATAAGGCACATACTCGTACGTGTGTCCACCGCAAGTGTCCGTGAGTCTACTCATTTGAGGCCCACTGAAAATTAGCGCCTGGGCCCTCAAAGCCCAGGCTGAATGCTAACTGAGGTTCTTATATTTTTTGGGCATCGGGACGTCGCTGTCTGACGGTATTGTTTTGTCTTGTTGTTGTTTTGTTCTGTTGTTTTATGCCTACCACCTACGTGTTTTTTTCCTCAAATGTAACTCGAAGTCCTAAAATTTAATAAATGTTTTCTATTTCTATTTCAATTACTTTTGACAGAACGAAGTCTGTCGAGGCAGCTGGTGTTACATAAAGTGAAGATGCAGTTCTTCCTGATTTATTTAATACTGGCTGCACGAAATTAAAAATATGGGTTATAGTCGCACTTTGGATCTCGTGGTTGTATCCTTGTAGCTCTGAAAACCTAGTCCTAGTCTATGTATAGCCACGGACGTCTAGCGGATAATAATGATAGTTCTCCGACTTCTCATATTCTATCATAATTAAATACGCTCTCGCATTTGTGATTCCGAGCCTCAGAGGCTGTTGGTCTTGCTTGCTTTACATTGTACAGTTTAAGTTAAGATTTTTTTAAATTCAAATAATAAAATGTTTCAGAGCATTTCATAGCACATTTCTGTAGAGAAAATGTTGTAAATTCAAGTGGAAGAAAATAGGGTTCCGCTTTCATTGTCAACATTGCATACCACGAGCGATTCCAGTCGATTTCCGCCGAAAGGAAGTCGGCCCAGTAATGCGATGTCGATTTGACTTCGGCGGGATTGCTCCCTCGCTCCAGATTGAGTTTTAATTCAATAAACGTCAGTCGGGGTCTCCAGACTGTGACAATTTAGCACCATTTTGCAAGTCCCCGAAAATATTTGCTAGTGATAAGTAGTGGCTTACTTATAATTAAGTTTTATTTGCTACCATATGACATTGAATTTTACACTTCCGATACATTTAATGTAAAGGTGGTGGGTAATGTTGGCGTCATTTTTGAAATATCGCAGCCACTCACCAAAACCTTATTAATATGAACGAGCTCCCCCAACAGACTTCGTTGTGTCAAATGTTTGACAGCTGGTGTCCATTATCATATATCGCCCGCTTTTATCCGACTTGATTTACAAATACTATTATTTTCCAATAAAATTTTTGTTCATTCATAACAAAATATAGCGTTAACAATATCACTCCTGAATAGTTTGGCTTTCTGTTAGTAAAATAATTTTCACGATCGGATCAGTAGTTTCGGAGCCTATTCAATACAAACAAACAAACAACCAATTTATAATATTAGTAGATATAGAAGCACGTAACGAGAAGAACAAACTTAATCATGGAGCACATTTAGCTAAAGTATATCGGAGCTGTGATATTAGGTATTTTATTTTTAACTAACTACTCAATTGAACTTGATCCAAAGGCGGCATTGTTTACTATCCCTAATGCTGGTTGTAAACATGCGACGCAATTAGGATTTGAGAAGGCTAGTTTTCAATAGTTCTTGTAATGTGGGCAAAAAGACGCTCAGGTGTTTTTCTCTGTCGACGGTTAAGAACGAATACCTCCTATTTACTTATTGGCTACTAGCGGCCCCGAGAAACTTCGTTCTGTCAAAAGTTATTGGCAAATGCTTGACAGCTGTGAACATTTAGTATGTTTTTGCTTTTATTTATTTTTTTCGTCAACTTCCCAATGTTTTTAAAACGGTGGTCGGTGGCAATCAAGCACGTATACTGCCTGTACTGTTTAAGAAGTGCTTGAAATAGTATCCCAGATAATTTAGGTACTTGGGAGTATGAAGGAACCTTAATTAATTCACTCCTCTCGAATTACAATTCTCCAATACTGCCTTTGTTGATCTATTCCAATTGAAATTCTGCCACACTCGACTCTGTACAAGTTCTAATTTGGCACAACGATGTTAAAAGAATCACTATATCAGTGTTTTTTAAGGAATGACAATAGACAATGTCTTTGCTATTTGTATTGTAACTTTACAATGAAAAACCTACCTACCCATTTTTCATAAAAAAGTTACTTCTCGGTACTTACTTCTTCCTTTCCACTCTTGTTAATATAATATTTATTTCCGACGTTAAAAGGCGCTTGCCTTTTTACATTGATGTAACAACGTAGACTTAAAACGAAATACACTTAAGAAATTTTGGCCAGGTAAGGTCAAGGCATTGGCAGGTACAGTCAACAGCAGAAGTAGGTGATAGTCTAACGTGCCAAAATTGATGATTTTACAAAAACTATTAAGCTTATTAAACTACTAAAAATATAAATGAGACGTTTTATGCATTATAATGGATATATGCTGCTTGTGATCCTCTTTTTACGTATTTTTCATTCATATAAACAATTTGGTTCAATCATCATTTACTTTTGCTGTTGACTGTACTTAGTTTGGAAGTAGCCGCTCAGTATGTCTACTATGAGTTTTCGTCATGTAAACGACGATAGTTGACTTCAGAAATTTGTATGATATTTTTAGTTCCACTTATAATCACTTAGTTTGGCGCTGTACCGAAATACCATACAAAAACGTCAGCGCGGACGCTAGACGCTGTCATTGGTGTAAACTCATGGTAGACATAATGATAAACTGATTGCAAGACGTGGCTTTAATTCCCGGTCGATACCTAAAGGATATAAATAATTTTATTTAATTTTCATCCTTTGAATTTAATCTGTGGTTAAATTTGAACTCCATTTTACGATTTCGCATAATAAAATGTCAGATTACCCTGTCGTAGCGTTTTTACGAGAAATAGCTGGTATCTGGAAACATACCGGGTTTTCAGTCGGATGCTGGTGCAGCTGCATTTCCATATCGAGCAATACACTGTACAATAGTGTAGTATGTGTTTTAGGTAAAGGGCGTTGCTTTTTTTAAATGTAAGTTCGGAAGTACACTTTGGATCACCCTTCATTGAAGGATTTATATAGTAGTAACGTAAAACAACGTTCTAACCATGGCCTACTGCCGTTCATGGGAACACGTAGGATATACTTAGTTTTTAAATTCGGAAACTTCGTATTTTTGCAGCAGAGTTGTCCCCCGAGCCCGAAGTGTTCCTTCAGGTGAGCTCTTAAGTCTGCTACGGAACGCAATATTAAACTACGTAAGGAATATGAGATATCACTTTGTTTACACAGACGAGCGACTTTATGATGTACGTTAGTAGATCTCATACTTATTTGCTACTTGTTGTACTAGCATTAAAGTATATTATTTATTTCTTGGTCCACAGGCAATTAGGATCTTAATTTTTACAATAGTAGAATCTTCGTGTCTTGCTTCAAGGCGTACAAAATACGAGTATTATAATATAATGTCATGTATTATACGTCAGCAGTAATAAATTCACAATTACTTTATTCAACCATTATGTTGGTAAATAAATCTTCTCGTCTCTAGGTACGAGCACAGAATGATTTGTGTCCTCCAAAATTTACACGAGAGGATCACTAAAAAAAAATGAATTGGTAACCAAAGACATAGTCAGCGCAATCTTATTCCGAAGGCAATCCGCACTCAACAGTTGGCTGCGCCTTTTCTGGTCTGGTCCACACCGCTAGGGAGTGGAACGCTCTCCCTGTGTCTGTGTTTACAATCTTGCTGTCTTCAAGGCCAGAGTGAAAAGGCATTTTCTGGGTAAGCGAGTAACACCATCAGCCTCTTCATCGCTATAGCTTGACCGCTATGAAGTCGACCCTCCTGATGGTGCGCGGGACGCGGGAGGTGGATGCTTTCGGCCAATCAACTTAGAATCTGAATGATCTAAGCCAATCAATCACTGCAATCAGTCGCCTGTTGGCTTCAGACAGCGATAGACGTTCAGCGTCAAAGCTTGCGCGGTTGCAGCCTCGTGTCTGCTCCACATGAGATAAATACAAAAATGGAATTGCCGAGTCTACGTAATAAAATATTACTTCTTAATTTTTTATTACGTAGACTCGGCAATGCTTCAAAATGTGGCGAATTATTTTCAAAGAAAAAAATGGAACAAGCGTCTTCTTCAGGTGTGCATTCATTTCGTTTTCTACATTGTGTTAATAAAGTTTTCATAGTACTTTCGGTGTGTTTTGATTATATTTCGCTATTATAGTGTATTCATGATTTTTCCAGGTGAAGACATAAATGTAAATAAGATATTTTCAGAGGCCTGGCTTGTCTATGACAACTATTAAAAAGTTAAGTAAAAGCGGCCGTATTTGTTCCCACGTCTAATAAATAATTGATATTTAATTAGTTTATCACATCTGAAGTTATACATTTCCTAAATAACAACACGGAGATTTTATTAACCATGTGTTGAGATATCTCGCCGCGGCGTAATGCCGTGTGTGTGTACCCGCGCTACCCCCCCGCGTTCCGGGGACCATCAGGAGGGTTGACTTTACGGCGGTTAACTTATAATCATCAGGCAAGTCTGCGGCCAAACGCAAATCCATTTAAAATTGAATTAAAACAAATTGTTCAACAATTACAATTAATACGACGCTATTCCCTATAATATGATATCCATGCCGTGGAAACTTAAAATGTATTGCAACGTACAATAAATTAATAACGATATTATAAATCGTAGTCATTGTCGCGAGACATCGATAGATTTTCGATGATAAGTTGACAGTGAAAAGTGGGTTGGATATTTGGAATGGTCAAATGAAGATCTAGTTCAGCGTCGGATTGTTAAGAGTGGGAAAAGCGCAGAATGTGTCAGGAACGTCGCAAGTGGAACGATATGCTCTCTCCTTTCTAGGAGGAAAATCACGTGGTATTTTACATAATTCATTTTAATCTCTATCGCAGGCATTAGCAGCTTCAGTACATGAACTTTTTATTTTGTTGCTGTCATTTAATTTAATGTTAAATTGCAAGCCATCAACAATACAGCCACATACTGGGCCGTCAAACAATGTTTTCGATAGTCATGCCATTTCCGGGTTATCCATAGTATATCAATATCGATATTTGCCTATCGAGCAACAACAAATCACGGGTTTAATTACCGATCAAATGTCCCATTGTGAAGCCGCACGTGGTTCAACAGCGATTACGTGTAACAGAGTAACTGTCATAATTGAGTTGCTGTCGCGTAACAGCCCACAATCTGGAAACATGTTTAAGCTTCACAAATATGCGGCTATAACATGATCTATGAGGATTTATGCGATATGAGGAAACATTGAAATCATTTTGACAAACATTGCCCTTTTTAAGTAAAACTTTATTAGTTCTTAAATACAATTAAAGATAATGTTAGCTTTAATGTTACCTTTCGCATGACGTGTCTATTGACAGCGTAAAGAATAACAAAAAATACATCACATTAGTTAAATTACTTAATAAGTTTGTATGACTAATGGGATAGCGATATAATTTAAAACATATTTATTTGCTATCCTTTTCAGGTTACATAGTGTATGGGGATGACATAAGCTGTCACTGGCGCTTATGTCATCCCCATACATTTAAACCATTATTCTATTGTAGAAATCGTCGTAGCGTGTTGCTCTTGCCCCCCTGGAGTGAAGTAAACTCTGAAGTTAGCTTTGTTTATGGGTAAACTTTTTTATATAAGCTTAAAAATCCATTCACTATAATCGGGTTCCAAGGTTTCCACATTTTTTGTCTAACGGCACTCTACCAAGAAAATGGAAATTGTACAGAAATTTTTAAAAAAACCATACACATATAACATACACCTACCTATGCAACCTGAAAAGGATAGCAAATAAATATGTCATAAATTATATCGCTCTCCCATTAGTCATAAAAGCTCGATAAGTAATTTAACCATGGAATCAGTGTGTAAACTCGAACTAGCACACACACTTTAATTTTCAAGCCATAAAAATTAATAATATACCTCTGTGGCCGAATGGTTTCAGAGCTCAACCCGAGACTCAGAGGTCCCGGGTTCAATTCCTAGGTCGGGCAAAGTGTGTTTTCGGATTATTCGGATTCTACAGATTAGTGATCACCCGCATTTGGCAAGCTACAATAGATGGGTATTGGGTTAATCCCCACTAACCCAATACCCATCTATTGTAGCGATGCCTTGATTTCAATGATGGAGGCCTTTGCCCAGCAGTGGGACATGTATATAGGCTAGTGACTTACTACTACTTGATAATTGTTATCATGTTTTCTAATAATCCAGACTTACTATAAACTTGAAGTCCGAAAAAACGAGTTCATAGAAAAATGTAAAGTCAACTCTCACTAAGTTTACTAACTTCAGTATGCAATGATGCTATTGCTATTGAAGCCCTTGCAGTTCGGTACATTTGCTCAAAAAATCGCAGATCTGTTGACCTTTCATTTGTTGTCTGTGTAGTAGGATCTTCATTTGTCTCAATTTGTCCGAACAAAGTTACGCAATGTAAATAAAAGTGCGCCGCGGCGGCTAAATGACGATTCTTTTTGAGTAACGCAGCATTATTCCATACGTATATTAGGAAGGTTTTATTGGTTATTTCACAATTCTGTATGGTAAACCACCGCTTTGCAGTGTTCATTACAACTCCGCAATGTTCACGTAAGCAAGCAATAGTCACGCATGTGTGGATCGGTTAGTGCTTCATTTCTGACGGGGCGGTTTTATGAAGACTATCCTTCTATACGTTATTATTCTAAGGCAAAAAACGTAGAGAATCATCACCTATCAGATTTTCTGAAAATAAGACTGCTTACACCAAAATTATCTCAACAAAAACTACGCACAGCCTTTAGTGAAGTCAGAAAATAAATTATGTTTGGGCTAGACCTTTTCAATGCACCATGAGGCCAGTCAAAATAATATGAACTCAGTTTTTATTAAGATGAATATGATGCAAGACCCATCACGTATCAAAAATAATCAATAAAGTGGGCTCAAGATCATTGAACGAGTATTTGCTCTGAAAAATACTAATAACTCTGCGATTAATATTTTGTATTATTACAAAACTCAATATTTATTACCACTAACAGCGACGGCTTTATCTGTCACCTACTTGTAATTCGGCAGAGGTTCATCCGAAATGATGTAGAAGGGGTTTTAGGAAATTCGACTCCAGGAAGGGTGAAAATGGAAATCCATTTGGCGGGAATCACGGTCACCAGTTAGTTTATACACAGCGAAAGCAATATTAATTCCTTCGCGACACAAGCGTAAAAGGAATGCGAAGTCGAACAATATGTAGGTAATGAAATCACTTGTACGAGTTCTCGCAAGCGGAGACGAAGCCTTTTTGTGCCCGTGGAAAGCTTTTTACGATTTATTTACAATTGACTGAAAATACTTTTCCTCGGAACTTTGAAATATATGCGCGGAACAAACTGCACAAGGACTTCACAGGTTGTTTCAATGTTTCCTGTTTTTGTAAACATATTTACGAAATTTAAATTAAGTAAAAGTTTGAAGAAGCCCTTGGCTTTCAGGAACTAGGGTGGTTAATTTAACTTGTGAAAGACATTTTACGTAAACCCTTTTGAAAATCCTAAACCACCAATTAGGTATATACTATAGATGTAGGACGAGACTATACTTTGAATTAGTTAAGAAGGGCACCTTAGATTACTATTCATTTAAATATGTGTAGTAAAATGTTTCAGTAGAATTTTATAATTCATGCAAGAATTATATTCAGAAACAGTTATCAGCCGAATACTTTATTTATAGCCATTAGCCATATTGTGATAACATTTTACTGGCAATAGGTATCTGTGCACCAGTGTCGCTGAATATATCGCCGACTGAATATTTTGCGTCGTATAGTTTCTCTTATCTTGTTCATATGCGCATTTATTCTTATTCCCCAAGTCTCAGTAGCTACGTTGTGAACGACTTTATGTATGTCGGGAAAACATACATTAACATAGTATTTCAAAGCCTCTTTTTGTCGGTCTCAGCAATGTTTTTTTATTTACATATTACTGGGTTTGTGCAGGATAGTAACTATCATTATCATAACCAAAATGTAGGAAATATGTTTCATTCAACTAAAGATGGATTTATGAGAAGCGTGTAGTTCGAAACTGCCGCCTTTGTATTTAGTTATTTTTTCAAGTAGGCAATTATGGTGATTAATTAATACGAAGTAATTATACATTTGGCAATTTAAAAGTATAATTATTTATATTTATTTGCTTTCTTTATCTATGAGAAAGTTCCTTGTCTTTTAGTGATATTTGAAAAAATAACAAATTTTACTGAGACTTGAATATTTTTACACATAGGTACACGACTAAATCCCAAACGCCAGCTGACTGTAATGTTGTGTTGCTGAACGGCACACTCGGATGCTCATTATTCACCAAGCATTAGAACCCAACGTGGTAGGTGAGCCTTTCGCCGCCATCCGGTTTGCTTAGGGTTTTTATCTCGGTGTTCCCCATCACCGCGGAGAGTTAGTCGCAAATTCAACAATGAACTCAAATATGGTTCTAGGCAGATTTAAACTTGGGACCACACGGTTTCCGGGCCGGAGTGTTTAACTCCTAGGCCACGACCCTCTCTGAAATGTGTTTAAGGCACAGAATAGTAAATTTATATTATATATATTCTTTAAGATGCGCTAACGCTAACAGACGAAATTTTTTTTGGTTTGCCGTTGCAACGTTTTGTAGTTCAATTTGTAGTAACTAATAGATACCACGACGGTTTTTAATGATATTTCAGGTATTTCCATTGCCGCCATTAGCTCCTTCCACACGCCGTACAACTGACATCAGCTAGGCTACATCGGTGACTTCAGTTTTAGTAGCTAAATACGCACCGTGACCTCTCTATAGAGTGTAACTACGAGTATGTATTATTAATTTGGGATGATTGCTGCTTCTTGTTTTTAGTGTGAACATAAAAACTAGAAAAATACGACCTAAATCTATGGACTCAGGCGGGATCTGTCACTTGGATAAGGTCGATTTTTTCTAGTTTCATTCTTTGTGTAGAAAATAGTGCATTGGTAAATGATAAAAATAAAAGATCACTTAATTTTAGTGTGCACAGTGTCTTCATCAATCTAAGGCATCTACGGAAGACCAGCGTCATGGTTTTTGTAGGACACCATGGCATATGCTGAGTACATGCCTTTTTGGTGCCAAAACGTGTCACCACGACAACGTGTCATATGGTTTTGTCACTTCTTGTCAATATTTCAAATCTACCTAACTGGTAAAACATGTGTTAATTATTGTTAACCATAAGCAATAGTTAAACACAAAGAACTATCTGGCTCACACACTGTTGACCATACTTGACTTCGTTTTTTTGGGTCGCCGTTATATGTGGATGAGATTTTTCTGCTATTGTTATGAAAAAGGTCTCCTGTTTAACCCAATTTCAGAACGACTGAAAATTAATATCCACATGGCCTTGTTGAACATGGATAATTTTCTTTATACGAGCAAACAAAACGCAATTTTTATTTAGTTAATTTTTGGAATCGTAACTTGAATAAAAGGTTGGAAAACTTGATTATGGAAGTTCTATCGGTTAATTGAATATAACAATGTCATTCTTGTTGCCAACTTATGTTACTTCTAGCTAAAAAAACCGTTTTTTTTTATATCTGCGACCCTACGATTTGTAGCTACCTAGCTTAGCAACATAGCTAGCCTAATATTTGAAATTTATAAATACCAAAGCTGTAAATATTTTTAAATTATGACGGTGGCGTACAGAATTTACGAGGGAACATTTGGACTCATCGATTTAATCTCATATAATGGCATAGTGATAAATGATGATGAACGCTGTGAACGGGGTCGGTTTATCAAATTTGTTTCGAAAACAGACCCTTATTAATTGGAAGCACAACCCTTTCTTCACTAAAGCCTCACCAAATTTCGGCAAACAACAGCAATTAAATTTGTCGTTATAGTTACAGCGCGCAATATTTTAACGTTTAAAGTTAAAATTACTACTAAAGTAGTAATTCGAACGTACTAATTAAAAATCAAATACAACTTTAAAGGTAGTTTTGACTACCAAAAACACATTCTTTCCAAAGCAAAGTTGGAGTGTCTCTAAGTGTGGGTGTCAAACACTGATGCTAAGTTACAAAAACCTCAAATTCATATGACAATAATGTTATGATGAAAGTAATATACATTTTCAAACAAGGCTATATAGAAGCGTTATTACAAAACAAATACAAGCAAAGAGTCACATGCAGCCTTTGAGCCCGTTATATAACTTTATTTAATAATCATATTAGTAACAACTTAGAAATACGGTCAGCAATACGAGCAAAACACTTGATTATTGCAATATGATTACAATAATAGTATTCGTACTAACAACAAGTAAGGTTTCAACTTCTTACAAGTTTGTATCATTTACAGAGCGATTCACGGAATTGAAATACCTTGAGTCTCTGCAGATCATGGTAGAGAGGGGAAATTGTCAAATCGTTCTACAAGTAGAAAACAATCATGGGCATTACCGACCGCGCCCCACATAGATGGACCTGGACCGGTCGCCCAAGGACGTTGCAAGTCACGAACTCCACGATTGCTCCCCAGCCGTGTTTGCTTAATCGACAGTGAAATTACACCGTCATTCGGAAGCTTGGAATCAGCAAATGAACGAACAAACGAAAAATCTTTAGAGCTTTTTTTACACAACGTCGGTAAAACAGGACCTGATGATAAGCCATTAGCTCATGGACACTTGTCTTGTAACGTTGGTTGCTGAGCGAGTGATTTTGTTGAGAATATTAGAGAAATTCTCGCCATGAAGGAACTTTGGCAGGTGTAAAATGTAGTTCTACCATTAACGATCTTTAATAGTTTTGGCTTTATGACTCCTGAAAATGTTGACTTTTAACGTACAACATAACATGCAGATCTGAGCCAGTGATAGCATCACGGGAAGTATGCCAGTCTGCAAGAAGAATGTTTGACTGTTGAGCTAAGGAACTATTCGTAAATTCCAAACAGATATTGTATATTGGAATGTTAGTATTTCTCGCCTTTATAGACTAGACTGAAGGCAAGGCGAGCAAGCAACGCAGCGTAAAATGAAACAATGCGGTTGTATTTCTACTGAATTGAGGCTGCTGCAGTGCTACTAAAACTAATTTAAATTGACTTCATCATATTTATCACTATGTCTGCCATTGAGTTTTATAATACCGATAATTCAACAGTTTTGAATAGTTGCTGGAGATGCTTTCATCAGTTCACAGTAAGGCTTTTCCACAAAGCAATTCAGATTTTGACAATGTTTCATGCGATATATACTCTTGCTAGTTTCAAGGTGAAGGCGATTTACTAAGTAAATGTACTACTTATTTCTTTTTCGACAGCATTCTTGATAATATTTAAAGTCTGTGTCTTCTCCCTTCGATTTACTCTGGGTGACTTCTCAATTATCTTTTTGTTAGGATCTTTAAAAGCCAATCGCTAACTGCGAAAAACTCGCAAGGAAGGGTCGTAATTGCTCTCAGACTTTCCGTATTTAAACAAGTTGCTTGGATTTGTTGGGATTTGTTAAAAAATGTTGCCCTCCGGGGCGCAGGCGACGGCTGACGTCAAAACTTTTTAGTTAGCTTGAAAATTGTCTCTAGAAAGAAATTAAGAGGAACTTACGTTGTACTTAATAGAATAAAAGGCGATGACGGAGAAAATAATGATTTTTACTTTCACCTATCTATAATAGACGTTAATTTATTGCTTTGCTTACTCAGAATCGTATGTACGAGAGTTTTGCTTATTAATGAAGTCCTGCCTTTTTGATTTTTTTACTTTGACTTTGATTAAAAAATTCAAAGATTTATTGCACACACGCGGTTGTGGTTACACAGTTGTTACATTGTTGTTGTGTCCTAAAACATGTAACCCTGGTAGGGCACAACAATATGATTTTTATAATAGTGATAATTATGTAAAATTAAATTAATACAAACTAAACAATTTTTTACCGTCCATCAATAATATTAGAAAACATACATTATTTATGACTTTTCCGCTCAATTGTCGGGGAAAAATCGATCTGTTGTAGATCTGTCTTTGATGAGTTTGTTTTATGGTTTTCAAGTCACAGTAGGTAATATGCAGAAGTATATAGCTAACTCGCAGTCAAAACAGTAAATGTCGCTGAGTGAAGTTCTGCACCATATTAAAAAAAAACATAGGAATTGGTGTTTTCTTTTGTCTTAAGTTACAGTTTCCCTGTTAACCTCAGTTCCGATCAATAAGTCCCAAGGTAAGACTATGAAGTTAGCAGGGATTGACTAACAAGAAGATTGTGTTCCGGTTGGACGCTGAGCCTAGATACTGGGCACCTATTTATAGCCCCTCAGAATTATAGGGTTTTTTCTAGCAAAAATGTAGGTAGAGCAGAGCAAACAGGTAAGCTGACAAGAACTATTTAACTTGAGTGATGCCTTAAAATAAGGGAAATTAATATTTCAGTTGTTCTGAGAAATCTTTACCATTTAAATAAAAGAGCGATACCAACATAACGTAGAAAAATAACCAAGCAGAAGGCAAACATCTTTTTACTTTGCCCGTCAGCTTTGAATACTTTGGTGAAAAAAAATCAAGTATTTGGGCTTGGCTGTTGTCCTAGATCCTAGTTTAAAGAAGACGCTGTGGGAACATCACATAAAATAGATGAATTAGTAATAATACTAATGTCAGAACATGAATATGAAATACTGCCAATAGCGGCATTGTTAATCTTATTTGCTAACAAAGTAGCTAGTTTTACGCTGTTATTTTTATACGCCTATACAAGAAAAAGCTTAAGCTATTATAATTGACTTGATTTCTTTTAATTTCAAACACTGAATCCGCTGTGAGATTCATGTTTCGGAAGCACTTGATTACGGAGACAATGAGCTTAGCGTGTATAAAGGTTGAAGGAGTTCGGTCATCTGAGTGAATTTGGTTTCCTCAGTAAGTATAGATAGCCCTGCCCGTAATAGCGAGCATTGTACGAAACCGAACAGCGACTTCGTTAAAGAGGTCTAAAAGGCTTAATTGGCTGACGCAGCAGCCCGCCGATCGCTGACACTGCATGCACTGCGCTAGCGCTCTCCGTGTGTTTGGGAATCCAATTCAATTAGAACCCTGTTCGATTAGATGAGTAATTGAACGAACAATCGAGCTTGAAAAGTCGAAGGTTGTATCTAAAAGGAATCTCATTTGCATTGCCGGAAGAATGCGTTGATGGAAGAGCTGATTTTGCTTGTCTAACCTGATTAAGCAGAAATAAGAACTACTTACCATCTTTATGAAGTTATCTATGAGAAGGCAAATTACTAAGTTGGAAGCTTGGATGTTGATCTTTCAATTTATCCGCTTGTTTGCGTAGAGCAAGACAAACACGTGGCTGATTGAAATTCAAGCTTGCCGTTAACTATTTTACACACTACTTGATATAAACCGCAACAATTTTGTGTGGTGAAACCACATCAACGTGCAAAATCATCAGCTAATGTCTGATTTAACATTTGCTTAACCTGAAACAGTTATGTCTGCCATGAGTTTCTGTATCGTAGCTACTATAGTTGATTACAGAAATGTGTATGCCATTTTGGTTCCGTTTCGTATCACTAGGAGCGCTGTACCGAAATCCGATTCAAAAACGTCATCGCGCATACATTATGTTTTTTTTGTATCATCCAACTTATAGTCTTCATATAGCCTGCCCATTAGGCTAAGCAAGCGGTTCCTTTTCATCCCCGACCTCATCGTTGTCTGCCATAGGGGAGCCATGTCTGCCAAGCAGTTGAAAACACATGCTATTCTCTAACTTTATAAATAAATAAATAAATATGCACCAAACAACACACCTCTTGTAATGGTCTCGTAGTAGGGATTAATATCCCTGTGTTACGAGTTACCACACAAGGAAATAGGCCAGGGGCGCCTCCCAGCGTACTCAGACCGGAGTCGATGCAGAAAAGATCGTTTCCTGAAGTTGACCCGACCGAGAATCGAACCCGGGACACTACGGAAATCGAGGCGAGATACCGGCGTGCGCGAGATACAGCGCACTACGCCAATCGTGTCGTCGTTTATATCAAGACGAAATTCTCAGGAGTAATGTGTTTTAACAACATCAAGAGTTTTATCAATTTGCCATGAGAGGGGATCTTAGCGTATCTAATAAGAATCGTTCTCATAACTTAAAAATAAATGTTAAAATGAAGTTGGATTTACTTTCCGGATAATATTAATAACTCGACATAAGAAGCCCGTAATTCAAAATGCGAGTTCGTATTTTACCAATCTCATCCTGAGAGTGGAACAGGTGCTTTTATTTTGAATTAGTACAGAGGCGTTCACATCAACCTTTACGAAACCATTGCAAAATGGGTCTTTTGTCAGAAGCATAAGGTGGTCCTATGTAAAGGTTGATGTGAACGCCTCTGCACATATTTTTTAAGCTCATTTTAGTTTACGGATTCTACTCGCGGAATTTTACTATTTTTTTTACAATACTGCAAGACTTCGAGATACTGTCAGTTATTTCTGCGTGGATGGTAATTAGTTGAGTGAAGGTTGCTATGAAAATAATACTTTCTTGACGTATAACATCTGAGTCATCCCGTGATCACGACTGCTGTAAAGGAGTCGAAACGTCAGCTTAAAAAAATGTAACAATGTATATTCCGCGAGTAGAATCCGTAAAGTGGTTTCATTTCAATGGGTAGTGTTTGCATTAAGATAAGACAATATCATTTGATGTCAACTTATCAACTATTTTCGTTCGATTCAGCTAAAAGGTTGCCTTTTCTCTGAAATAGAGGAAGTGGTTTACGCTACACTACATCATATGACCAAAAATAAACTTGAATTAATGCAAATTCAATAAAATCATAAAAATTGGTGCTGAATCTCACAATAAGTAACTGGCCACTTTCTAGCCTGTCATATGAAAAAAACATAAGACTGTACTACTGAGAATATGATTGATTTCATTATCTTTTATTTTGATGATGCCATACGGTAATTTTCATAAAATGAACCTTAAAATAAAGCCTCAATATAAAAATTTAAAATTCCACTTAATTCCAAAATCACATGCTGACTATGTCATTTGATTTTCCTCACGGTGTAAGTAATAATCACCCAGAAGGTATAGGTTTTAACCGATCCTCATTAACCTTTCTTTGAATGCGGCAAGAACATGCGAGCATATGAATGTCTCGACGCCTTTTCATTCCTTGTCGGCAAATTTGTAGAAGAACACCTCACATAATATTGGAGGGCGTTTCAGGTAAGCATCAGCTTTCCAAACTCGTTAATTACGAGGTTTCCTACGGGAGCTCTATTCCGGCTCCGGTGCAGTTTTACGAAGTTTCAAGTCAAAAGCTCAAGGTTTATGTTCACAATTAAAGGTTTTATGTATTACGTACAATTTTACTAATATTATGAATGCGATAGTTTGTGAGGATGTCTGTTACTCTTTTACGCAAAACCTACTGAACGAATTTGGATGAAACTTTACAGTAATTTGGCTTATAAATCAGAATAACACATGTGCTATAATTTATAGAGATTTTATGTAATTTGGCCATAATATATAACGAAATAAAAATATTTTGGCACCTAATGAATTACGATACTTCGTTTTCGAACGAACAAGAGTAGGCTCAGATAAATTATCTACGTAAGTAAACCAGCTGTATGTTCGTCGCAGCCCGATGGGTTAACCTTAATACGCCGTTTATTAAGACAGCTAGTTGACACAAAATAAGAGTTTACAGAAAGACCGCACTCGCCTTTTTCCTAACCTTGCCTGAACGCCTAGGGTTACTACGATATTCGCTCTGAATTTTTAAAATTAAGTAGGTAAGTTATACCTACTTGACAGAACCGGCCAAAAAACAAAATTCATGATGAGAACAATTGCGCCAAGTTCAACAAAAACAAAACACTCGCGACATCGACAGTGCGACTCGCCGCGTGTCCGATTTTTCAGCGGTACAGCCTGTAAACTCACTTTGTCTGTGTGCGTAATTTGTTAAGACTAAAAGCTAAAGTTTTTTTTCAACTGAGTTATTTATGGCAAAGTGGCTAGATGTGTTTTTTTTTCTGTCGATATAGCCGGGGTTTTTGATTTTAATGTACTTGCTGCGTCATTTTTGAAGCTTATTCTAAATACAGATTAAGCGGTGAGGATCCAACAGTAAATAAAGTATTACTGTATAATAAAGCATATTTTATACTATTAAAAAAGACAAAGTGCTGAAAAAACGGATGTACTTAAATTACACCATGCTACGTTATTTTTATTGCGTAATCTTTATACGGCGGTGTTATGGAAATAACGTTTACTGCACCCATGGGGGTGTCGTTTTGAAGCGCCATTGTTAAATAATGCAAATTTGAGTAGCCTAGGTAATATCCAAAGGAAATATACTTACGTTATAACTGGTTTTTTTTAAATTATTAAGATAAAGCAAAACTATATTATTGTATCCTTTTACTAGTAATTTTATTAAATATCAGATTTTACATACTTTGACGGCTTACCAGCCAACTGTTCATATTTAGGCACATCGTAATGTGATGAATTTCAAATGTTACTAGTCTCATTCTTATTATTGTGAATATTCAATTCTGACAAAGCATTAAACCTTAATCCGATAACCATTTAAAATCGTATGTATCGGGTTACAGGCGACTAAATAATTAATTTTCATACTAAATTTTTGGGTGAAGTGATGTATAATACAAAATGTACATCGAACATTATTCTATATTCAGATTGGTTTTCGCGCTTGAAAGACTCTTCATGTGATAGATACTGAGTGAACCAGTGTGAGACACAAATTTTAGCTGCTAATATGTATCTTATTTATGAATCTCAAAAAGCGATCTTAAATAGCAAAAAATGTAACTTGCTTTCCGCTATCCTAGTAACAGATTTTTGTCATATGTATTACAAATCACAAGCAATTTATCATGGGAAAAATCAGACCTTACTTACTACCATAATTTTAGTTAAAAAAAAGAAAATATTAGTTTTATCAGTAAAATTTGGACCAAAAACTTAAACCGCAGCGCGTCAGGAATGTTTGCAGAGGCGCACATTGATGACTTCTAGCCATAATAAGAAAGGGATCCGCATCCATGCTCACCAGGCTCCGCTCCACCAGTAACAGTCTCCTGAGTGTTTTCAAAGACCGGTGTATACCCCTTTGCTGCGTCACTGGGTGAAACTTCACACAGGGCTGTGATTTACTTATACCTTGAACTAATAATTTTTAAATCATTATTAGTTTTATTTACCTACTAACACTATGGAACCTGGTTTCTGAAATGAATCTTTTGAATTTGAATTTGAATTAAACTGATCGCCAATAATTATTATTACAGCATCAAATAGATAGTTAGCCAAAAAATTTACTTTTTTAATTTTCCTTTCTGTCTGTATTACTGTTATTTACTGCATGGAATTACTCACTTTACTTTAATAGAAAGAATAAGTTCTGTCGTTTGTGCTAACATAATTAATTCTGCTGAAATAATATTGTCGGAGCACGAGTTTTTAAAGTACACTACCATCCGTTTTTGATACTCCAAGTTACACTTCATAATATGCAAATGGCGCCTCAGACGCGCATTCAATGCACGCGGGCCCTATTTTATAAAGCTATTTCTCTTTCCCATTCTCTTTCAAATATGAGCCAACGGAAATGTAATGAAAATAATATTTGTACTGCTTACTTTTACCTTGCAAATTCGAATGAATACACCTTTATTCGCTAACACGTGTGGATATCTATTTGACTATTTTTGTAACACAATGTGGTAACTCTAGGACTTCATCGGTGCGAAATTCACGAAGTATTGTGAATTTTTGAAATGCTAAAAATCATAAAAGCAGTGTGATATGAACAGGTTAAATGTATTTTCTGGAATAAAATATGATGATTAGAATACCGAAAAATCAACATCGATTGCGAAGTACTTTTTTTAACGTCATTAGATTCACGTTACTACGTGTTCGGACGAACGAGAGTCGCCCCCCTTATCTATCATTTTTATCATGCTTGCAATTAATTAGAAATCAATTTTTACATAAAAAATAAAATAAAATATTAAGTTTAACTGTCTTCAGTTGGTATATTTATCCTATTAATTAGCATAGTTCACCAAGTGTTCATTAAAAAAGAGACTAATAAATATTATGCGTCAGTGTAAGTCTTGTAATAGCTAAGTAATAAAGGATTATTAATTTGTAGTATATTTAACATTCAAATGCCGATCTTGTCGATGTCGATTATGCTACGGAATTAAAAAAAGTCAGTCAGTAGTAATTTAACGCCTGACATTATTCATATGGCAATAGCGCCGTGCCCCAAGATCGCTATTGGGAAGAATACTCGGAGTACGCAATACGAGGGATTTTCAAAAATAAAAAACAGCGGTTTTCTATATTTTAGATATCATCTAAAACAAGATATACAAAAAGGATTATATATATATTACTCTAAGCACGAGATGTAGAGATGATAATCGCGAAGCAGGAGTTGTCACGTTATTTAAACTTTTTAAACATTACATTACATAACGTTACTGAAGAGAGAGAGAGACGATCTTACGGAAGTATATGAACTCGAAATTTTCAATAAAAAATAAGCCTGTCGCCTCCAAATCCAATGAATAACAATATTGAATGTTGCCATTTTAAACAAAGTTATAAAACAATAGCTGCCCCGACAGACTTCGTTCTGTCAAAAATGCGTGACAGCTCGGAACTCGCCCGCTTTTCTCCGACTTGATTTATAATACTACTATTGTACTACTACTATTGTTTTTCACTGATTGTTTTGTTTATTTTTATTAAAATAAAGCCTATACGAGTATCACTCCTAAATAGTGGAGCTTTCTGTAAGTGAAAGGATTTTCATGATCGGATCAGTATTTCCGAAGATTACCATAAACAAACAAACAAAGTTACAAACTTAACCTCTCTAAAATATTAGTATCAGATAGAACAATTTTTGTTTAAAATTTTAACAAAATATCACACAAATAGCCATCATATTCAAAGTATTTCGTACTAAGGATTTAGAAAAAGGGAATATTTTGTAAATACTAGGCCTAGATGCAAATACCTCTTCGTTACAGAAATTGCGTAGCTAAATAAATAATTTGACTACACGATTGGCGTAGTGCGCTGTAGCACGGTTTGGCGCCTCGATTTCCCTAGTGTCCTGGGTTCGATTCCCGGTCGGGTCAATTTAGGAAACGATCTTTTCTAAATTACTACTAATCCTGACAAAATTGCATTTCGCCGATTTAATTTTGCGATTATAATATAGGTGTTTCTTCAAGGGCTGGTATTAAGGTTGAATCAAGTAACCTTAATACCAGCCCTTGAAGAAACACCTATATTATAATCGCAAAATTAAATCGGCGAAATGCAATTTTGTCAGGATTAGTCCAGTGGCTTTATTTCCTATACCTAGCGTACTTTGACTAAATGCATGCATCCCAAATGCAGCCAGTATGCATACCGCGGCAGAAAGTGAATTTCTAATGGATTTCCTACGCTGATGGTTTAAGACAAAAGAAATTTGAGTTTCAGGGAAATCGTTAGATTTAAGTAAAAGTACGATTATTTACTCATCTTTTTTCGATTGTTTTTAAAATTCCGTGCGTTGAATGGATACAAATAATCTTTCAGGATCACTTCTTGGTCTATCGGTAAGTCTGCCTGCCATAATCATAACCCGTATGCCAGACAATGTTTTGTTTCTTTTTATAATTTTCAATTAATGGCATTTCTGTTTTAAACATTTGTAAGCCTCACTGTTCGAGCCAATCAATGACTTTTTACTGTACTTGATAATGATGATTTCTTAAATATGGATATAATAAATTTAAAATTTTGTAGTTCAAGATACTCGCAGGTGTTCAAAAAAAGTACCCTCCAGATTTGTAGCTCTATCTCTTTGTGGCTTGGCAAGGCACACAGTAGTTAATATTGCGACACAACATTTCGTCAACATTTGGGAAACTAGGCTAGTGGGTACCCGGCGGCTGTTCATTACTGATTCATTGGCACCTTATTTCCGCCACTGCGGCCTAGTAAGCTCACAACTCACCATACACTATTCATTCAAACTTAGCATCTTTCAAAGGAAGCAACTGTGGCGTGGCGGCCACATATTGACTGTGAAGGTAGTGTTCCGGTATTTTCTCTTCTTTTAGCGCGATTTCATTAAATGGACTCTCGAGCCTGAGCAGTGGGCGTCACACAAAAAGACTTAAAGGTTTGAAATAGGTGATGAAAATTTGTATGGAAGTTATTGTTGAAGATATAACCATAAAACTGTATTTAGGCACTTAAAAAAAATAACAATGATATTATGCTGCGCAAATAACAATAGCACGCGGACGAAGTCGCAAAAGGTAGTACCGAGTAAATCTAGCAGCTGCCTTAAAATTGAAGGGTATTTATTGTGTCGAGCACCTAACGCCGCAGACTTAAGAAGTTAAAACCGCACGTAGAATGGGCCCGTCATTAAGGAGCTATTTAATTAATTTGCTCATTCTGTAACATTTAACGCGCAAGCACCTGCCGGCGTTCACGCATGGCTATCCATAAGTACCTATCTTCAACGTCATTAATTTGGGGCACGGAGACATGAAATAGATGGAAATTTTACAATATGAGATAAAAGGGAATATCACAGAATCAAAAACTGGTATTCTGTCTAATGGGTTTGGGCGATACAGAAATTTGTGTAATACTTATGTTAACACAAATTCAAACTATGATATCTTTAAAGATATGGAACTTTAGCTAGCATTAAACCTGAAAGAGAGAATAAAAATAATAGTAGTAGAAAATTGATTAAAGAGTTCGAGAATGTCACTAATCAATATTTCCGAACAACCGTCCTAGACTAAGAATGGTTTGGTTGATACATAAATCTAGCTGTATTGTTTAACGCTGTATGAGTAAGCTTTCCGCCCGCGGCTTCGCCAGCGTTGTCGTTATATACAGTGTGAGTCTCTATAAAGTGCACATATTAAAAAATAGTGAACTATAGTAAATTTTATTGACGAAAAAAAATTTAAAATCCATTTTTTTTAAGGACATGTTAAAAAAAGCATTTCCAGTTGGGTACTCTATGCAGAATTGATACTATAACTTTTAAACTAAAAGCCTTATCACAATGAAATAAAATTTTTTTTTGCTTTGTAGGGTTTTGCCTCTACGTTAGGGACTTACAATTATCTTTGTTAGTTTCGTTCAGGTCACAGATAACTTGGCTGTTAGGTCAGTTCACATGGTACGATATCTGATAGAAACTTCGTATAGAGGTTTTCGGTACGAAAACGTGTTTCGTATCTTCTGCTAGCACAGTAGTTATTTTCCTGGTCCTTATTTATTACTATATTTAGCCGAAATTATACGTTTTTAGTCTATTGTAAAATTTAAGATGAAAATATTGTTTATACGAGTATTAGTCACCTGTCACTGTTACCTTTAAATTTTTGAATATTCGATTTCGGATTTTACACCTTTTGAGACGTCAAATTAAAGCACCCTCGACTCTTTGGAGTGGCAGAATGCCACGAAAACCTCAAAGGAGCAACCGAGAAATTTTTACGAGGTTGCCGGAGTCCATAGAACGAATTTAGCATTCCAACCAAAAATAGAATTCTAGTAACGAACTAAAGGTACATAAAAGGACGAGTTTTCGAACAGAGAGTCAGTCATCTCCAGGATATCGAATTGACATAAAATCGAATAAAAAGTCCTCAAGATTATGAAACCTGAAATTTCGAATCCTGATCCTGATCCTGCCTACGACCTCCTCTGCCCGCTTTCCTTCTACGGCTTCCGGCTGTTCTCGGAGCTACGCCAACCGTCCTACCTGCCGCCGGCTGTTCCCGCAGCAACGGTGACCTTCTCTGCCCGTTTTCCTCCTACGGCTTCCAGTTGTTACCGAAGCCACCGCTAGTCACACGTGAGCTGGTCTCTACAACTTCCGTTAACGTAGGGGAAACCTCAATTCCCGTGTGCAACGTGACAACTTTAGACAAGTTTTCCTTTCATAATACAGTTGCAAAATACTTTTCGCAACAATTCCTTTTTGTATTTTTTTTCCTGCCTCTGCTTACTTGTAATAATAAAAGGAAAAATAAGGTTGTTCCGCAATCAAATACACTTAGCGGCGAGGAAATTTGGTTAATATTTATTTCATCAAAATTGTAAGTTACCTCCGATTCCAGGTTCTAGATCCTTTTAATAACTATATTTTTTTTAAATTAAGTATTCAATCACTAGCTGCCTCGACAGACTTCGTTCTGTCAAAAGTTTTTGGCAAATGTATAACACCTGAGAACACACAAAGTGTCCACTAACTAAACTCCTTTAACTTCGCTCAAACAGTGCTTGAACTTTGAAAGTGGTCAAATCGAATCATAGTTTAATTTATCCTTGAAATAAGCATTGTAGGTCGACTTCGATGAGGAAAATTTCAGGATCAAAAAAATGTTGTAAGCTATAAATGTCTAAATTCATATTTTAGCAGCATAATGAAAAAACAGTTATGAGATTTAAATAAGAGCTGAAATGCTTCGTAGATGATAAATACCGCTGATACCGATAAAAAGATACGAATTTCTAAAATAAAAAAACGAATGGTCGTCTTGAAAGTCAATTCTTTACGGTTCGGAATAAAACAGATCCACATGACAAAAGTCCCCGGGCCAATAGTAGCTTATAGATTAATTACACATAAGGAAGGCCTAAATAAGAGAAATGAAATTATATGATCGACTCATCATTCATCATAATCAGCCACGAGACGTCCACTGCCGAAAATAGACCTCTCCCACCGATTTCCAAAGCGACCGGATGCAGGCGGTCTGCATCCACCGGAATCATGCCATTTTATCAGGTCGTCCACTCCGGGGGTTCTTAGCACCCACTGCCCCACCGTTACCGTGACCGCTACCATAGCCAGGAACAGCGAGGCCGGAGACTGGAGGCCTGGACCTTCTTTTGTTACTCATCATCAGGGGTTGTTGCCAATACCCGCCACGCTTGGCAGGCGGGTTGGCGGGCGCAGTACGTACCTTCTAGCAACGTGACGCTGCTGCCCGTCAGGTGCTGTGCACATTTAGGTAAGCCATTTTTTGAAATGGATATCCCGTCATCGATCAGTAGCCAGAGCCTAGTCCGTTGGACAACAGGACGCACTGCGTGGAGGTGAGGTTAGCTTGGGATATTAAGATGTAATACCAACCCCCTTCAATCCCGTAAGCCGTAATCATCATCTGAATGTTTGGAATTAAGTTAATGATGAGAAATGCTTTTTAATCCTATAATGTTGAAAACAGTTTATTTATTATTTGAATAAACGCCATTTTTGTAAGGGCACTATTTAAAGCATAAAAATAAGGAAAGGAATCTTTAATTACATACGTGAACGCTTGGCCGGCCCATAATCAAAGGGATGGCGGAATAGATCGTAAGATGATTACTTTTTGTTAGGCGCGTTCAATCGAGTTTCAATCGACTCTGACCCTTTCTGGAGACCGACTGTTTTAGGTTTTTGTTTCTACGAAGGTAGGACTTGTAATTCTTACGGCTGGACTCGTGCCTAACCCGCTTAACAGTTACTCATGTAGCATTCATGTTATCGTTATTTCAGTTGTCTATTAACATCTTTGCATTCTGCATGCCGATTGGCCGCTGCCGGTTGGACAAAATAAGGAGTTTCTAATCACAAACTTTGCCCTCATGGAAATAAGATCAGTTGCTATAACACAACTATTTGTTATTTGGGTATATCTGTTTCAAAATAAATACTGTGGTTGCGAGTTGGTGATGAGTGATTTTAGATGAGAGTCTCAATGTACTGAACACTAATTGTTAGTGTTTTGAATCCGAAATTCACGCGCGAGTCGAGAGTACGTTACCATAGTCGGCAAGTGTACATTCAGAAGCATAAATAACTGTACGTTTTAAAGGCTTCAAAAATATCTGAGAAAAACATTAGCTGCCAATATCTTCTCAATTCAACAAAGAGTCTGAATGAACTCTCGTATAAATATTTGTGGCAAGTGTTTTGCTTAGATATTTTAGAAGCCGAAAATAAAGATAGATAGCCGGAAACGTTTATATAATATATTTCTGCTTTTGACTGTACTCAGGCCTTTGCGATATTTGCAAGCGATACATTAGCGAGATTAAAACAGCCACATTCAAACATTTTCTCAGTAAGACTGTGCAATTGTGCCGTGTGTGTCAATTCTGCAGTTTTGCGGGACATTATTTAGTTTGAATAGTCGAAGTTTTTGTGTTTTAATAAAATTTAATATACTATTATTAATTATTAAACAGCAGGGTGAAGGATCCTGGCTAGTGGGGTATCAAAGACCGCCTCGCCATCGTATTCTAAGCCTACCTTTCTGTTATTATCTCTTTCGGGTTTATTCTGCACAGATGGTCTAAATAACCAATTTGAAAACGGGTTCACGGGGTCAGGAGCGGACCACTCGTTCTCGTCGCGATTCGCTCGTGACCACGGTGACATGCAATTGTTGCCGAAACGTCGGGAAAATAGGTAAAACAATTTACCGTAGTTTTTATTTCGTTGCAAAAACCCGTTTTTATTAGAATTAGTTAAAATGCAACAAGAAAGTTAAAATGTTATTTAACCAATTTGAATTTGTATTTTGTTGTTGATACATCACCAGCTTAGCGTTATCTTATTTTCTTAAGTATATTTCATTTGCAGTTCAACAGAACTTTTAATTTGCTTGCATCGTGAATCGCGGGCCAAGTAAAAAACTTTACGAGCACTAGCTATTAAGATTATTTAAATAAGTGAAGGTAAAATTTCGTTCAACCCTTAATTCACTTCCTGAGTCCACTGGACTCACATGGATACTTCAAACTACCATAATTTCAACGTCTGAGTGACTAGTTCCCCCGCCATCCTAGTACCTTGACGTGACGCGGGCACCGCTGTGGCGAGAGGACGTGCGCCTGCGCAGCGTATTCGGTGAGTTATAACGTCGAGTGAGTCCCATGGACTCATACAAGTGTATTACGTAATCTTTTTATTAATAATTAAAATTTTCAAACATTGGTTAATTTGTCGTTATTATTGATGTAATTAACATAATTAAATATTTTTTGTTGTAGGTTTGAAAAATGGATCCAAAACAACCTAAATCGGTCAATATGAATGAAGACGGTGCCGACTCCGTTGTGGAATCTTGGCTCCAACAAGTTATGAATGACGAGAGTGACAATGAAAAAGATACCGGCCAGTCAAACAGTGCCATAATTCACCCAAATGACGACATATACAACTCGGATAGTGAAGATGGCGAGTACATTTGTAGTGAACACAACACTGATTCAGAATCTGATTGTGAACAGCAACCTGGGATCTATGATTGTGACTCGTCATCGAGTGTGAGCAACTTACCGCTATCGGAGTTATCTGGCAGATTACGCCATAATTCACCAGCTCAGGAAAATTCATCTGACATCATGAGCGATGCTGACCAATCGATACCTGCACAAAGTCAAAACTACTACTACGGAAAAGATCGATTCAAGTGGTCACGATTACCGCCAGCTAGAAATGTTCGTACTGCAGCACATAATGTGGTTCAAGTTCCTAGAGTCAGGCCTGCAGCAGAGGCCTCTTTCTCCAATTGATGTATTCCAGCTAATATTACATCAATAAAATGCTAAATACTGTTTTGATTTGGACAAATAAAAAACTTGAGGAATTTCACACAAAATACCCAAAAGATTATGCTTTCAGACAGACAATTACTGTCGAATTGAAAGGTGCTTATTTATTCCGCTATTTTCAAATCTAATAGAGAAAGCGTTCTGTCATTATTTGCAACTGACGGCACTGGGCGTAAAATATTCAGAGCATCTATGTCCAAAAACAGATTCAAGGCACTTCTCTTGGCGCTTCGCTTTGATGATCCTTCTGACCGTGAAACCCGCAAACAAGTTGATCCTGCTTGTCTTATCACTGACACACAAGCGTTTATAGAAAACAGTCAAAACAATCATTCTATGAGTACTAACGCGACTGTTGATGAAATGCTTATATAATTCAAAGGACGATCCAGATTCAAAATGTACATGCCCAATAAGCCGTGGAAATATGGTTTGAAGATGCAGTGCTTAGTAGATTCTGAAAAATAGTATGTTTACAATATCTACTTATATACTGGAAAAGGTTCCGATGGATTTGGTTTGTCAGAAGAAGAGAAAAAGAAATCAGTACCAACACAGGCCACGCTTCGCTTGTGTAAGCCTATTTTGAACACAAACATCAATGTTACCACAGACAACTGGTATTCCTCAATGGAGCTACTTCAAGAGTTGAAGGAAAGAGGCTTGAAAACAGTAGGTACACTAAAAAAAAAGAGAATTATTCTAAAACAAGTTCTCCCGCACAAAGACCGGCCTGTTGAATCTTCTGTGTTTAGATTTACCAAAGAGTGTACTCTGGTCAGCTATGTCCCGAAAAGAAATAAAGGAGACTTTGTGCTGTACTCCTCCATGCACCATGACAGTAAAATTGATGACACTACTGGAAAACCTGAAGTAATAATGTATTACAATTCAACCAAAGGAGGTGTCGATATGGTTGACCAAAAGTGCTCCGTGTACTCGTGCAGTAGAAGGACGACACGTTGGCCAATGGCTGTGTTTTTCGGGATCGTTGATATGGCATGTTGCAATGCACAAGTTATCTATGAAAGCCAAAGTGATGTTCCAAAGCTGAAAAGATTGGATTTTCTCAAAAGCATTGCAGAAAACCTAAATCAAAGTAATATGATGACACGATTGCACAGTACACGTTTGCCACGCCAAGTTCGCAGCTCAATTTCATTCATCTTGAAAAAAGACATTCCTGAAGATGCGAGCTACTCTGAAACCGGAGACAAGCTACCCAGAGCACAAAGAAAATATTGCTATCTCTGCCATTACAAAAAGAGAACAAAGACTGCAATACTATGCACCAAATGTCTGAAGACAATATGCATGACTTGCTCAAAAAAGATATGCCGACGTTGCCTGTAGGCAGTGGAAAAACCCATTGCACGTTTTTTTTTTGTAAAGAAGCATACATTTTTATTTTTGTATTTATTTTTGTTTATTTTTGTTTGTTTGGGAACCAAAAAAAGATAAATAGATAATATTTGTTAGAATTTTTGTTATTTTTGTAAAGGTTTCAAAATACCTTTGTTTTTTGAGACTTTTAAAATAAGTTTATTTAATTTTTAGGAGCATCTCAATAATTTATCTAGTTTTTTAATTTTTTCTAGTGCCATAATAAGTGCTTAAAAAGAATAAAAAAATATAATTAGAATTTAAATTGTTTTATTACAGAAAATCACACTTAAGAAATGTATGAGTCCCAAGGACTCATAGAAGATGTTTACGTTAGTAAATTTCACCTAGTGGATTGAGGGTTATTGCTTACAACAAAATACTAATAAATATTTCATGAAATGACATTGATGCACACTGAAAGCAATTGGAGGTGGCTCAGCTTGTGCTGACCAAGGATCGGGATCCCAGATAGCACTGTTTTCGCCCACTTCCATTTAGCACTTTGAATCAATCGTGGTGTTCAGAAAACAGACCCTGATACCACGGAAATTAAAACATAAAAAATACTAACATATCGCAATACTACAGTTATTTATTTAGTCCTTAATTTTGCCTATATTGTCATATATCAATAAGAAAACAATGCACGATGCAGAAACACTTACATTACATTTCTAAGGTATTAACCGAGTGCAAAAGTCAATTTACAGCATAAACATTTAAATGAACAACCGTTCAATCGCTGAGGTCATCGCATTTGAATCAATCAAAATGAACAACAAACGGTTGATCAAAGATCACTTTAATTGTCCGACTGTCGTTCTGATTGTGCTTTTAAATTGATGCAAATGAAATGCAGTTTGCAGAACTTTACTTTAATGAAAGACATACTTGTCGCTCATTTGAGGAACTGATGAAGAATTTATTTACAATCATCATACGTCGTAGATATTGCAAGACAATTCAACCAATAATTGAAGATCTTTTTTATAAAAAGTCGATTACACAGCGTGGTTTTGAGAAAACATTCTAGTGTTTATTTTTCGAATATAAAAGATACCATGTTATTTTGTAGAACAAAATATTGTGACTAAGCAAACCCAAAAAAAGTAAAAACAACATTTGAAATTAAAACAGTGAAAATAAGAAGTACTCTGCGTTTTCTTCTATTGCAAAAGCACGCTCTATCTATGACAATCGCAATTTGAGCTATAAATATACCAAAATTTCTGTATTCTGGACAAACTCCGGGTCATAGTACAAAAAAATAAGATTAGAGCTTGATTAATAATTTCGCTCAGAGAAAATAACAGACATAGGAATAAATAATTAGCGTTGTAAAAAGTCGCAACAAAAATAAAACATCGCATAAAATTATATATGTTCATTGCACAGCAAAAAACGTACCTTTTCATGAAGTCTACGAGCAGTGAAAAATCATTTAGTTTATCTAGATTATCTTTCACACAATCATTCTTCTAATAATTTACCTGAAAGAAGAAGAAATAAACATTAATTTATAATACGGTCACTTTTTTGAATAAATAACATAAATTTAATAAACAAGCCGTTGAAGTAAACTATTCTTTGTCCCTACTATGTTTAACACGAATGGGTAATAAAACGGTTGTCCCTGGAAGTAAGGATCAAATCAAAATAGCGCTTAGCTGGGGTCATTTCTGCCCTTTTTAACCCTATCAATATAAGTTATGATCAATTGTAGTTTTTCCCAGAAAATCGCCTAAGTCCATCCAAAAATAATTATAAAAAAATGTATCTAGGGTATCAACCTATTTTCTTTGCCAAAAGATCAGCAAGAGATTTGTCTTATTTTGGCTAGTTATTTTATTGAGATAGAAAACCCATGTTCATTATAAAGGTAAAATATTGCAAGAAAAAATGTTAATCAATAAATTGACTTAATGTTCGAACTAATTTGTTGGCATAAAAATAAGTAACCGTTGATAAAAAATTTTAAATAATTATTTTTGAGATTTATCAGAGAAAAACTAAAATTGATCATTACTTTTTAACGATTAGAAATCGAACCAATATTGATAGAGTTAAAAATAGATTTCCATCATTCAAAATGATGGAAATCCGAATGAATTTATGATGGTTCAATATTGTATATTTGTCTTTAGTTTAAACTAATCAACGTGACAAAAGGTTGTCCCCTGACACTACTAAGTCGCTTCATTTGCTTCAAGCGCCCTCAAATCGCTCCCACTTTGTTAGGGGAATTTGTTCAGGTCGGGGCCCTTTTTCGGAAGTGTTTGCTGTAAACCAAGCCGCTTCACAATCTGTTTCCAATCAGATCACTCAAAAAGTAAAAAAAAAAGCATTCGAAAGCGCTGAGTCACGCGCATCAACGTTCACTGAAGCCTGCTGCAGCCAAAATTGATTGAACTTGATTGCATTAGCTTCGTTTTACCTAGTAATTGCCGAGCTCGGCTAAACATATCTATTTTCTATGCGTACTTCAGTCCTTTTTAATATGGGCCATTCTTATACTGTGGTTCGATACATCTCGGAGCTCTAATGGACAAGATATTTATGCTAGTTGAATTACTACTTAATGCCAAGCAATAGGTTTGCGTTAGCTAATTTTTCGTAGTTACCCACGTTTTATTATATTTATTTATAGTAGGTAGGTACAGTTATTTTCAGCAAAAACAAACTGCTTAGAAATACAGAATTTTAAAATTGCATGTCAAAGCAACTTGAACAAAAAAAAAATCAGGTCAAATCAAATCAGAATCGAGATTTGAAAAACATTTCATTTCAGATTGATTTTCGCCCTTACCCAGACAAAAGTAGAACTTTTTCAGAAATCCGAGTAATACACTTCAGTAATTTATTTAATGTTACCAAAAGATAGTTTCTTTTATTTATATGTTTTAATTGGGGTAATCTCGTTACAGAATAACAATTTATCCCACAAGTTAAAATCAGAACCGACGACTCTCAAACTTTGTCCGAGGCACAACCCTTTACATCACTTAAAACGGCCTTTGCAACTAAAGATGTATTGGCCTTAAATGTCTGAGGACAAAATATTTAGACAAGGAGGAAGCTAAATTTATACTTCGTTTGACAAAACGTCACCATTTGGGCCACAATGGCCTCTCGTGACGCGTAAACGGATTACGAGGGTTCACAGCCCCTTGTTAGAATCAAAGTGTTGACTGCGAACCTAATGGTTGTCAAAGTCGACCCCGTGACGGTCGCTCCGTCATCACACGTCACTAAATTGTTTTGTTCTCCATCCTCAATTCTCTTAAAGTTAGCAACGCCTAACTTTACATCTTATATTTAGACGAGCCAATTCAGCTTCAATTACTTCTTCTCAAACAAGTTAACATTGTAAATACTTAATCACGAGTACCTTACTTGAGATTTTATCACGACAATCTGCAGTCACTCTTTTATATTTTATGTTAATTAGGTAAATACTGTTTAATCCTAGGGCCGGAACGTAATACTAAAAAACACAGTTAGAGACATCATATATACTAGTACCTTAGAAAGTGTGAGTAAATTCTACGCGGATGAAGTCGCGAACAACCGTTGAATACTATTTCCTTCCAGATTCTTTTTGTGCCTGACCCTGTGAAGAGCAGGTGGCACCAATTTTGCAACAACTTAGATTTTCCGGAAACCACTTTAAATATACTTCAGAAAACTTTCTTATCGTTACAATGAAACTGTCGTCACGTCGCGCCAGATGAGAGCAGCAAGCTGTGCAGGTACTCAATAACTTTCATAATTTGAATAAGTTATTTTGTCACCAATTTTGTTAAATTCATTTAATATTGTTTAAGCACTTGGGGCAAGTTAATCGTTTAGAATTATCACTATTTAACACATCAGTATAGGTAAATAATAAGATATTAAATAGGGTAATATGAAAACATTTCCCAATTTGCTGAACATGCCAATTATGTATATCCTTTCATAGTTGTGTATTTTTATTAACATTAGAAATATGTAGATATCATAATAGTGAGGTTTATTATTATTAGAACATTTTTGTTTGGTGTTTTTCGTTTTTCTTTGCTCGGTAGCACACGTTGCACATATTTATGAAATAAGACCTACACTACCGGAAAATAAATGATTCAGATACATTATCTGCGCTACATATTCGTTTAATGATTTATTCTTTAAGTAGCCGTTAGAAACCACAAATCAAACCTACAAAATAACTGGCCTTTTAAAAGTTGGCAATCTACTCCATAATTTTGCATACAATACAATATTCTTTAAGGTAGTCACGAAAGAAATTTACTGCTCTATAACATTTGTCTAATCGAATGAATGCCTTTGTGTACTTTCTACCTTGACTTCTCTTTTAAAACAATATCCAAAGAGCCGAAGGTCTATAATTTTCTTTGTTCTTTATATTTTCCTACTAAAATAAATCAACCTTGAATCACCTCTGCGTAGTGTTGCCCAAAATCGGTCTTGGTCTTGTTCTTACATTTTCGCAAGACCAAGACCGAGAACAAGACCGCATAATTTTAGCAAGACCAAGACCAAGACTGACCGTGCAAGATTTGAGCAAGAACAAGACTAATCCTGCAAGACTCTTGCGTCTTGCAGTTAGGACTAAGTGTCGTTTCAGGGAGTATTGGAGTTCGGGTATACGCTTAGGGACTCCAAAAAAAATAGAAAAAAAATAGAAAATTGGGCAGACTAAGATGAAAATGAAGACGTAATAGACTTTGAGAAACTGTATGCATGCCCCTCAACGTCATTTGGATCTGGATCTTGTCTTCAAGGCTTAGATGTTGACGAGTTGGAGGAGTACCTAAGTAAACCCAGAGCAGCCAGCTCGGAAGACATTTTATTTTTTAATTTTCATTCAATACCTGCACTTCAGTATCTGCTAAGAGATTTTTTTTAAAGCGTCATTAGTAATTTGAAAACATAGAAATAGGCTGTTTGATGAGTCAGCCAGATGGTTACTTTGTATTAATTCTTGGTCAAAGAATTAATGTAAAATAATAGTAATGTCAAAGCTATTGTGTACTGTTCTGTAATTTAATTTGTGTTGTATTTTTATTAAAATAAATGGTTAATTCAATGAATACTGTTCTATAATTTAATTTGTATAGTATTTTATTTTTCATTTAAATAAATGGTAAATTGTATAAATTGTGTAACTCTTTTATTCCATTGCATTTAAGGTGAGGCCTTGGCTGTCTTTCTATCTCTTTATAGACATTCAGGGGGGTCCAAAGATACAAGTCAATTTTTTTTTAGCTTCTGTGTAATGTATAATGTTCCTATAATTGTTGAAGTTAAGTTAAAAGTCAAGTTAATGTAAATAATTGGTTATATTATCTGTTATAACCATCTTTTAACACATGTAAGTTAATTAAATGTAAACGTTTATTATGGAACAGACTGACTGCCGTAGGTCACGGTAGATAGCTCAGTTGGTTAGAGTGGGTCGTGGGTTCAAACCCCACCCGGTGGCAGATATTTTTTCGAATTTCTCATCAAATGTTTAGACATTTATTAATTTGGTTGGTCTTTACTATTGATAAGTTAATTCAAGCTCAAATGTACCTACTATGTTACGTTGTTATAAGATATAAATGAACGTTTAATAAATAGCAATAGGCATAAAGGTAATTGCGAGACTAGCGAGACTCTTGCTGCAAGACCAAGACTGGGACCGTAATACCAAGACCAAGACCAAGACCAGGTGTATTGGCGCAAGACCAAGACCAGGACTGGCTAAGTCTCGTCTTGTTCTTCCATTTGGGCAACACTACCTCTGCGTGATAGAATGTTACGGTCATAATGTTGTCCGCTGTCAGAGTTTTTTTATTAAAAATACATGTCACTAACAAATAATGGAATAAGATGAGTATTATTTAATTGATAATGATAGTGTGAAATGGCTGTTCTATTGTATAGTTTAAATATTAAAAGTGTCCCCGGTTTGCAGTGCCTTTACAGGGTTCATGTTCTGAACTTAATTGAAATATAGGACCCGCAATGTACAACATGAATGCAATAAATCATTTGAAGTTTGAATGTTACTTAGGCTAAGCTTTGTAATGTTTAAAAATAATGATAGTAGTAAAAGGTTATCAAAAGCAAAAAAAGTAATACTAAAAATGTAGAAGTTAAGAGGATAACATGACAGTCATTGTCGATTGGCTTTATCGCCAAAAAGCGATCTCTGCCTAATAACCAGCGATGGCAAATTGACGAAAAGGGCGTGTAAGTGCATCAAGTCGAGTCTTCTAGCGAGACGCTTCGCGAAGAACAGCTTATAGACGTGGCCTAACAGTGAGATGGGTCGGTAGTTCTGATAAATATAATTTAACAGATAAGCAAAACTTTTTACAGTAAAAATAAGTTCTCTTCAAAAAACATTATCGTGTAAAAGTTGTAAATCACAAAAAATATTTTGCAACTTAGACAATTTATGCCCCGTGTAAGTGTTATTAGAATCTGTCGACCCAAGTCATCCCCAATTTTCTAGCATTTTCTCGACAACGTCAGTTTATGAGCTTGAGGTATGCTTGTAGTGACGTATTTATTTGTTTAGATACATACAGTGAATACTGTCAGTCTATATAATCATCGGATCACAGTCGCAATTTCTATCATTTATTATGAAGAGTTGGGTCGACACACAAATAAGTAGGTCCAATAAGGACCACTTTTTTTTTTCAACGTTCGCAGCGAACAAGAATGTAGACTACAAGAAGGTTACCACTACCCTAAAAACTTGCTGCACCAGAAGTATAGTGATGTTATTAAAGTTATTGAACAGTTTCTCACAACAAAATCGAAATATCGCAAACTCAGCCTTTCTAATTGCTTGTCATGATTCTTAAAAACATTCAACCTACGATTCTAGGCACTCTGGTGGCCTCTTTTTTTCAGATTGCGTAGTTTACTCAGAATTATTAAAGAAAAGACCAGCCCAAGCTGACACATAATAAAATCATTAAAAAATGCACGTGTACTTGCGTTATGATTATGTACATATAAGACATACATGGTTTGGCATGTCAAGATCGTGACACACCTACTGTCATTCGCATAGAGGCCTGGTCAGACCTGAGCGGTATTCGCTGCCGCTGTGGGTAGCGGTACATTTTGAAAATACCTGAGCGAAACAGCGGCAGCTAATACCGCTTAGGTTTGAACAGGCCTTAACAACCTCAGTAGCCACAATATCTCGACATCTATACCTGACCAGATGCAGATAGTTAAAGGAGTGTCCACCCCAGCTGCAATCTGTTTCAGATCTAAGTAAATATCTAAGTGACGTAAATGATTTCTCTTTGACTTTGACGTTATGTATGAATTTACTAAGTCATCAAGTAATTACCTAAGCAAGCACACTTCTTTAAATTATCTTTTTAAATACAGGTTTTAAATTCTCATGTAAGTTCTATGAGAAATAGAGCTATAAAGTTCTGAAGTTATTCAGATATTAATCAGGTGAATTGTACTTGAGCCACATTCTGTATTCTGCTCATTTTATCAGCGACTATTAGGCATACATTGAAAGTTAAGCTTTACTGATATCTTTTAACAGCCAGACACAAAGTATCATTGAAAAAAAAATTGATAATGATGTGTACTTGCATCTAACTGCTTATTTTTATTTTCAACTGTGTCATGATTAGGAGCATAGGTATTTTTATTATTTACACAGTTTAATTTTCACGTGACATTACTAGGTAATTACATTATCTTTATGATTGATATTTTTAGTACCCTATTTTTGATTGATATTATTTTTTCTATTTTGATTTGTAATTCTGATGATCTAATATTAATGCTAGAAAGTTCACAATTTATTCAGTAATTTGTTTTTTTTGACAAATGAAACATCTTATCTGATTTGATCAACTTTGTACTCACGGCGAATATAACAGTATGAAATCTCGATAGCTGCAAGTTTTTCCGAGCCTGTCGTGAATTATTCTTGTCGAAATAAAATAGGACGGCGCCAAAACAGTTTCTGCATTTTATCATTAGTTATAGGTATATTTTTTATTTAGTTGAATCAATCATACATAATACATGTTGCAAATGTCAATCCTTACCCGGACTGTCAATGTTAATATTTAATCTAATACTATCGCGTGTTAGGAGATCGACCCTCTTCAAGACAGGTAGTAGCATATGCACATGGCACTTACATGTACCAGAAAAGAAACAAATGACTGTTTAAATTAGTAACAATTTTATCGATCACTAAGTCCTATTCAACTCTATTCCTCTATGTGTGACAACCTGACAACTCGAAACTTACAACCGGAAAATGATTTTATTGATAATCTAGTTTTAAAACAGAGTGAAGATATATCCTACGTTATGTTTAAAATTACAAAAATAGATCTAGTTTTTTTAGGAGAAACACAACGTGGCCTATCAGCAGAAAAAAGTCTAGAAACCTGCTTAGTTCCTCCCATTTCAATTACCGTTGACGATAGTCCCTCGGTTTGTAGTAGTGTTCGTAAGTATAGGATTGTCCCTCGGTTTGTAGTAGTGTTCGTAAGTATAGGATTGTCCCTCGGTTTGTAGTAGTGTTCGTAAGTATAGGATTGTCGCTCGGTTTGTAGTAGTGTTCGTAAGTATAGGATTGTCCCTCGGTTTGTAGTAGTGTTCGTAAGTATAGGATTGTCCCTCGGTTTGTAGTAGTGTTCGTAAGTATAGGATTGTCCCTCGGTTTGTAGTAGTGTTCGTAAGTATAGGATTGTCCCTCGGTTTGTAGTAGTGTTCGTAAGTATAGGATTGTCGCTCGGTTTGTAGTAGTGTTCGTAAGTATAGGATTGTCCCTCGGTTTGTAGTAGTGTTCGTAAGTATAGGATTGTCGCTCGGTTTGTAGTAGTGTTCGTAAGTATAGGATTGTCCCTCGGTTTGTAGTAGTGTTCGTAAGTATAGGATTGTCCCTCGGTTTGTAGTAGTGTTCGTAAGTATAGGATTGTCGCTCGGTTTGTAGTAGTGTTCGTAAGTATAGGATTGTCCCTCGGTTTGTAGTAGTGTTCGTAAGTATAGGATTGTCCCTCGGTTTGTAGTAGTGTTCGTAAGTATAGGATTGTCGCTCGGTTTGTAGTAGTGTTCGTAAGTATAGGATTGTCCCTCGGTTTGTAGTAGTGTTCGTAAGTATAGGATTGTCGCTCGGTTTGTAGTAGTGTTCGTAAGTATAGGATTGTCCCTCGGTTTGTAGTAGTGTTCGTAAGTATAGGATTGTCCCTCGGTTTGTAGTAGTGTTCGTAAGTATAGGATTGTCGCTCGGTTTGTAGTAGTGTTCGTAAGTATAGGATTGTCCCTCGGTTTGTAGTAGTGTTCGTAAGTATAGGATTGTCCCTCGGTTTGTAGTAGTGTTCGTAAGTATAGGATTGTCGCTCGGTTTGTAGTAGTGTTCGTAAGTATAGGATTGTCCCTCGGTTTGTAGTAGTGTTCGTAAGTATAGGATTGTCCCTCGGTTTGTAGTAGTGTTCGTAAGTATAGGATTGTCGCTCGGTTTGTAGTAGTGTTCGTAAGTATAGGATTGTCCCTCGGTTTGTAGTAGTGTTCGTAAGTATAGGATTGTCCCTCGGTTTGTAGTAGTGTTCGTAAGTATAGGATTGTCCCTCGGTTTGTAGTAGTGTTCGTAAGTATAGGATTTTAGTACAGAGAATGTAGTAAAGATAATTAAGCAAAAAATGGATTACATGTGTTTGAAGTTAAAAATAAACAAATATCCGGGACAAATTACACCAAGATCATCTGACCCCAGACTAAGCAGAGATTTTAATGGACATACTTAAATATTTCTTAATACATACTTAAATAGTTTATAACACCCAGACACCTAACAAACACAAATGTTCGTTGCGTTCATTGCACCAACAGGCCAGTCAAAGTCAAAGTTAGCTATCGTAGTTTACATTACGTTAATTTTAGTAGGTATACTGAAGTTATAGTGAGTTTTTTGTAATTCAAATCAAGCAAGTTCCTCGTAATGAAACTTATAATGAACCTAACAGATAAACACATAATTTCCGTTTATTGCCCTGCCCTAGAAAAAACTTCCGGTTGAGTGTGAAAAAAAATGTCGATAGCTTATCTTGTGGCTAAACTATCAATTAAGAAAACGTGAATGGGCGTGAAACCTGAAATTGGAATCACGTTGCGTCGCTACAGGCGTCGCTACTGCAAATTGTATAAGATACAATTCAAGTCAGGGAACGTTATTCATTAGCCCAATTCATAACTTATTATAATGCGGCGCAAATTCAATAGACTTTAATGTCTTAAAGTAATATTAGCTCGTGTTATTGCTTTACATAAACATTTGCTATTACTTTTTTACAAAAATCATGTTATAACTAATTTTCATAGCATAGTAGAGGTTATGTTTATTGCAACCAATAAAGCAAATAAATGAAAAAAGTTCAATTGACTGATTTGACGACCGACTTGGTGTAATGGTTAAGAAGTTGGCTACTACACCAGAGGTCGCGGGTTCGATCCCCGCACAGTACAAACATTTGTGTGCATGAACATGTCTGTTTGTACTGGTCTGGGTGTCTCCTATGTATTTACAAAAGAAAATGTATTTGAGTATGTTTATCCGTTGTCTAGTATCCCATAACACAAGCTTTAATTAGCTTACTTTGGGGCTAGATGGCGCTGTGTGGAATAATGTCCAGGGATATTTATTTATTTATTTATTTATTAGTTAATGATGTAGTCATTACAATATTGGCGAATGCCTGTTTGCGCTCAGGTTTATCTAGTGAAACAAGTCTGAAACGCGTCTCAAATATTAAAAGCCCCTTACTGTAATATTCGCCATGATATTTACTTATAAGTAATCTTGCCAGCTTTTTAAAAAATACAATTCACTGACTATGTAGTTGGATTTGTAATTTGATTGCGATTGGGCTTTTTGGTATGGAATGTTTCCTATACATTCATTAAAGATCCGGCTAGACCAAAATTCAAGTTGCACTGCATACTCAATGATATATTATATCGGGAAACACTGTTTCGTATTTGGCGGACATCACACTTGTTGAACCAAAAAAGGATCTATACTGCGTAGATCTTTTTTTAGTGATCCTAGAAAAGCATGCACGTTTTCGCAAATGCCCTACCACCATGAGAAAGTTTCTAAGAGTCATGGTTATTATAGAAATAGAACCTAACGTTTATATAGGCTGAAGTAACCACGAAAAAAGCTGTCCTCGGAAACATAGCTCGTATTGTCAGGATAAATTGTAACTCGTATGTTTTGAATAAGAAAAACTGCAGCGTACATTAAAATAATTTAATGGCGCGAAATTTCATATCATTTTGAGATTATTTTAAATCACGTTTCAGCCATCGTCATAAGATAGCACAAATAAAATATGTTGACAAATCCTCCTAATAACATAATAATCGAGTTTGTTTCTTGAAACATGCTTGATAAATATAATCGGCCACCACATAAAAATTAATAATATAAAGAAGTATGTAGGATTGGAGTTGAATATTGCATTGTAATCACGCTAGGAGAATTAACCTTTTTAAATCCTGTATAATGAAAAAAAAAACTTAATTGTTCTTATTACGAACCCATATATTATATGAAATAAAATTAATGAAAACCGTTGAAAGGCGCAAATATGTACATTGTCTCTATTGCTTATTTGAGCCCAATATCATTCAAATATACTTGATGTTTTCTCTTTTTCAGTGGCAATGAGTTACTAAATCTAAAACGGTTCTCGTTTAATTCCTAGCGCAAACAAAACAGACGATAAAGAGTACTCAATTTGCACGGAGCTTTTGTTAGCGTTGATTAAAACAGTTAATTTCAATATATTATTCAACTCAGGACAAAAGCACCTCACTATTTAGATTTTTGGTAAAATGACTGATTTCGATGTTTATTGTTAAAGTGTTAATGAATTGTGAAAGTCTATTATATACTGCCGACAAACTGCTATGCAGTTTGGCAGATTTAATTGTTTTATATTGAAAATGTATTTTTGGAAATAAATAAAAAAAATATGTCAAAAAGTCATTTAGGTTACAATAAAAAAAAAATATCAGTAAAATGATCATAAAAAATTATAATTAAAATAAAATAAAATTATAGTTCAGTATTATCTTACTAATCCTACTTATATTATAAATGCGAAAGTTTGTTTGTAGTTTGTGTTTGTTTGTTGATGTATGTATGTTTGTTACTCTTTCACGCAAAAACTACTAAACAGAATCGGATGAACCTTTCCAGTTACACAGCTTATACATCAGACTAACACATAGGCCACAATTTATAAAGATTTTATGTCATTGGCCATAGTAAATATCGTAAAGTATCGTTACTGTTCACATTATTCCAGTAGCAGCATTCTAGCCCAGCGCTGGAATACCACTGGAATAATGTGAACCTGTACTGAAATTTCCACACTGGAATGTCCACATCGATTCAGCGCTGTACTGGAATAATGTGAACTGGAACTCTGAAAAATATAGTTCACGCATGCGAATCCACGCGCGGAAGGCTAGTAATATAATAATAAGCTAGTATTTGAATATTTGATTGCATTGCACAATATTCTCTCAACGCCCTTAAAGGTACATAAAATAACCAGCATGTATGTATAATACATACATGCACTGTTATTCATTATACATTATACGTCTGCTGTGTTTATATAAACCGTTACATGAAGAAGCTCGGTTTTTATGTAAATATCGTTTTATTGTTCTGTTTGTTCTGTTTTGTTAAAAACATAATTATATAAGTCTGTTTCCTGTTTTCCAGTAGAAATGAGACATGCTTTTTTGAATCGGAAATATACTTCTAGTGAGTATCAAGACTGGTGCGGAGTGATTGTCATGCAGCGCTCGCTACAGCGCCTCGGCATTTAAATACAACGCGATCTCGAGGCATTCCAATGTCCTTCCTACCGAACAACCATTATAGTGATGTGAAGACCAACAAATACTAGTATCAGTTTTTCATATATTTTTTCGCAAAATCTATCTCTCTAATTGTGGTTTTTAGTAAAGGAAAAGAAAAATTACTATCTACCGAACACAGTGCCAAGCGCTCGAGCTGTGGTTGACCGCATCTCTAAACTAGTCTCTAAACTCTAAGATAAAACAAACATAATTATACTTCACCGGAGGTTACGGAAATTAGTTTTTATATCAATCTCCTAAAATACTAGTTTTCCTTATAGATCTCCAAATACATTAAGGATTTGACCGTGATAACTTCAGTAAAACTAATGTGCATTTAGGAGGCTCTATTTGACAACGAGAGAATTCGGTGTAAATGCACAAACACATGAATCTTTTTAAAATAATTGTAGACTTTCTGACGTGAGTATGAGAATTATGATACATACATCTGTTGTTCTCATTGCAAGTTGTTTTACATGTTGACATTTCATTTAAAAATTGTGACATAAAACCGTCTTTGTCTGCAAGGTATTTTCGATTAAACTAGCACCGCACTATCGCGATTTCCTATACCTATAAAAGTACTATAGTATGCTAGTCGTGTCTCGGCCACACGTAATCCGGCATTGAAAGGATGTTATGTTTTGCGAAAAAGGCGTTAGATGTTGAATTTGAGAAAAAGTACCTGTACTTTTGTAGTCCTTGTTTCCTATGTAATTTGTCTCTTTGTGTACGAATAAATAAATAAACATTTGTACATACTAAAAGAGCAGTACGAAGTGGTCAAGCTATAACCTAACTCCTTTAGATTTAATTTAACTTAGTACCTACTGGTTCCTGTACGTCTACCACGAGTTGCCACTTTAAATATACGTTATCGTTCGCGGAAAAAATTGTATTGGCATGACATGACCTGACAATGTCAAATCCCAATACATTTTTTTAAGCGAACGATAATATAAATTTAAAGTGGCAACTCGTGGTAGGCGTACTGGTATCAAAAGACAAATATAGAGAGATAGAGAGTACTCATATCGCTCTGAAGTAAATTCAAACTAGTTTTTACATGACATCCTGGATCCTGGAAGAAATTTCTAATATTTGCTCTTACTTGCCGCATTTAATGCCATTTTTAAAGCTGCTTCGACTCTTTATTTCAAACGTGGCTGTTGACGTCATTGTCCGCAACGACTCTTTATTTCAAACTCGGCTTTTGACGTCATTGTCCGCAACAACAGATACACAAAGGTATTTAAAGAATCTCATATTTCCCAAATTGGAACAAAAAAGACTTGCAACTAAGGAAATAGAATTATGTATGACACATAATGCAGGTGTCGCTTAATACAATGAACATAAATGACACCATAACTGTTCATACAAACAAATAAACATGGATAACGGAAACAGGTGTATGCTCAGATTCAGTAATTATTCAGAGTTCACAGATGCAATACAAGGCTTGGCATTTAGCATTCAGCCTTTATAAGCCTCTAACAAATGAATCACAAAGCGCATTTTCTGCGATAGAATTGCGAAATTACGAATTGCTCAACGGACAATTTTGCACTGAATTACTAGAACAACGGAGACAAGATAAAGATAAGCTTGGTACAGAAACATACATTGATACAACTAGGAATATTAATGTCATTATTATTCATTAGAACTATTGGACGAATTAAAAACTATCATTATTTTATTATAATATCTACACTCTAATTGTAATAGTGGGGAAAAACCAGATCGTTACGAATATTAAAAAAATAGAAAACCCTAAAAAATGTTTTCCTTATTATCATGTTATCTAACCTTTCCTGTTACATTTGAACTACATTTTTTTTAATTCAGCTGATTTTTGTAGCAAAAAATATAATTTACCTTTTTTGTCCTAGGATTTTCGTGCACATCCTATTATCTTACGACATGTACAATTTATACCCCCCCCAGTGGCGATTATGTAAAAAGCCAAAGTTGTAGTCAAACTCAGGGCGTCCTTTTTGTAAGAACAATATGCTGTGGATTCTATACTTTAGGTATGGAACTTAAAACTAAAGCCTAATACATTGCTAAAAGGTTTAAAAATATAACATGACATGTTCAATTGACAGGATTTTACTTGGCGAGCAAAAAATTTTGAAAAATTATAGAGGCAGTAAATAATAATCTAACCAGAAGACCATAGATGTAGGTAAATAAAATACCTGTAGATTTAGATTATTCAATGATGTCCTACCTCTCTGTATGTTCAGGTATGCTACTCGTATATGTTATAGGTAACTCAGGCATAGAGCTCCAGGAAACCAAATAAGAGTACATTCATTCATACTTTTTAATTCAAAAGGTGAACTAAAAAGTTGGCAGAGAACTTTGGTCCACACGGATTTGTTCGCGGTTGGCCAACTGTAAACTATTCTAATCCGCGACTGTAATTCCTTTACAATTAAAACTTTGAATTAGTTCCGCAAATCCTTTTGGTTTTAAAAGAGATTTCATATTTTTAATCTCTTTACCTTTTTCACATTCAAACAGTTCCAAAGACGGTTGAAATTCAATCTGCTTTTAGAATTGTAAATTCAGCTGAAGCACAAGCCAAAACCAGGAAAATAATCATGAAAGGACCTAACGAGGCCACTAATAAAGAAAAAACAATAAAACAATGGTATGATAATGTAGTAAACCTAGTGTTTATTTCTAAATTAGTAACTTTCATTCTGTTTGTCTTGAATGTCAGTATAATATTATCTGGCCCTACTCTTTATCCAAATGTTATAATCGAATCAAACCAATTATTCCTTGGTGATCTTTCATCAATCATCATTTAAACGTTAAGCAAATCTCATTTTCAGCCAAAATGGCTCATCAGTTGGTCATAAAATACTTAAAAATCAGTCAGTAATCATTCAGCAATTTAATGGCATCCTGGACTGCACTGAACTATTTTGAATAACTCTGACACCAATAGTAAGAGTTTAGAATCGGATGATCGAAATGAGATGTAAGTGGTGGCTCATTGCTTATTGGGTCATTTATTACCCATACCCTTTTATACCACATAAAACCTCATTTACTTTTTTACAAATATCATCATTTATAAACAAAATAACACTGTTATTAATAAGAAGCTCGCGTACTTTTTGTATGTGCTTTTCACATGTTCCATGTAATCCCTAATTGGAAAATAATTCGCAATTGTTGTTTTAAATCTCTATAGTGATTTCTTCTACATTTAAAAAGTGTTTCAGCAAACATTTGTTGGAATAGAAAAGAGTACATTTATTTGAATATTTTTTCAAATATATATTATAAACGAAAATGCTTCTTTATTACCCTCTAAATCTTTACTTAAACATCACAATAATTCTTTTTTTTTATAGTAAGTCTAGCAACCAGCCCCTACTGCTGCTTTACATTTTTTAACATCAGTTGCAACTTCACGTGTCCACATATTATCGATATTTGATAATTCCATGTCTAAATGGTCAATAAAACAACACCACGAATATTGAACTACTATCTGATCATATTAATTTCATGATTACTACCTCTACCAGGAATTTACATCGACGCGTCGATAGTCGATAGCATTTCTTGTGAAGGATTTGTATAATATTTCGGTACAGTGCCTTTAGTGCATAGCAATGGAACCAAAAATTTAATACAAGTTAGTGTAACTATCGTAGTATACGTGATGACAACTCATGGTACTTAGGCTTTATACTTCTTTCCGTTACATAAAATTTAGCCCTGTCATATTATGAAGTTAAGTAACAGATCGATCACAGATGAAACTATACTTCATCTATGAAGAAATTAAAAACAATATGCGCGAAACTGGATGTAATGAAAAAGATATTATGATAACATGAGGGCAATATCTACAAATATGTCGAGATGCCTCCAGGCGACTAGGCTATGCTCATTATTTAATAAACTGATATTTATATTTTCATGTAGCGTTAATTTTGTTTACAATTCATAGCTCTTTGTAATTTTTATTATATCTTTGTCGGTATTCTTTGTATCTTAATTTCCCAATATTGACCACTTTTAGAATGTCAAATTAGCGATAAGAATCCCAATCATTTAAGAAAACTGAGATTTTGACTCCCAAAAAAAGACGGTATTAAAGCGAATTTGTGTATCAAATTCCAATTTTTTCTTGTATTCTACATTAACATTTCAGTTTTCAGCGTAACAATACGATGGAAGCCGGGGTCCCACAATTTCAATCCAGCAACTCAAGTAACTCTTCACGAGATTAATGTGATAGTTCACATTAATCTCTGTGCATTGATAAAGGATCAATGTTGACCCCTGGGCTCACGGCCGCAGCCCTTCAGGTTAGGCTGTTGGAAATTTATGACTTCCCTTATTGCCATAGTCTTGAGTCCTTATTGAAACATTACCACTATTTACGAGTTCAAGCAAAATTCAGTAATCACATTTAGGAGCCTTTCAATGATATTGTATATCTTCAGACAGTATCCCTCTTCCAAGGGCCATTTCGAAATAAAAAAGCAATCATCTGATCTACCACCGAACGTCAGGACGACGCGGTGCGGTTAGAGAAAAAATTGTTGAATCGCTTCGCGTCGCCCGTGATATGTTGTTACTATTTTGGTATGCGCATTGTACCACACTGATGCAACTGATGTATGGTGGAAAATGAAGGTCTTACCAATGCCTGTCTTTGTAAGGTTCACACAAAGGTGGCGTTTGTTTACAATGATTAATTTCTTCTCATAAAAAAGGGTCAATTATTGCTTAAAATCCTGATTCTTATTTAATTTTTTTGCTTTTTGTTCAAAGTCGGGCGAATCGTGACGTGAAATGGTTTGTAGGGTGAGCATTTCACGAGTGGTCGAACTCGAGGCTATATTGACTGATCAGTGACCAGTGCAACGCTTTGTTCGCTCTACCGTGCACCCAGCTGCACCCGAGTGGTAAACTTATCCTTTGAATCATGGTTTATCGTTATTTTCACAGACAACCTAGAATAGGGAGGACTCCCATTGAACTAGGGTCTATCCAACATGCTTGATATTTGAATGAATCGATTCAGACGCTGGCTTCAGATAAAGTGGTCTGTGCATTTAATAAAAAGGATCTTTAGCGGTTTTTCAACCTATTCAAAATGAGTTATTCCGTTCCGATCCCAAAGAACTGATACCCGATGTATTTTTATTATTTTTGTATTCCGTTCAGATCCCCTAGAATTGATACCCAGGGGATCGGATTTATTTTTAATTATTTAATATCCCGTTCAGATACTCAACTGTCTAGTATCAAATTTTTAGGACAGTCAGCAACAAAGTATGTGTAGAGGATTTATATCTTCATTAATTATAAATTTATTTGTTCGAATTTTAGGAACATTCAGATTATTTAGATTTATGATTTTAAGGATAGGATCCTTTAAAGTGTTTTTTTCCTGGAAAAATGGAGCGCTTGGTGTGCAATATAATTATAAAACAATAGAACAATCGTTCCGCCGAAGTTCAACATCCAGTTTGAAGCTTTTGTCACGATGGGTGTTGTTGAAGATGATGTTTCCTATTAGATAATATCGTGCTTTTCTTACATTTTTTACCTAAAAAATCTACCCGGTCGAGTTAAAATTGCGCCTGAGTCCATGACGTCACTGGACTAGAGAGTGAGCAGGGAAGCTGGTGGAAGCCGGGTCGTATATTGTTTATAACGATGGTATTAGTCTTTACCCTAATTCTGCACTGATTAGAATTTGACGACTTAACTGAGTGAAGTAAAGGTGTAGTGTTCGTGTCTTGTTTTTTATAATAATTTCGTTATAAGGTGATGTGAAGTGAACGCTACTAATTCAATTAATAAAGTTCATAAAATAGGTTATCTATTATTGAACAAGCTATAACGTATGTGTACGCAAATCTATGTAAATATATACTAGAGTATATGAAATGTCAAACCTTTTCAATGATTAATTTATTTGCAACATGTCGGTTTTTTGTCAATTTATTTAAGTAGATCAGTTTTATCTCTGGATGAAACGTGCCGAGCAAACTCCCCCTGTTACTAATGTTATCTAAAACTTAAAATATCATAAGTAAATAATTGGTATTCATGTTATTAAAAATGATAAATTCGGTACACTAATAATTTTGATTTTGAAAAACTTAACAGAAATTGAATAATTTGAGAGGAGTAATTATTTATATTGTGCACTGTAATTGTATTATATAGGATACGAAATAATAAAAATTCACCTACTATTGCTGTGGGTTTACAATGTCTGAAGAAAATAAGGGTTAAGAGCCAGTTAAAGGTTGGTGTTAACGCCTCTGTATTTGGCAGACGTGGTGACTGAGCCGATACCCATTCGTTATGGCGATGTAATAATCTCAACGTTAAAAAAAATCCCAGCAATGCGACAGCAATACTATAATAACGTATAGCCAAACATAATGACAAGTTTTAAGCCAATTATAATAGTTCTTCTTTGCCCGGCACATTATGTATAGTAAAGGCGCTTTGTGAAAGCCTCCTATTGTTCCACTTCAAGCGCCAATTAGTGCAACAGGACCGTCTCAAGTTTAAACGTTTCCACCATGAGATGGCTTATCTAATGATTATAATTGAAAAGCGGAATTTAGAGTTAATCTGTTTAAGACCATTCAACGCAAATAAATAATATCGCGTGACTAAGCATGTAAACACCAAAACCATGTACAACGTGCAAAAACCATTCATATACTCAAAATTCTATCATGCTTTTCCATTAAATAAATAAATATGTTATTACTTATATTGTAATACTATAAAAAAAGTAACATGTTACAACGACATCGTTAATATTGCCTTATTGTTTCTTTTACAAAAAAAATCCTTCAAGTTTATTTTTTTGCGCCGGCCACCCCGGTATTGTAACTATGCCGTTTTGTTCCAGTCTCATGGACGTTAGAACCTCCACGATGTCTGTAACTTCATAGTTTAACTTACTGGCCATCAATAGTATTCTGTACTAGTCCTTTCAAAATTTATTTTTGTTTCCACGTGGCCTGTTCAGCATTATTCGTCATTCCTACCAAACCATCGTACTGAACAGAGTTTGCGAGCAGTTTACCAGATTACCAGTATAAGTTTAATTGTATTAGGTGATGGTGAATTTTTAAATACTTTAAATAACTAAGTGTAAATAGTTATAATGTAACAGGAACCCGTGTATCGGGGTAAGCATATCATACCTATTTACTTACCTACTACTATTAGATAATCTATTACCTAGGACTCTTTGTATTCATTTATTGTTATTTTGTTACAGTTCTTCTTTCCTACCTATACTTTTACCCTATTCAATAAACAAGTCACTGGATTGGCTGATCTTTTATTCAATATTCCATAACCACATCTACTGCTGAATATTGTGTGTCGAATCCCGGCGCTTCGGCTCCTGCATTGCTGGCCTGCAACGAGGATTTCGCCACAAGTTATTGCTAGCAAAACACAACGCTTTATTTATGACGGTCTGTGAGTCAGTTCTGACAGTGAGTTTCGACAGTGAGTTCCGATAGTGAGTTTCGACATTCAGGTCCGACAGTGCGTTCCGACGTACGCCCTGGGTGCTACTCAAACGAGAGAAGGATTACAAGAAGCAACCACGAAGCATCTAAACAACACTAACACGTAAGGTAAACGTCCCAGTAACCGTTAAGTTTTGAACATGGCTGAGTTTGCACGTCTGCTACATAAAAATGGGTAGAGGTACAAAAAATATTTTTACATGAGCATTCAAGTAATTTAATCTAGCTCATGAATAAATAATTTTACTTCTAAATATGTAAATGCTAATACACATAAATTCAGAGAAATATGAAAAACACTGAATTGTACCAATACCCGTTAATTTTGTACTAGTAAGCGTTTAGGTGTCCTAAAACCCGTTATTTTTTATTGCGAATTTGAACTCAGTTGCCTTATGTTAAAGTTCACTAAAATACAATATTTTTATTGATGCTAGAAATATATAATAGTAAGGCTATTACTATACTTTCTTAAAGAAAAGCCATAACTTTATGGGAAATTATTTATTTTTGTTATAATAATTATGAGAACATAAAAACAATCTTTCTTTGTGTTATAACAACAAATCAAAAATTTTAGAACCGCGAAAAAATAAAAAACTTATTATTGTTTGAAACACAATTCCCGATATAATACGAATCTTTTGCTTTATCTCTTTCATACGTGAATTTTATACAAGAGATAGTTTTCGATTGCTAGAATAGAATAACAAACTCATGGGTCGTCACTGGTTTGAATCGTTTCATGAGAGGAACCCTGAAGTAGGCCAACGAGTAGCACAAAATCGTGATGGACAATGGTTTAGGATATAGAAGATTGCTTTATATTGGCACAACTGGAAGAAGAGGCTCAATATCCTAGGCGAATATTAAACTGTGAAGAAAGCGCATTATTTTTGTCCCCTGCAGGTAACCGAGTGTTAGTAGAAGGTAGGGCGAAAAATCATCATCATCATCCGTGCGGTCTATCCCGGTTGTGAACCCACACTGGTGTGTGGGGTCCCAGGGTCCGCCTTTCTTATTTTCTTGGCCCACTTCGCGCGGTCTTGTGCATCCTCAGTGGTGAGTCTGTTGGCACGCATGTCACCCTTAACGACGTCGAGCCACCGCTTCTTGGGTCGACCTCTTCTACCGGTACCTGGCGGGGGCGGCATAGCCAGACATTTGTTGCCCACGTAGTTTGCCGATCTCCGTGAGACATGACCATACCAACGAAGGCGGCACTCCTGCAGCTTGTCTGCGATGTCACGAACACGAAGGCTGCCGCGGATGTGGGTGTTACGCACACGATCTTTGCGTGAGACTCCACACATCCACCGCAGCATCTTCATTTCCGTGACGCGCAGCTCCTGCTTGTGTCGCTCTAGTAACGGCCATGTTTCACTGCCATATAAAAGGACAGGCCTAATGATGGTTTTATAGACCTGCCCTTTCAGCTTGATCGGCATTTTGGGGTCACAAATGACACCAGCCACCTCACGCCATTTAGCCCAAGCCGCGGAAATTCGGGCTCTGACGTCGCGGTCGATGTCCCCGGACGCGCTTAAAACAGATCCCAGGTATTTAACACGGTCCGGTAGGGCGAAAAATATTACAAAGTTATCCCCAGCGGTAAAAGAAAATACGTGACAGTGCTGATCACCGCAAACACAGTCGAATAGGCACCTACAATGGTGTTGTTATAGCTAAAGTCGATGCCGCACAAAATTTCTAAAAGAGTTATACCAAAGGGTTGGTCATTCTATGAGTACATAGCAAACTGTTCTGGCTTGTGATACTCAAAGAACAATAATATTTTTCTAAGATGGGCATTGTACACGGAAATAGTATCTTCAGCCGTGAGAAGCATTCAATCAACCGCTTTCTATCCAAATGCGACTCATGTTCTTCAGCCAATGAAAGTAGCTGTTTTCAGACCTTTTAAAAGGATCTGGAAAAAACAGTTATGACTGGCGTACCTAACAAAAAAGTTTCATAAAACTAAAAAATAAAATTCCTGCCCTCTGCTTCAAAACCTTGACTCGATTCAGAATGTATTTAGGAATTTCCTATATTAATTGGTTTTCCAATTCAGAATGTATGTAGAAATTTCCAATTATTACTCTTCGATGCAAAAAATCATAATATTTACGTTGGGCAGTTTACGGCTCTATAAGCTTACTACGCGACCCAAAAAAGATGCTATTTCTCAACAAGAATTATACTACACGCTAGCTTCTAACAGGGTCTTCGTCTTGATTTAGCAAAAATGTACTTACATTTGTTTGTAATGCTAATGTGATGAATGATGATCACAATGGCCATCTGATATCAGACCCTAATTAATTAATTCATTGTTTGGCACTAAAGTAATTACTGAAATACTTACAAACAAACACCCAGCAACCAACAAAAACAGGCTTCGTCACATAAATGTTTGTACTAGGTGGGATTCAAGCCCTTGACCAAGAAAGTATTAACAATTATTACTCTTCGATGCAAATAACTTCGACAAGCGTGTGTCAAGTAACCGAAAAAACACCGCTAAACCCGGCCACATTGACCAAAAAGGAATATATTTCGTCGGCCTTTTATGATAATAATACTCCAACGTGGAAAGGTGATAAAATCTTTGAAAATACTCTTTGCGGTTTGGGGGAAAAATTAAGGTTTAAAATTTACCAGACGATTCCAACTATTTCCAAGAAGTAGGTACTATATAAGAGATTATCACAAATGTCTGGTCAGAGCAATACCTGTGATATCAATGAATGTGATGAAGGACTCAAATTATAACCTCGAATGATTTTGTGAATTTAATAACAGAATGTGTAAACCATACTGAAAATGTGGGCATGATAGAAGATCTGAATGGAAGGTTGATGAAAATCAATGATCGGGTTCTAGGTAAAGAACCTACAAATACGTTTTGAACATCCAATTGCATAAGCAACCATGAATTACATCATCTATCCAACATCGTTCGTGGAATCACCTGATATCGCATTTAGGTATTCCCAAAGCCCTGGGTTCGGGACATCTGGGATGACTGAACTCCTGGGAGAACAGAGACCCCTACCTACTAAACCCTGACGGTCGTCATCTTCGGCGCAGAATGAAAAGGACCCGGGATCCCTAACAAGGGAGAGACTCCCCGCAGGACTCTTCGGCAAGCCAGGCCGCCTGGCAGCCAGCCTCCGGAGGAGCAAGCTCGACTCTTGTGCACGATAACACAGACCACAGTGTCCGAAGACACGCGTAACCGTCTTCCTCGGGATTGCAAACCAAAGCACACGCAGGGGTCGCAAGGGCCCTTTTGCCCGCCTCTTACGACAGGCAAGGATACATCGGTAGTATTCTTCTCCCCTAACCGCAGGGAACAGGACCCCTGCGCCAACAGGTCTATCAATAATAGAATAATAATAATCTGAAAGAAGCCTATGCTCAGCAGTTAGTGTCACGTGGGTGAAATGATGAAGAAGGATGCCTCGATGACCCAAGTAATTAGCTAGTGCGCAAACCACTTGTGCTTCTGAGGCATCCTTATTTCCTTTCAATAGTCCTTTAATTTGTGCGAATATGTGTGTCAAGCAAACTACAAGCAAAGCAACTCGGTGGTTCTTTGGTTCAGCCACCAATTCGCACTGAGCCGTCATGATGAGATACAGCAGCTAGGGATAGCTCTCTACCTATTTATCAGGAGTCCTTCTATAGGAGACATAAATATGTCATGATAATGATGAATAAACCTAAATTATTTATATTTGAATAGTATTTACTGAATTGATTGAATGTAAATACAAACAGCAATATTTTTTAACTGTATTACTTGATTTATGTCATTATACAAATAATTATAAAATATATTAATTTCATTTTCGATGAATACTCTTCATTTCGAATAAAAAATTAGAATGAAGTTGTATGACATTATTATAACAAATGTCACCATTATTCTAACCTAAATATGAGATTCAAAGAAAACCCAATAGAAGAAAATGACACTTATACTTATGTAGCTAAGAACTATGACGAGCTTAGGTACATTGTCAAACGTTTGTCCCAATTACCGATAAAAAGGTTTGCAATAATTTAATTATTATATTCAAAAGTGACACTTATTTCAAGGACATAGGGTACATTAACGGGTTTTGGTGCATCGGCTACTACTAGGCTGATGCGTGTACCAAAACCCGTTAAAATAGTATCCGATTTTAACGGGTATTGGGTCAAGTAGCAATTTGCGTGTACCAATAGATGTAAAAAGTATTTTTAATAACTTTTCAATAAAATTTGCCATGAGCTTCAGGTTATATCGCTACATAATTAATTCAAATATATAAGTAAATTAACACTCTTACCCTATGGTTAAAAGCATCAGCACAGCAAGCTAAGCAATAAAACCTGGTGGTTGCGTAGTTCAGTGACAAAACTTCGGAATTAAAATTATTTTTCGGGCACAGTACTTTCTATGTTATACAGTTAAGACACCATTTCGGTTATGGTTAAGTGTTGCCTTTATTAATACAAAGAATATTACTGACAAAATTTTGCCATTTAAATACTTATAAAATCTGTTTAGTAGAAATTAGCAAAAATAAAAATCTTAGTAGTTATCGGGTACTGGGACGTTATCGGCAAAAGGGACATCTACCTTACAGATAACAGCAATTTTCTGTATGAGTTAGTTTGTATTTTGTTACTGCGTCAAAGAAGGAAGAATAAATTAATAAATATACGCCAGAAACACCGATTGTCATGGTCTCGAAGAAAGGCTGAGTATCCCTGTGTTACCAGGTACCAGACAGGAATTAAAGCCAGGGGCTTCTCCCATCACACCCAGAGCCGGTTTACTTTTGAAAAGACCGTTTCCTGAATTTACCCGACTGGGAATTGAACCCAGGACACTACGCAAGGCAAGGTGAAAAAACGCGCTACAGCGCACTACGCCTATCATGTCGTCATCAAATAATTTTCATTGATAGATATTATGTATGCTAGTCAACAAGTTACATGTTTACGATCGATTATATCTATTAGGATCTGTGAACATAATAAGAAGCCTTAAAAGTTCATAGATCAATGATTTTTTTTTTGACCCAGGTGCAGAATCCCTCTGAATTTCTACATTTGTAACTGTGTATCGATCTGTGGGATCGGGACTATTTGTTGCCCGTGTCGCATATTGGTCAGCAGTCGTGTTTAACGGGGTCAGCATATATTTTAAGATGAAATGGAAAACCATTGCCTAAACGGCTAAACGGTTTAAGATATATTGTCCCTAGGAAGGAAACAATATCCTGCATTTAAATATGGAAAAACTAACTGGATAGAAAAAGGACAGGGTAAGAGTTAAAAAGGAAAACTAGTTAAAAAGGGACATGTCTAAGTCCGAAAAATAAAAGTCCTGGGTTCAAATCGCGAAATGAGTAAAGTAAAATTAACAGTTCTTAGCAACATATTGTTATTATTTAGAACGACATTTTTAAGTTCAAGTTACGTTATTAACATCGGGTAGGAATAATTATATTTGCATGTTAGTCGTGAAACACGGACAAAAAAGACCTAATTGGTTTTCGGATTCGTCATCAAATAAACATACACTATTATACTCTATCAACGATTTATTATTAACGAAAACAGTCTAAAAGGAACACTAACTCGGAAGTTTTCTCCTCATCCAATATAAAAGTTCTGACCGGGCTAAGTGAAAAACTACCGCAGTGCCCTCACTGCTACCTACAAAACCTCTCCTACATTGAAGAGTAAAAAAGTTACAAGTTTGCCGCCCTCAGTATCAGTGGGAAGATTAGATCTCAACACAAAATATGCAATTGAATAGACGAAAGAAGTCAAGAAAACATAGGGACAAATACGAGTTAATGAAGTTCCCCTATTAATGAGAATTTAGAAACAATGAAACATACAGTATGGCCGGAGTCTTGTTGGTGGGCGTCAGTCTATTCATGGAATACCTATTCGTTTGTGATATTTTCATCTTAGATGGCTGTTTCGAGCTTAAACTATCTTAGGTGGTATATTATATTAGTAGTAATTGTAGCTTTATATTGTAATAAGGTTCAAGTGAGTTGTCATATCAACAGATATGCAGATAATTTGTATTTTTTATCAATGTTAATTCATTATTCTATTGTCAAAACCTAGCGTCTGTCTGTTTATGCTATAGGTATATTTTAGAATTTACAGGTAAAAGAGACGGATGAGCCATTCGTTTTGGACTGATAACATTTATTATTATTTTAGTTAGTTCTTATGTTTTGCATGGTTTCTTAAAAACAAATCAGAAATTTTTCTTCAAACAGATATCAGGAGCAGCATTTCAATTTCCGTAGCAGTAAGAGAGAACACACACTAGCATTTTTTGAGCGACGGCGTCTTGCCAGCGACCCCTTCACACTAGCTATGCGGGTGCCGGGAAGACGCCGACGCTCAAAAGTTTTAAAAACCTCCGTTTTTATTTAAAATGGGTTCACCTTTGGCCTCAGTCTCGCCTGGTGTTAACCGATTCACTGCGTATGCCATTTTTGAGGACTTTTGCCCATGGCGGCTAACAAATATTTCATGTCGGCACCGTGCGTCAGCCGCCATCCGTTAAAGTGACGCCATAGTGCGTCTTCTGCCATGAGTGAAAACCTTTTGTTTTTTTTTATGCTTCTGGCTTGTTTACACGTGATTACATTCAGTCGGCATCGGATATCTAACGTAAAAGTTATGCTAATTCGTTTAGTGTATAGAAAAGTGATTATCTACGTGTATTAATGAAAATAGAAGGTAAGTGACTTATTTGTATAAGGTGTTGTAAACCTTTTTGTAGCTTTTATTGCATTCATTGTTTTGGTGATAATGTAGAATGAAATAGAGCAAACTTCTAGTCCGATTTTAATGCGGTTTTCAGTGATGGGTTTGGATTTCATTGGCGCATGTTCTTAGATAACTGTTGCAGTGATAACTCACCAGCAGAGTGGTCACCGTTTCTTTGGCTGCCTTACAAAGGTACTTAAGAGTTCTTTGTCAACTTCGTTCTTTCTGTGGCAACAAGGTGCGCGGCTTCAACGGTTGGGTGATGCCCTTATTGATGTACTCCTTTAGCATACTGAGACGGCCTCAGACTGAGCTGGGCGCTCTGGATACACGAGTCCACAAACTGCTCAGGACGCATCGCATGCTACACCCACGCTCGTCTGTTATGAAGGTGGGGGGTCGTGGCTTCTTAAATGTCAAGGACCTTCACAACCGTGAGGTGTGCAATCTCAGGAGGTGTTTCCTCAACAACGATTGTGGGATTCATCGCGACGTTGTAGCAGTTGACAAGGGCCCCACGCCGCTCTCCTTGGCAAACGAGAACTGGGGTCAACTACCGGTACTCACCACCGACAATCGCAGGTAAATATGGAAGAGCAAGGAGCTGCATGGGAGGTTCTATCGGGCCTTAACAGGGCCCGATGTGGACCTCTCTGCATCGGTGAACTGGATACGCTTCGCGGACCTCTTCGGGGAAACTAAGGGTTTGGTCGGTGCAATTGCTGATGAAGTTATCAAGGTGAATAACTACCGGGAATTTTAATACATCATGAAGGACGGTACGGTCGACATCTGTTGGGCATGCCGCCGTCCTAGCGAGTCTATTCGCCATGTTATTTCCGGTTGTTCTCACCTTGCTAACTAAGAGTACTTGCACAGGCACAACCTAGTAGCCAGGAACATTCACCAGCAACTTGCTCGTCGGTATGGCCTTGTCGAGTCAGATATACCTAACTATGAGTACGCACCGGTACCAGTTCTCGAGAATAGTCGGGCATTACTCTATTGTGATCGCTCTATCATCACGGACAGGACTATTGCAGCCAATAAGCCTGATATCGTGCTGGTAGACCGATCCCAACGCCGGGCAACGCTCGTCGACATCACCATCCCGCATGACGATAACCTTGTAAAAGCTGAGAAGCATTAAAACAGTATAAGCATTTATAGGATTTAAATCCGATTTGAATGTTTTGGTTGTTTTATTCTACTCGCCTATAAATAGAATAACAGTTTTCAACCACGAGAAAAATGATATTTTAATAACATTTGACAGGAGACAGAAACCGGATATCGGTGCCTGTCCAAGCATGTTCTGCAGCAATGACACCAATATCCTGTTAGTAGCTTGTCTTCAGGAAATTAAAAAAGAAACATACATTTTGTAAATTCCTTAAAGATAAAGTGAATAAAAGATTAACTCTTATATTTAGTCACAACGCCTCATTAAAAAAATATCTTTAAGACCAAGCAAAAGTTTAGTTGTGCGTGTCCGCTACTACTGTCCGCACAGAGTGAGAGTAGATGTGACACAAGTGGATTGTTTCACATACCCGGGCTGTGTTTATTTTCTATCTGAATACATGCTCGACTTGGGATTCTAATCCAAGACCTCTGTATAGCGAGCGGACCTATGTACCGCTCGGCCACGGAGGCTTAATATTATTAATGGAAGTGCCGCAGGTGAAGTCATTCAATTCGGGTCGGTCGACACCTCACAGGCTCGCTCGATTACCCTTCTTTTTTATCTCAGTAAGCGTTAATGACAAACATTTACCGTTTCCACAAAGGCTACTCACTTAAGAACTGATGCGCTCGCGCATTACGATAGCGGTAAATGTTAATACTTATATTATGTTGGTTTCTACTGGATCAATACAAAGTTTGAGCTATACAACAAAAATACTGAAATTATAAAAGATCAGATGGTTTTGTATTTACATGTAACTAATCTCAAACCAGCATTTCAGCTGAAAAATAATAAAAAACAAAAATAAAAATGATGTAGATAAGGGCGATGCGATATGGTTTGAAACATTTTCATTTGCAATCTACAAAAACCGTGTATTTCAGATAATAAAGCTAGTTCATTTGAATAAGTATCCAGGGCCATTTACTATTATGGAGTGTTTTTACGTGGGTGCTAGAAACTGATAAACATTATATAAGTATCTTACTGATATACCTGATATGTTGACATATGTAACACCCAGTATGCCTACCATTCGTGCTTTGACTAGAATAAGAACTTTGAAATACAACTGTAACTGTATTGTGCACATAATACCTAAAATAACGTTACATTAATTTTCAAATCATAATTAATTGTAGTTTTATTCACTATCACTATTAAAACCTGGTTTCTGAAATAAATCAATTGAATTTGAATTATGTTATTTTAATAAACAAAGAAATACATGAACAATATGACGAGGACATTGTATGTTTAATGTTTATCACAAAAACCTGCTTGACTTGTGTGGGGAATGAACCCTCGGCCTTCAGCGGTAGAGGCAGGCATTTGTGCCTGTCAGCCAGTGGAACTATTTGGTCTATAAATTCAAAAGGCTTTCGAATTGATAACTTTTCTTTTTTTAAATCCCTTAGTAGTATTTCATTTTCGAAAAGAAAGAGATGCCAGAATGAAAGCTGCTTTGGCCGCAAACATGCTCGTTCGTTTCTACGCGGCTTTTCCGCGTTTGATGGCTGAAAACACTTCAAACCTCTCCCAGTCCGTGCTCAGGCTGACACGGCCAGAACCCTTCTTTGAAATATCACAGGGCTTTGCAACTTCATATTAATTAACAAAGCGACTCAGCCAACCCAGGTGACGTAATCATATAAAACATGCGCTGTACAGAATAAACGGCTTTTTAGATACTAATAGGTAAGTTCTTTAAAAGGTATCGTTTGCGGGGACTAATCTTTGAACGTTAAAAAAGTATGAAATAACCAAAATTACACAAAAATAGCACTGAATGGACGACATAATATACGCACACATTAGATACCCATTAAACGCTACTAAACTTTGAGTGTTGTTTGAGCATTTATGCTAGATTGAATTGTCACTAAATTGTCTAACTATTAATTATTATTTATCAAATATCAAATGCTCTTGTACTCGTATTATTTTTCTGCTGTGTGAATCACGACATTGTCGGGACACGTGCTAAACGTGCTTTAGAATAAATATTTATTGACCAATTATTTGAAGTTAATTTATTGCAAAAAATTACATCATCATTATCAGAGACTGACTCAAACAAGCGCAGCCAATCTTACCACAACGCGCCGCTACAGTCGCCAACATCTTTCTCACGTTCAAAACTCATACGCTGACCAATGGGAATCATGAAGCGAAATAGGTTTCCGATTCGTTTTCATAGGCACAAAGATATGTTCGCAAGGTGGCCATCGTAACTAACGTAATTCGCAAGTGATCAGCGCCATTCGTGGGACAAATCACCTCATCTGTCACCGCTCACGCTTGAGCTGGATCGATGCCGATCGCACACAAACCCAACCGAAATTCCACTAACATAATCATAGGCCGCTGCGGTGAAGCACAGAATATTTGCGCACCCATTAAATTCCTGTAATTCCCGGGTGACAACCGCAACTGCCGCTTTAGCCGTTATTATTCCTGTAAAAGTGTCAGATACATGTTTGGATAACGTTGAATTCGACATTGTTTTCCAGGAGAACACGCCAAAAAGCCAAACAAATACCGCAAAACGACGACGACCACCCCGGTTTTCTATGTCGCGTAGTTTCATGAAAATTGTGTACAAACTTTGTTGCAAAGTCCTCACAATGTTCACCTCAAATGTTAATAAGTTTCAAACAAAAAATGGAAGCGATTATAGAGCACAAGTCTATAATCCTCCAGTAAACTGGTGTTGTTTGAATACTTGTATATCACATCATGTAATCATTATGTAGAGCATATTGTTGGTAGATCATCATCTACATATATGGCGTTTAAAAATTCTATCTTAGGCGCCCACTGTTGCTAATGGCTTTTCTCAATGAAATAATACTTACGAGTAGATATTATTTAAAGTAAAGCAAATATTAGTTACGTATTCCGTCCTTTTTTGCTCATAATAATATGTGAAATAGAATGTCATTTAAAAATAGCAATGGCAGTAATAATTATAATTAGTCTGCGGACACACCGAGTACCAAGTCAGCGGATGTTAAAAATTTACAAGTTCTCTTACATGTCTCAAAACTGGCTAAAAGGATTTTTTATCATGAAAAACATTCAAAGCCAAGTGACCACGTAACGGCGCAAAGCACTAGCGTGTCCCTAACTTGCATCGTGTGGACGCAATTCTATGAAAAGGCTCTTTGTGACCGCCCTATTGTACAGCCGAACAAGAATGAAGAAGCTCTGCGCACCCTCGAACCTCTTTGGACGAAACCAATTTTTATTTTATTAAGGTACCGCAGATAATGCGCCTCTATCGTCTCGGCCGCGGGAACTTTAATAACGTCCTGGACAACCCTTGCCGTGATATTCGTAGATTTCAATTCCAAACAGAAAAATTGCGAAGCGAGATCCAGTTAAGATAACCTTTTGTGTTTGTAGGAAAAAGAAGACAGAGGCAGGGTAACAACTCGACAAAGCCAACGTAATCCAGGCTTAGGAAGCCGCCTCGGTCGGACGAGTGCGGATTGGTTACTTCTTCGCTATTTAACTTACATACACACATTGACGTAAAATCTTATGAAAGCAGACTGGCTTATAAAAACGATTTATCACACCTCATAGAATTTATCGGAAACCAATATCAATTTCGGTTACGTTTATTTTATTCATTTTTATCGCTATAGCAAGGCAGGGCATAAAATCTTAAACCCACTTACTTTAGGGAGTTCTAAAAGTGAATTAGTAACCCGTCCCCGAAACTTTACATTGACTTTAGAATTATAGGCGGACGGAAACTGTTTCAAGGGGGCAGATTTTAAAAGTAATTTAAGCACCAGATATAAATCCAATTAAGAAACTTGTACTACTGCATTCTATTATATCATTTTCGTTGAGAGTCTCTATTAACAGTTATATTAATGTTATTTTGTTACTTAATGTTTATTTTGGAATTATTGAAAACAAAATAAGGTTTTCACTGATTTCAGTGTGTCTGTGAGCAAAAACTTCAATCATATTCTTGAAATAATCAAAATCGGCCAATCATCACAAATAACAAAGGCGCAGGACCGGCTGAAAATTTATTGTCGCCATTACTGAATTGTTAAGAGTGAAACAAAATTTTGCGATTCGACGGAGCGCAAACGTTACTAATTGAATTTAAAATAACTCTGCTTGTAATACTGCGATTCTAACTTAGACCCTTTTGTTTAACGTTTCTCGTGAATGTTTTAAAAGACTGGAGTTAGTGATTAGGAAATCTAATTAAGTTTATATGCCAAAATAACAGCACTTATTTGGACTGTTCAACGACATCCCTATGTACGCATTATATATTTTTTTCTTTTAGAGAAGGGAAATAAATTAAAATTAGCTTTGAATGCAACTTAATTCTAGATGGAAATTACGTCGCCAAGCAATTGTGTAGGCAACACATTGGGTCAACTGTTGGGTAATTACAATTAGTGCTTATTTCTTATTCTTTAGCCAATTCGTCAAATAACGACGTTTACATTCCTAGCGAGACCTTTGAATACTTACTAAGAAGGTTCTAAGTTTAACTTTAACTACCACACAAGTAGGTACTTGGTATGTACAGTCAGCGTGTATCGTCAAAACTCTCACGGTGTGTATTTTCGACAGAACTTGATGTTTTTACAAACTATGTTACAGAGATAGTATGAAAACAAGCACAATAAATGACAATATTACCGCAACCAGTCAAGACAGTTTGCTGTATTAGAGTGTGAAGGTTTTTGTATGCATTAAATACTTACCCCCTTACATAACATACCCTTATATTTTACTCATAAGTGCATGTTATGTGAGTAGCGTTAATACAAATTAATTTGCAAATTAACGTCAATTTGTATTTATATATAGTATATCTTATAAAGTAATCCGAATAACCCAAAATCTATAATCGTTCAAAGAATACAATCATAAACTTACCTTAGCTTGAAAAGTGATCCCATAGTCGAACGCCTCATCGGGATGCAGGGGTATCCTGGTGTCCCCCTCGTCGTTGGGGACCAGGTTGTACTGTTTGGTCGACGGCATCTTCCTGGTCCACTTTAGCAGCTTCATGGGAACTCTTTTCCAGGACCTGAGGCGTATGGCGCGCACGCATCGAGCTTTATACCCACGCTTAAACATTTGTGCTCATTTTCTGAACTACGCCGCGAGTTAAACTTCAGTGCTTGCTTGGCTGCGATCTGAAATAAAAAAAACATGGTTTTACATTGATGTTTCTTTTTTGACGCTGTTTGGTTGTCCTATTATACAGGCTATCCTAAACAATAGAGTCAAGCAAATCCCATTGAAAGAACAACACCAGGGCTACCCGGATCAGCCATGTCCCTGTGATTTTACAAAAGAAATTGAAAAATTTACTATCTAAAAAAAATCGATGAACATACAAAGGGGATGATTCGGATAGCACTGGTGATCTCTTAACCAGCAGCCGGCTTTCGCTTGACAGTATTTTACACGCAAGACAACGAGAAGTGGTTGAAAATATCGTTACCCTTGTTGCTGAAGCCACAAAAAACTGAGATGATAAACACACGCACACACAAATATGGCATTAAAACGATTGTGAAACGTATCTCCGACATTCGTTCCGTCGCCGAACGTTTCACCGACAGAATGTTTCGTCTTTGCAAAGTTCGACGACAGAACCTTTCACCTCAGAACGATTTCCCGACATAACTATTCGCTACTGAATATTTGCAAGACAGTCATATCGGACTACCCTCTTTCGAAGTCTTTTATTACGCTCGCCGCGCGTTCAACACCCGCCCGAAAACTCGAAAAATTTCAATAAAATAACAAACTTTCAAAAATACTACTCCAAAACAAATTAATTCGCACTATAAAGTAAAAAAAATGATTGCGTATTCTTATAATCAAATCAAATCGTCAGTGACGTTCTATGTTGAAGGATTTTGTCGTGCAAATATTCAGTAGCGAATGTCGGAGAATCGTTCTGAGGTATTGAAGTATTATGTTTAATACTTCAATGTTCTGAGGTGAAATGTTCTGTCGTCGAACTTTGCAAAGACGAAACATTCTGTTGCGAAACGTTCGGCGACGAAACGAGTGTTGGAGATACGTTTCACAATCCATTAAAACGCAAAGGAATTCCATATATGTCACAACATTCTAAGTGATATCTCAAATATATCAGAAGGAAACTTATAAGTTATTTTTGCGTTGATTTCCATTCATATATGTTCTAACATACGAAATACGAATTGAATATTTGTGGTGGCTGTACATATTTCTTAGTGTTCTACTGATTATCACTGGCAAGACTCGAGCTGAGAAGATATTCGTTTTACAAAATATATGGTCATTATTAATAAATTAATAAATATATTTTACCAGCTAATTCAACCGACGACTATCCCATGTCCCTATAATAAACGGAACAAAAGGCGTAGTGACCCCGCTATTCGTTATAATTATAGTGGCTATCCCCACTTTTACCACTAAACCCTCTGATCTAACCCTCGTCCCCCACCGCTTAACCCTAGCATAAGTACCATTCCGATTGAGACGAGAACTTTGACATACTCGTAGTTAAGAGCGACCGTGTGAAATGAATACCGCAGCTCAGTTTTTTGTATTAAAAAAAATACACGTACGATGTTAGGATATTTTGATTTTAATAAAGATAGCTCAGCTGATAGTCAGGCCTATCATTCATAGACACGCGGTGTGTAATATCACAATAACCATTTGGAGCCACTTTTGACCCCCCCATAACTCTAACTATTTAACATAAATATGTCAAATTTGACTTACTCGTATCTATTGAGAATTGGGAGATAATTTTTTTTTCCAAATTTCTTAAAAAACGGTTATTTAGATATTAAAGTTCAAGAATCGTAATTTTACCGGAAACCATAGCTTAGGAATTAAGTGAAGTGCATTACAAAATGTGTAGCAAGCTATATGATATGTGGTTATCTAAATTGCGATATAGTAGTCTCCATTTTGTTTTGGTTGAGATCCACTCACTGTAATGGCCTCGATTAGGGTCAACGAGGACAAGACCAGAGAGCCAATCAATGTTGACAGACGTCCGACGAGCAAATCCCCTTGAGTTGTGCTATTCTAGGATCTCCGACACGCAGTAAGTTCTAGAACTCGTTGTAAACAAACTGCTTCCTTCATAGAGCGCGTTTAAAGATGGTGATATTTTTCTGTGATTTTACGCGTTTCAACACATTATTAATCATCTCCTTTCACTCGGTCGATGAACGTAATATAGTTCAAAGGGTCTTCAGATCAATAAAATGTATAAGAATGTGATTGTATTTGTAGAAAGGTACCATTGAATAAAAATGTAACATAACATGAGTTGTTATTTTATTCCCATAATAATTTTCAAGACGCTACTCTATTCATGCTTTAAGGCATTCCCAGGGCCCTGGGTTTGGAATACCTGGGATATGTGGGACTCGGAACTCCTGGAAATACAGACTCCTCCTACCCACTAAAACCTGGCGGTGGTTGTCTTCAGCGCAGAATGGAAGGGATCCCGGAATCCTGAAACGGGACGCTACTGAGGACGGAACCCCTCGGCGCACACGGATTTTCCGCTCTCAGTACCATTCATCGATAGTGCCGAATGGCGATCGTAGTCATCAGTTATCGTGATGCGTGTAAGTGCTAGGAAAGAAAACGGCGTGTATGGGCCTGCTGGACTAAATACTTTGGGTTTTCAGCCATCGTTTTATTATATTCATTACACTTTTTAAATATATTTTATAGAAAGTGACTACCAATAGGCCCTTGAGACAACGAATTATGAATTATAATACCTGAAGTAGAACCAAGTGTGGCATTGACCCCATGCTAACCTAGTGTGCACAAAAAGTGCGTTGCGGTCAATTTGCGTAAAATGCAACATAAAATTTAAGGGGAACACATAAATCACGTTTTAACAAATTGTTATAACTAAATTAGAATTAGATGTAGAATGACACTGAACAAGGTTGAAATTTTATGTAATCCCTCAAAATAAATTTTATTAGGTTCATTTCACAGTTATTTTGTTTGTTTTCTATTTTCATCGATATCTCACTGTTGTTCAGTCAGGTCATGAACATCATAGTAGTATACGAAACTACGAAAATATTATGAAAAATTTTTTTTCAAAAAATTACAAATTTTACAAAAAAATTACCGTTCCCGCTAATTTTTATCAAAAAAAAAAAAATATATTTTTAGTATTTGGTTGATTTTTATCTATGTTTATCAACATATTATGGTCCCTATCAATTAAAAAACTCAGTTTTATAAATATTTAAAAAAATCATTGTGTATTAAAACTAGGTTCGGTGTTCCCGGTAGCGTATGTTCCAAAATACGGGGCGAACCCGTAAGTGCTAAGCGTCAGAGTTAATATTACATAATGTTAACTAACTGTTCTATGTAATATATTTTTGTCTGTATACATATTTTTTTTAGCCAAAGGCTGTGGCAGAATAGCAGGGGTCGTGGTTTTATAGCAATACCGCAACAACTGAGTCACAGACCGTTTTGTACCCTTTCATTATGTACCTTGCAAATTGTACTTACAATTTCATTTGTTGTAAACATTATCTGTATTGTGTTGTATTTGTGCTTATTATTGGGAACAAATAAATGCTTTTATTATTATTATTATTACTATGAATTCATTAATGAAACTAAAACCACGTAAATATTTTCTTGGTTATGAACCCTTTCTTTATTTCTTTAATTATTAATTCCCGCGCTGTTCCATTCAAATTCTCGACAAAGTTTTAGAATAAACGTCGAAAGGCATTCCAGTGAAACCATCTCATCGGAACGAAGATCCAACTAGGAATAGGAACGTAGTGATGCCAATCTATCGATATTGACTATGATAAATCAGTTAACCAAAAAAAACAGAATAGTCAGTTCGGACATCGTTGCAGCCAAATGCAGGTAGCAGAGTCCTTAAGGCTACTACATGTTACCCATTACTCAGTAGGATCGGCGTACAGGAGAACCCTGCTGGCTAAAGGTCGGAGACCCACATCGCAGGACTTTCATCAGGATGGTGGAAGTACCAGAGGACTGCAGGCCTTTGCTGGGGGTCAGATGGGGCAATCCGGAGGATTGGGGCAATTCTGATTGCAAAATAGCAAAATTTCGATTCAGAAGCCACAAAATATTTCACGCTTTGTCGACAAATTATTGTTTTCTATTGATCGTATCGATCGGCATCACTATTCGATTAAGAAATTACGTGGAACTTCTTAATCGTGCTGGAATATTAATTAGTTGCTTGCGGCCGCTTGTGGCTAATTGAAGTGCCTAACCACCTAAAGGCTAGAGTTTTGTACCACGTTACTCATGCCAAATGTAATCAATATTAGTGATAAGCCTCAGAAATCCAATGTTTTAACTAACTAACATTTAAAAAAAATATGAGGAGTTTTTATTATAAGCATTTAACAATGCACTTTTTTCTACACTAAGATGAAAGTAGAAAAATAATCGTAAGTCAAATATTTGCAAAAATATTGCCTCATTAACATTGATGAAAAAACGTCGGCTTACAATGTGAAATACATTAGACAAATTCGCCCGGTCTGTTAATGGCCTCGATAGCTCAGTTGGAAGAGCTGAAAATCAGCTCGAATTTTTCTAGTTTCTATCTTTCTATAGAGGCATATCATTAGCAGTGAACATCTCATGGCTGCAAACGATGATAATGACGAATCTGTTCTAATATATTTGAGACATGTGTAATCATATCAAATTATTCGTGCGATGACTTTGGAAGACACCTCCTTTAATATACCTATACATTTGTGAATGCATGCCTAGTACTCCATGAACCGTGAGCATTCTTTGCCCCGCTGGATAATCCAATACAAGTTTCTGATAAACTTAAATCAAAGTCAATAACACGAGGAATAATCCAGTTGTTAGACGACTGAAGAAAAGATTTTACAAATTGAAAATAAACTTTCGTATTGTATTTTCAAGCTTATAGGAAGAAACATAAGTTATTTTTGTAATAATTTAGGCTTACTAAGAATTGGGATATTCCTTATACAGTAAGCCTGTAAACCGTTTTCAATCGTGATTGTGAGAACACCTGTAGTCAATTATTTTTATCGCCTTCAAGATGACCTCACTCCACCTGATGGAAAGCGGTCGTGAGGTCCAGATATGAGGCTGACAAGCACGGTAAGGCAAAAGAATCACTAAGCTGACCAACCTCATCTTAAAGGCCTGCAGAAATACCTTTTCACGCCCCACTTGAAGAAACCAGGGCTATAAGAGGTAGGAATCCCATGCGCTGAAAGAGCGTTCTACGTCTGGATGGTACGACAAAGATACGAGTCACTGAACCTTTTAGTACGGGCAAAGAAATACTGGATTGCATGGATGATGCCGTAGTTCAGCACACGTGGTACAAGAGTGTAAAGATGAAGCTGGAATAAGTTGGAATAATTTGACAGAGCATTCCCCATTCTAATAGCGATAGAGGACACTTAGCCTAGCAATGTCTCTAATGCAATCGGAGAGGCTCCAGGTTCACAGATGCATATGGGTCTCCGATAATACGGATAGCAAGCCGCTGCAACCTGTCGAGAGCTTCGAGTAAGTACTTGGCGAAACTGTTCCAGAAATGAATGCAATATTCCACGCATAATTGAACTTGTGTCTTATAATATATAAAAGAAATAGCTGCTCGGGCGTGAACTCGCCTCACTCTGTTCAGGATCCTGAGTTTACAAGATGCAGTTTTAATGACGCTCTCAGTGTAGTCCCGTTGGTTTAGGTTGCTACGAACATTCATGCCGAGTATGTTTAGGCTACCCTTTACCTGGGGTGCTCTGAAGAGTGAGATGGGAAAGGAACGGCGACGTCTTGGCTATGAATGCACACACCTGTGTTTTCTTGGATATGAACTCGACAAGATTGCATGCTCCCCTTGCTAAAATGCGGACCAATACTCCGCCAACTACAAGACTTTGCCACTTCTCTTCGATGTCGATCTGCTTTGCCCCAGAGAGCTCGAAATACCGCGCGTGGACCGTGCTATCATCCGCATAGCAATGAATATTACCAAGTGATAATGTGTCATTGAATTGCAGAAGAAACAACGTCGGCGACAAGACGGAACCCTGTGGTACTACGGCGTTAATCTGGAGTAAGCGCGATTCACGTCCATCGCAAAGCATACGTATTTTGCGTCCCTCAAGCAATCCGGCGATCCAGTCGCATAAGCGAGGTGGCAGACCATATGCCGGAAGTTTGGGAAAACAATATAAATTACCTATGTTCATTCGAACAATTCTAGTTCCTTGATCCTTCACAATAACTACAGATTTCACAAGTAGATACACATGTGAAAAGAAAAGTAGACATCATAATTAAAGCCCAAGATAGTGTGAATTTAACTTTAGCGTTAAATAATATTGGTAAATTATTTTTTTATAAATAAATAAATAAATATCCCTGGACAATTTTCCACACAGCGCCATCTAGCCCCAAAGTAAGCTAATTAAAGCTTGTGTTATGGGATACTAGACAACGGATAAACATACTTAAATACATTTTCTTTTGTAAATATATACTTATTATACATAGGAGACACCCAACCAGTACAAACAGACATGTTCATGCACACAAATGTTTGTACTGTGCGGGGATCGAACCCGCGACCTCTGGTGTAGCAGCCAACTTCTTAACCATTACACCAAGTCGGTCGTCATTATTCAGTAGATAATACTTCAGTTGTCAGACAGATTTATGACATGGCTAAGTTACAGAATACCGTCAACTTAAGGTTATTACGAGTATTAGATCAGGAAATCCGATAAGGCTTTCCTGGAGTCATTAATAGCAGCGTCTGTTAGGCTGCATAGGTGATGAAACTTACTGAACTATTAAGAAAACCGCAAAGCCAGCCTCACAGTAACTAACTTACTCGTACTTAAAGTGCATTTAGATAGCAAAGTCGTTTGTCTCTTTCAACACTTCAGTCGCAATTCCTCTGTAACTTTAATTGCTTTGAAACATTCGTCGCTTACTGTCACATCTTACAGTTTTCACAGCCTAAACCAATTTAGGTAGGTGTAATTCATAATTCTCAATGTCAGACTTACTATAATATTCATTAAGAAGAGCTTTTCACGGCCAAGTTTCAAGTGGTGGCAAGATAGGTCACCTAGATTTTTAATAGGCTTGGAAGCTTTTCACAAGATTGTAGCTAAATCTTTGCACAGTTAATTTTTTTTACTCACACTCTTTGACCGAATGGTTTAAAACATTCGATCCGAAATCTCGAGATATCTCGAGGCTGCCCCCAATTTGTCAGAATATATAAAGTGATTTTTTATGTATTAAACCCACCATTGAAAAAATAAATTTTGTTTACAAGAATTTAATTTTAACATTTTATGACTATTCCAGATTCTTCAGAACATAACCCACGGTTCGAGCACCGATTGAAAAGCAAAGAGTCTCGAGTTCGATACTCGCTCCTCGCACAATTTCTTTTGGCGATGAAACAATGTACTAGTATATTATGTGTATTTTGTCTGCATGTTTGTGGTAACTATTCCATGTTGTCTCACATTTATTTATTCCAACACTGCGCTTGCAGGCGAGTTATTAAATTTTAATGAAGGAGGCCCCGAGATTTTAATGGCAAGTTCAGTTATTAAATATGGCATACCTATCTATACATGGCATTTGAACATGGAAATCATAGAAACAGGCTCTATCTAAACAGGCTTAGGCAACGCTCACACACAAATTGGCAAGTGATAAACAAGGAAAAAGAAGTAGAGTGAAACTTGTTCAAATGTTCATTTCTCTTCCAAACCATTTTAATTTATACATTAATTAATAACATTAAATTGACGTATGCATTAGGTACATAATACAATGTGACCCGTTCGTAGTGTAACAAACTCAAAGGCTGAAAACTAGGATTCAATTTAAAATTTTGGAATGTTCTAGTTATTTATAGAAATAATACGTATAGTGCTATTTTAGAATTTATTCAAAATATTTAGGTTTACAACCTAGTTTTTAAGAAATATACAAATATGTAAAACTGTAATTTTTTTCGAAAGTTTGACAGAAATTATACATTTTTCTCAAATGAAGAAGATATTGGTAGCCATTTGATTTCCAAATTAAAGCATATTAATTCAAGTATTCGACAAAAAATAATCATAGCTCTAGAACTAACAATCACAAAATTACAAATAAATTAAACTAGTTTAAGGAAGAATTTGAAAAAAAAATTATCCCCTGAAATATGTACAATAATAAGTTGCGGGCTCGCACCATTTTATGTTTTTTGTCAATGAATTCAATCCTAGTTACAGCCTTTATGTTTGTTACACTACGAACGGGTCACATTGTATACGACCTTACTTTTCTTTATCGTAAAAATATACTGCCGTACATGTTTTAAACTTTTTCTCAGGCTTATGTGTGCATGATAGCTCCAAAGTAAATAATTCTGCGCAAATTACAAAACTTTTCTCATTTACGCCTCTGAACTTTGTCAGTTAAACAAAAGTATATGAAACTAAAAAGTAAAATAAACGGTTTTGGTAAAAGTGACATGAGACGCAGAAATGAATTATGAGTTTAGTTTATGAAGGAACAGAGCGCATTTCTTATAACCCCAATACAAGATATAGAATTTTAGGTTATTTTATCAGATTCTTATAGAAAACAACGTTAGTTTAGTTTTTTTTAGGTTATGTAATGCAAATTAGCCACTATGTGTTTTTTTAATATCAGTCGGTAAATGATAATAGTATACCCATGGAAGTATTATGTACTTACGTACAACTGGAATGTGCACTGCTACTAAAAAACGGTCCTAGTGAGACAGTAGGTACGAGGTCAGTTTATCTCACTCTAATAAGGTGACCATAATGTATGAAAAGAAAAAATATTTTTCTTGTTTTATTATTAGTTAAATTAAACTAACATATAAGTGCGATGGAGCGACCAGATTCGCATCACGCTTGAAACCACCTAACACGATGCCCTTCACTCTGCTTCGGACAGAGGCAGATGGCGACAAATAATTCGCGACAAGATACTCCATAAGGATTATCACGACCCTCAGCATTGAGACCGACGCAAGGAGGATAAATGCGGAAGCGTTTGTTAGTTTTGATGAAAAGTAATTGAGGGATAGCTGGCTCTAAGTTTAAACCTAGGCAATTATCTAAAAAAAATCAATGGCATTGGAATATTCACCTACATACACGAATGTATAAAATAACAGACTAGAAAAAAAATAACAAGATGATCATGTTCGCGGTTTCACTCGCGTAAGATTCCTTAGTAGGATCTACTGGGGATGCCAGAAAGTAGGTGGCGGTAAATGAAAAAGATAAATTATTATAATACTTCGTTTCGACTGGCCTGTTGGCGCAATGGCAGCGATCCTGCCTTTAGCGCCGGAGGTCGTGGGTTCGATCCCCACCCATGACAAATATTTGTGTGACGAACATTTGTATTTGTTGTGTGTCTGGGTGTTATTATGTATTTAAGTATGTATTTAGAAATATATAAGTATGTTTATCAGTCTCTGACGCCCATATTACAAGCTCTGCTTAGTTTGGAGTCAGATGATCTAGGTGTGAATTGTCCCAGGTATTTATTTACTTTTATTTATTACGCAGATCTTACAGAAACTAATATAGGTACCTATTTTACAAAACAGAATTACACATTACTAAATAAACTCGTCTTGTGCAATTTATGGCGCATACCAACACGGTTTCCTAAACAAGCCATAGACTTCAACTTTGCGTGATGAAATATTCGCAACGTGAAATACGAATCAGACACTAATTTTCCAAGAAGAATTTCATATGATTCTTCTTGCGCTGGATTTTCAAATATATCATTAAGTTTGGTTGAAAAATGTTGTACTATAAATACCAACATTTTCTTCTCTGATAAGTTTAATATATCAAATAACCTGTCTAGCCATCGGATGTGTTCCACAGTAGCTTCGCTGTTTTGAAAAATTGGACTGCCACTTTGTCTCAAAAAGTCTAGGGAATCTGCTACAGATGCACTTATTAGTTGCGTCGCTAATTTGACATTCATTTTTTTACCAAATAAAATAATGTGGGCGTTACAAATCTTGTTCCACAGTCGCAAATCTTCGTTTTCTTGCAAATTGGGTAATTGTTTAACGAAATTAGATTTCAAATGTTTTGCGATATGTAATAGTATCTACAATCATATCATTACAAGTCAGAGATCGCACAGTAATATTTATATGGTATACATATTACTGTAAGAATCTTACATGGTGTAAGATTCTTACGACAGTCAGAATTAATTGTGCTTAGACATAAGCTGAAGTTTTATTGATAAAAAAATAGCCAATAGGGCATTTAAATTTTTGTTTGAAAGACACGATTTGAGACTCAAGCACTTCAGTAGCCAGAGCTTCTGAATCACTTGTTACCATTAGGGAATGTAATATCGGAGGATTTCCAATTCCGATACTGATTTGCGAAATAAGACCGCATTATCGGATTTGTACAATATTATTTTTTTATAAATTGCACATTTTTCGTTATTATTACATTCTTTAATTTGGCACAATTTTTTAAGAGCCTCAAGTATTTTATAGTTTTTATTTGGGTTCAAAATCACAGTTGTCGCTACCTACCTATTATCCTACCATCATCATCATCATTATCCGTCCGTTTATCCCGGTTGTGAACCAACACTGGTGTATAGGGTCCCAAGGTCCGCCTTTCTTATGTTCTTGGCCCATTTCGCACGGTCTCGTGCATCCTCAGAGGTGACTCTGTTGGCACGAATGACACTCTTAACTACCTCCAGCCAGCGCTTCTTGAGTCGACCTCTTCTACCGGTACTGGCGGGGGTTGCATGGCCAGACATTTGTTGCCCACGTAGTTTGCCGATCTGCGTGAAACATAACCATGCCAACGAAGGCGGCACTCCTGCAACTTGTCTGCGAGTTCACGAACACGAAGGCTGCCGCGGATGTGGGTGTTCCACACGCGATCTTTGCGTGACACTCCACACATCCACCGCAGCATCTTCATTTCCGTGACGCGCAGCTCCTGCTTTGCCCTTTCAGCTTCATCGGCATTTTGCGGTCACAAATTACACCACCATACACCTCGCGCCATTTGGCCCAAATTTGGGCTCTGAAGTCGCTGTCGATGTCCCCGGACGCGCTTAACACAGATCCCAGTATGTCTACCATGAGTTGCAATCCCGTTTACGGCGATCGTTGATCGTTAATGAAATGTTGGGTTCTCTACGCTAAACAGTAACCTTTTATCAGCAACCACTACTCAACAGTTCAATAAAAGCCTCCCTATCTTCGAAGATGCCGATAGGACGTGCTTCTTTGCTCATGCAAACCAAACAAAAACCTAGAACTTTATATCGGAAATTAATAAAAATCTTACTTTTTTGTGACTGACAGTTTTGTGACCTGACAAGTTTGAAACCATAAGGTTTCTTAACATTTTATAGATTCCAATGAAAGGTAAAAAATGAATTTACTATCGCCCTAATTGTTCCATAACAAGAATTTGTGTTAATTGTCATAAAACTCTATCTTAACTGTGAAAATAAATATTGCAACCAGCAAATGCTTCATTTCCGCAGCCCCTAACACAACACCTTTTCACCATTTTGCGAGAAAACACCTAAATTAGCAAATGTTTCAGCCGACGCACGCGTTCTTGAAGAATGAAGACGCCATGGCGCCATTAAATATTGTTGCCACTTTAAAACTTTGAATTCTATCATTATATTTTGACATAACAGACTAAGCTGTAAAAGCCTTAATTTTAATACATATGCATAATAAATTAATCTAACGTTGTTGTCTAAAAACAAAGCGGTAATTTTGCTTTATTTTAATTCTGTAACGAACGTGTTGTGCTATTAAATCTACTAAACATGTTATTAACGAAAGCTCGCAATGTTAAGGAAAGGGACGTCCTAACCTTGTATCCGCTATCTCAGTTGGCCCGCTGACCTTATCATTTGAAATATAAACCTTCTCTCCTAGACCATAAAGTGTGCATGCAGATTGCACATTCCAGTTGTACGTAAGTACTTAGTACTTCCATGAGTATACCATACTATTAGCTTCTGAATAAATAACGGCAGCGTAGAGTAAATAAATAAAACCATACTATTAGCTTCTGAATAATTAACGGCAGCGTAGATTAAATAAATAAAAAAACTAAATATTTAATGTTCATACCTTCTGTTATTTTTTTCTAGCCACTTTAGCAATAACATTCGCCTGCTGGCTGAGTTGGCACGATTAGGATATTGTATCCTTGCCTTTACTCAAGCAACATGTCAAGCTCACAGGGTCAATCCAAATCGTAACAAATAAAATTTGTCTACTGTGTTTTTTGGTTTATTTACCTACATCAAATTTGGTATACCTATACTAATATTATAAAGAGAATAGATTTGATTGTTTGCTTGTGTTAAAAATGTTTCGAAACAACTAGACCGATTTTAAATATTGTTTCACCAATATGAAGCTACATTATCAGGGAGTGTCATAGGCTTTATTTTATTATGATGGAACAAAACATTCAGTGAAAAATAATAGTATAATAATATTTAAATCAAGTCAGAGAAACGCCGGCGAGATGTGCTGCTTTACCGACGCCGCGACGTGCAATTACTTTTGACAGAACGAAGTCTGTCAAGGCAGCTAGTTATTAATAATTGCAACTCATAGTTTCAGGGTGGGTAACGGACTAGTGTTGCACGTAATTAAAGGCTGCGGTAATCACATGTCCCCAGGCGGTTCGTATGCTTTTTTTGTCACCAGTAGTATTAAAAATGTTCTCCCTGGCATGAAAATGTACATTTATTATTTAACTCAATTTGACCTATTAATATAATATCAATTAAAGGTAGGCTAACTATCTTAAATTGATATATTATATTGGTTTGTATTGCACTTAGAAAGAAAAATAGGATTGAATGCACATTTGCAAAGTAATTTTATACTTCAGTGACGTTTTGCAAGAGTAAAGTGAAGCTGAAGACTTAATTAAGAATGAGGTGGCGTGATCGGAAAACTTTTACGATTTCAATGTCTTGAGCTTCCCCTCGAAATTATTCGTTTCAAATAAGAAAGTAATCACGGTGTGAAACGGTGTTATTCCTATTTTGATTTAGGTTTGTTTTTGTTTTTTTAATTTCTAACTTGAATTTTAAGATTCATCAGTCACAAGTTTTATTTATAAATTACTGATCATCACCATCTATTAATAGACATCATCAGGAGAATTGTTTTGAGTGTTTTTCAGCCCAAAGGAAACTTCAATCATATATATCCATGAGGGATTTAGAAAGACCGAAGAACGTCAGATAATCGCAGAATACTAACTCACTATGGCGCAAATTGAAGCGGTAATGTTCTCCACCTTTTTTTAAATATCATTTTTGCTGCTTATATGCCCAAAAACAGACATAAACTTTTTAACATTTCAACCTATGTGTTGCTAATAATAAGCAATTGCCAGAATATACTTAATTACTGAGGCAGTACCGGTAGCGTTCCGGCAAATGCTCTGTTTTCTGAAAACATTTTCATGTTATGTCACGTTTTTGCTTGGTTTTGAAGAACAAATTAGCAATGTGGCTCGAGTAATTTTAAAAGCGACAAACCCTCGATATTCTGTTATAAGTAAATGGTCTAATCTATCTGCACCTTTAATCCATCATATTTCTGACTCATCCATCTCTTAAACACTAGACACTACTGCTAAGTAGTCGTTAACAGCAACCAATACTAAAGTTCGTGATAGCGTCTCAAAGTTAACTTACAAGGTAGATTATCTTTCCTTAGTTAAGAAAACGGGGACAAAAAGAGATTAATAGATAAATTACGTTTAGAAGCTGGTACTATAGGTACCTATAATTATAACACGCAGTTAGGGCGACAAAAAGCAGCAACGCAACTCACTAACCAACTCCAACAGAATGTTGCTCAACATTGCGGGACAAAGGGATGAAATGACGCGCTATTGTTGCGGATTTGGACAAACTTTTAACGAAGCCACCACAAAACACAATCTAACTCACTGCTGACTTGAGTAGTCGAATTTAACTTCTATACGTTACTGATGATGAACTGACTTGAATTTTGAGATTTATCAGCTATTCTGTTGCAGACCGTACAAGTCACAAGTCTTATTTAAAAATTACCGATCATCACTATCTATAAATAGACTGTTTTTCAGGCCAAATCTGTTTTCGCAATGATCTAATACATAACAAACAGCTGAAGATGTATTCAATGACATACTTTTAAACTTAAATCCAATTCAGATGAAATATTTAACAGCAACCAACACATTAAATTTATGAAAACATCAGAAGAAGGATTATCTAGGTGTTATTGCTTATTCTGCAGAGATATATTCTGTCATTCATATTAGCAAAGAGGTTGCCAAATACATTTTGCAAAAGCGACTGGCCTATATAATCTTTGATTTAGAAACAATTGTAAGTGTTTTTATAAGATGTAGAGGTCTACATCTTGTAAAAACACTTACAACTGTCTATAGGTAACAAAATATGAGTTGGCACCATTATTTTGTAAAAGCCTCACCAGGCATGTGATATCCATAAGCTGTTATTAATATCATCTCAGAGCGCAGCGCAACCTACACTTTGCCGCCCAGTCGAATAACGATATTACGTCACAGTGCGGCCGCGTTTAGCCAGGTCGGTGGGCCACATATGCACAAACCGGCTAGCTGACCTTCAACTTGACTATTTTAGATTCAAATCGAGGTTCGCTGAGCCTTCCAAATAACTTAGCGGGTGCCCCGAAACTCGCGCTGCGACTCTGTGTAAATTTAGCTGTCGATACAAATTTTCAACGATTTCTAAGCAGAGACATGCTGGTCTCAGACAGATTTCTGTTCGTATTACATAACAGAAAGTAAGTAAACAATTACAAAAAATTACAACACACACTATTAAAAGGAACCAGTTAAGACGACAGTTAAAAGTGATATCTTTAAAATAAAAAAATATTTTCTACAATTTAATAAGAACCTATTACAGTCTACGGCTTCCAAATGCTTGTTGGATTCTTACGATCCATTTTTTGAATAATCTATTACCCTACCCAATGTTGCAATAAAACCGTTTAGCTCAAGGGTTCCACTCAAAAAATAGACAAGCAAATGTTAAACATACAATATTTCCATGCACAATTTCATTTGAGACACTCATATAAATATGCTTACCTAATGAAATGAAATAAACATACAATTTAATAGTTTGATTGAATTATACACGATTTGCGTAGTGCGCCGTAGCGTGGTTTATGTCATGCGTGGTGTCCCGAGTTCGATTCCTTATTTTGATATTTCCACGGGTTTGGGTGTGCTTTAAGACGCCCCTGGCTTAAATCCCTGTCGGTATCTCGTAACACAAAGATATTGATCATTACTTCGAGACCTTAGCATGTGGTGTGTTGTCTGGCTTATATATGTCGTAGGATAAAGGATAGGCCGGATTTTCGCGAAAGCCCTAGGACGATCGCGCAACGCCGAGTATTAGGAATCTGACTTTTATCATCGCTATTATTCTGGCGACAAACCGGCTCCTCCCAGGACGATCGAAAACTTGAGCGCTGATTAGCTAATCGTACAGTCGACTGACTGACATCTCTTCTCTGATTGGTCCGAATATGTCCCTAAATAGGAAAGTCACGAAGTGACAATATTATTAAAAAAAAAATGTATCTTATGAAACATAATAAATCACAAAAAAAGAGATCAAGTCATTATACGTGAGTAAAGGTGTTGGAAAGGATTTTTTTTTAAATAGGTACTTATTTAATAGTAAGGATCAGGATTATCACATAGAATATAATAATATAATTTCAATTGAACACTCTCATAATTAAATAATTTATCATGGCATGATTTCAGTTCATTTTTTGAGTAGGTACGAGTATATCAGATATGGGACAGTTTTAAGTCATTACGTCGGTAGGCAAAAAAACGCTACAAAAAGTGATCATAAATGAATTTCCGTAGAATTATTGAATTTCATTTTGTAAAAAACAATTCTTAAATTTTTGCTTTGTTTGTATTATCTTTTACATTTAAATTATGATACCAAATTTATAGGCATCTTTAATTTGTCAGAACGTAATATTAAATGGACTTTCGTGAAAAAAAGATAAATTGGCTGAAAACACAACTTTCTTGTTCAAAATACTCACAACTATAGAAATAATTAGAATAACTCTTCTGCAATTTATACCTTACATATAAGAATTTTTGATTGAGATTTGTTCTTCCAATTTTTCAACTTTTTAAATTGACATGGGTATTCGAGCTCAATAAAATAACAAGTCAAAGTAAGACAAATTACCTGCTTATCTTTTGGCAAAAATAATAATTGGTACCTGTGATACATTTTTTTAAATGAAAATTTTTGTATGGACTTAAGTGATTTTCTGAAAAAAAACGAAAATTGATCATAATTATTTAACGGTTAGAAATCAGACCAATATTGATGGGGTTAAAAAGGTCAGAAATGACCCCAGCTATGAACCATTTTGTTTTGATCCTTAATTCCAGAGACACCTTTATAACTTTCTTAACTTTATGTAAGAAAATTCTCCATCTTTTATAACCTTAAATTCATGCGTAGAACTAACCGAGTCCGGCACTTGTTGTAACACAGCCACTTCATCCGATTAACTGAATGTACTGGTTACATCCTCTTTAGCTCTGGTAAACAATAATAAAATAACCCTAACACGTTGTAGTTTGAATGTTAATAAAAGACTGCAGCGAAATTTGACAACAACAAAAAGCGAAGGAACTGTGAACGTAACTTTTAACCAATCAAAGGCGAGGTAATAGTAAATGTAACTTTCGACCAATCAGGTTATCCGTCAGTGTATGACATTTTTATCCGCCAATCATCTCGCAGAACGTGGTTGCTCATCCACAATGATAAAAGTCAGATTCCTATTTATCCGGCGTTTCACGTTCGTCCTAGGATTTTCGCGAAAATCCGGCTCTTTCTATTATCCTACGACATATACTCGTATTTATTATTATCGACGTCGTTAAGGGTGACATGCGTGCCAACAGACTCAACACTTATGATGCACAAGACCGCGTGAAGTGGGCCAAGAAAGGCGGACCCTGGGACCCCACACACCCACAGTGTGGGTTCACAACCGGGATAGACCGCACGGATAATGATGATGATATCTTTATTATTATAAATTTAGTGCATAAATAGATAACAATAGTAGTGAAATCTATGTAGCTACACTATTGTTTTTTAAAGATTCCAATGGTTGAACTTGTTTTGAAATGAATTATTTTTGGTCTTTGGTAGTTTAAATGTAGCGAAGAACACGCTTAGTGTACTGACAAGTTTGCATTTCAAAACATAGTTTCAATAACTAGTCTACATAGTCTTGATGATTTCATTTTTCACAAATAATTTTTGATATTGTCAATTACCAAATATCCTTGTTGAGTAGTTCTAGCTAAAATTTAAAAAGAACCAAGCAACATCTGTTCAAACAATGGTTTACACAAATGTATTTTTTGTAGTAAGTATACAAAAACACATTCGACACTACAGTAAGAGGAAAATCTAACATTCGCAAAAGAAGCGGCTGACGAGTCATACTCGTAATTCACAGAAAGAGGCGCGAAAGTCAGAGAAACATATTCATGTTCCGTTTTAATGAGAACAACTGCTAACAAAAGGAGCCGTTCACGGATGCGCTTTTATTTAATGTCTTTGGTTTGTTGACATTTTTGGCACAATTAGTTCATTTCTTGCGGCGCACTCCTCAAAAGAACAGCTAGGCTTATGTCAGACGTGTAATTAGAGAGACCCATGCATTATGCGGCAATGCATAGACGAGAGTGATGCAACGCGCCGACTTGGCCACCGGCACTCACGTACACAAGGGCTCTTCAACAAATTTACACTAAGTGCTCACTTTCACCGTGCTCAGCCTGTTATTTCGTTTGTACTGGCTAGGAGCATCTACACGTGAGATACAAGAAGGTGCAAGAGTATCAGACGAAATCAATCAGTAAACATTTTTATAACATTGAGTCTGATAACTTTACTTTGATCTATTTCACCGAAGACGAACTAAATGTTCGTAGCTTCATGAAAAAAATCGAATCCAGCTATAACTCGAAAGATGTAATATTATGTAGGTGACCTAATTGTAATCATAAACAAAAACTAGGCATTTAACCGAATCAATATTTAGAATTCATAATCAAATAGCACATTTTATCGTCACCGAACAGTTAATATTTGCAAAAATATTTATTTTGGGTGTTTGAACGTGCCTGACACATTGATGGGATAACGAAAATTATTTTGATCCATTGGGATTACAGAAGCTTAGTGGTCAGAGCCACCTAGTTATGGAAGATACGCGTTCTAGTCTCGATCGCGAACATTTAAGTTCGGAACAAGTTTTTTTCTAGTTTTCAATCATTACCAAGGAAAAGAAGCATTGTAAAATGCTAAAATTAAAAAAATAATGAACCTATTTACTTTTCTCTGCTCCATATTTTCACTTTATTTTCAGTTTAGATATTAAAATTACATTTAGTTAATTTAAATCTAGGTTAAGCTTTTTATACAATTTGTAGCTATTGTAATTAGTTAATATTCTTCATTATTTTTTCAATAAAGATTTTACTCAAAACATAAAAGAGTGAACTAAATCTGTAATTAGTATGTAAGTTTAAGAGTTTTTATTTCGGTCAACGCTGCACCGGTTAAGCACGGCTGTTGTCTTTAGTGACGTCGGCGACTTGACCTTCGACGCTTAAGGCCACTGAACTTTTAGGAGCAGCACCTGCTGTCACTTTTTTAATCAAGAATTTTCTACCGCGGCTCATTTCACGTTATAAAAACGTAATTTCCTGGAGCGATGGCACTCTCCAGCTTCTTTATGCCTCCATTACCTTTTACAATTATTGTAATGCAAGACCATCTTAAGGCTAATTACGTTTCAGCGCGAATCAAACTTCAAACCGTGACCTTTTGGTTATCTCTGTAAGAATATTTTTACGAGATTTAAGGTCGCGTAGGATATTATTTGACGATTCCTTTTATTTATAATCTTGAAAAGAATCTAAATATTGAGAAAGGTTTTACTTAGAACTATTGTGTTGATGTCTTAGCTAACATAAAACTAATTGAATTTGGTTACAATGTTTCATAAATTTGCACCTAGGTATATTAATAAGAAACAATTTAGTTATAGGTTAACTCATTTCTATACATGTCTACAATTTTTTTTTTTAATCATCGCAAAGCTACAGAATTGACCAGGGGGCTAACCAAGAGCAACACGCCTCGACGACATCTATAATAGAAATCCCCATAGGCAGATGACCTAAGCGCCAGTGACAGCTTATGTTATCCCCATACATTTGAACGTTTCTATTGTAGAAATCGTCGTGGCGTGTTGCTCTTGGCTACCCACCCAGAATTAGGTTGGCAAAGACATCTATTTAACTTGCCTGGTGCAATGGCATCGATCCTGCCTTTAGCTGCGGAGGTCGTGTACGTGTCATAAGTCCTGTTACAAATGAAAATGCAATTCTTTTCATGAAGTAATGTATTATTACTAAAACTTATATGTACATATAAGTCTCAGAAAAAAAACTAATCAAAATAGCCACCTTTGGCCTTTATACAATTCGATCCCCGCACAGTACAAACATTTGTGTGCATGAACATGTCTGTTTGTACTGGTCTGGGTGTCTCCTATGTATAATAAGTATGTATTTACAAAAGAAAATGTATTTAAGTATGTTTATCCGTTGTCTAGTATCCCATAACACAAGCTTTAATTAGCTTACTTTGGGGCTAGATGGCGCTGTGTGGAATAATGTCCAGGGATATTTATTTATGTCCAGGGATATTTATACAGGCCTTAAATCTGTCTAGCCACAAATCTATGGATTTATGCACTGTTTCATGGTAAATTTCGCCACTGCTCCAGAGATGTTTTAGGAGACTCAATGTCGCCTTGTCGTTCAGAGCAAGCCACGTCGGCGTCGATCCTCTGACACTGAACATAATTTGTAGTCTAAGGGTTGAGGTCTAGATGAGGGTCAGTCTTCACTTCTTATAATGTCCGGAACGTTGGTTTTAAGCCAGGCTTGGGTAGAAAAGATTTGGATTTCGGCGTCCGCCGATGCATCGGGTTAAAAAGGTTCTTTGTCTGCTTGCAGTATTCGCGAATTAACGTGCACAATCGAAATAACGTGGCTTATAAGCAATTGCGTCGGATCAATTAAAATTTAGATAAACCTATGATAACAGTGTAGTTAGGCCCGATGAAAGCGCAGTGCGTAATGCGATGCGTTTGTCTGAGTATAATCCGATTAAAATAAAGCGTATTAAAATACGATGTATTCAAATGTGAGCCTCTGTGTTCTCTGGAATCGACAAATTCGCTATTACTCGCAAGCGCCTGTACACAGTAGATATTTTGAGTTTTAGTGTAGTCCTTATTATTAGATTAATAGAAAAGCAGTGCACAAACACACACAGTATCTGTCGTCCAATAAAAAGTAATTATAAAATTAAATAGAAATGTATTGCTGATTTGCCTATAGGTACTGCCTAAATTTACAATCATAACCAAAGACTGAGAAATATGATCACAAAAATTAAAATATCGAAAGTTTCAGTATATTAGAAATGGACACGTCCTTACTTTAAATCTGACAAAAGAATATAATAATCACAACCAGCATGTGACTGTTTAACTGAAGATTATGTTAAAATGATTTCAAACTAGTCTGAGGCATATTATCGCACTCACGCTCCAATAACGTCATTTATGCAAAAAGTTTAGGGGTTTTTGAGGGGAAGCATTTGAAAATTCAATATCCTATTACAACAAATAGCTCTTCTTGACTAAAAAAGTAAAATAATAATGATTAAACTACAACTTTGAACTTCAATTTAAAGTAAAAACAAAGATCTGACAAATTACTATTGAAAAAAATTAAACGGTTAAAAGTTACTACCCTCGCAGGACTGACGTTATGACACCAGAAAACAATTAACGGACAATTATGTCAAAACAAATAAATCATGAAAAAAACACTAAACATTACTTCAAGGTACAAGCTTCACAACTAACTAAGTGTCGTTATTGCTCCAAAAACATAAAAATAAATTGTCGCAATTACCTTAGTAACGTTGTAGTACCAGGAGACTACGTCTTGTGTGTAAGGCCCCGCGCAACTGACCAATGAGACTTTCGTTTCTCCCAGTGGCGTTCAGATTCGCACCAAAACCATAACGACACTAATCCCCTCACTTGGAAGGTGTGCGTACTACCAAAGTGACAATTACGCACCAAGCAAAGAAGATTAGGTCTATTTCCTCATACTTACTTAGTTCAGTTTTGACAAAAAATACATAAGTGACAATATTGTACCGTATGTGCGATATATTTTATAGAAATTTAAGTACGAAGTAAATTTATTAATACCATTGCATTCAATATTACACCAATCGTCGTAACTAAACAATGGCGTTGCGCGATTGACCTTAGCCTTAGCCGAGGTTAGGAAGCGCACACACTTCCCGAGTGAACGCACCGCTTTATGTAACGTGTGCAAGCGCCGGCGACCAGCCATAGCGCCGATAAAGCACGTGTCGCGGCTTTATAGGGCACCAAACAATAGCCTGCCATTGCGGCAAGACGTATTAATCACGACTACAACCTATGAAGCTTATACATGCATTATTTATAACTCTGAGCAAACAGGAATGGCAAACGACCGTCAAGTGGACGGTAAGGCAAGACACGGCATTCATTACTAAGGTATCAAATCAGGCGGCAATAGCGTCACTAGTCAATAATATTAAGTTCAAAGAGATGAGGTATTCAAGGTCTTATGGTGTTTTCTCAAACATGTGGCTAGTAATTATTCTTGCCGTCAGTCTTTAAAAAGCTCGAAATATACAAAACAATGCCAGAACCAGTCTTGGCTCAGCTGTTGTCATTTGTAGTGGAATAGGAGGAAAACTGCTAGAAAAATACTTCCTAATCAATCGGTTCTTTCAAAAGGATCCTCTTTACTAATTTATTCTCTGTCTGAAAGCGTCTATACTAATAGTAGGTAGCTTCGTAGTTAATGAGATCAGTCAGGTTAAATTAATGACTAATGGTCTGTGCTCGTGTAATTATATTCAGAAAATTCTACTTCTAAGACTTTCATTATCCCTCTGCAGAAAGCTCTTCTTACTTCATTACTATTTCCGAAGTTTTATCAAGTTTTTTAATAGTTTTTTTTATTATTTTCTTTGTTTATTTTTACTGGCCTCATTGAAATATGGTCAAAATAGTAAAAATAATAAAATATTAATGTTTAAACAAACCAAAATATTTGCTGCTGGTTGGCAAGTAATTCTTACCACATAAATTTAAAAAAAAACATGTGGTTTTTCGGTTAATTTATTGATTTAATCATTTATGTGTTATTTATTTCATTCCATTTTCAAAGATTTGGTCTCAAGATCAACCGATCACTTTTGTTTTCTATTTTCACCCGCCTACGGAGGCCCAAAAGGAAGGTAACGATTTTGACCGATTTGTAATTCATCAGTTCTCTCATAATATCTTCTAAATGATAAGTAGTACCTATCATAATATGCCAAATGAGGTAATGTTAGTAGCGCCTCAATTGTCCGCTGGTTAAAAGTTATGTGTCGTCACATTAAATTAAATGGCGCTACCTGGAGCATAGTCATGAACATGAACATCAATATTTTTTAAATGATGTCGTGATACTCGTATTAAACGAAAGGGCTTAATTACTTGCGGATTCACTTGTAGGGTCCTGATACTTATAATACCCAAAATAAATACAACTATAGGTACTATTCATTATAGCATTAGACAGAAGTAAAAAAGGTTATCTTTAGGGTAAACTTTGTGGTAAAAGTACATTATTTTTAAGATTTATGCCAAACTTATTATTTTTATTACAATTGTTCTCATTTAAAGTAAAGTTACTTGAGGAAGCTTTTGCTTAAATAAATTGTTTTTCTCGCATCAAACTATACTGTCGATGTAAAAACATAAAAGGAGCAGGGGTTTTTTATCCGAACACATTTTTACTGTCACTATAACTCTACCAAATCTAAAATGTTGCATTGCCTTCATACGTTGCTGGGTTATACTCAGGTATGTCATCGTCATGGCAACGTCAAATGCAAATTGTCATTCATTTTAGGACCCCTGCTTCTTATTTCTGATGTTATAATGAATTAGGTATAGCTGCCTCGACGACTTCGTTCTGTCAAAAGTAATTGCACGTCGCGGAGCGCGTCGGTAAAGCAGCACATCTTGCCCGCGTGTCTCCGAATTGTTTTACGTTACACTTCTATTTTTTACTGAATGTTGTCTTTAAATTATTCAAACAAACAAACAAAAATATCTTTATTTAAATAGACCTGTAACAAGTACTTTTAAATCGTCATTACAAGGAAATAAAAAAACTTAGTAATGGACTTAAATACTATAATAATATGAATAGATAAATACACTGTATACAAACATAATGTGACTCTACCACCGCATCGGAAGTTGATCTTATACTGAGAAGACCCGGCGAGAAACTCAGTATTTACTCTTTTAAACTTGGTTTGGTTTCACAAAAAGAGTTAGTAAAGTACAAAGAGTATTTAAAAAAAATGCTTACGTTCTAACATTTCCTTAAAATATGGACCTAAAAGTACATCTAAACTACCGGATATAAAGCAAAAAACATTGTACAAAGTTTATACAATTCAAGCCTAGAAATTGTTAGATTTTTGTTAGTCAGTACAAACTAGTTATATAAATATTACAAGAGTTAACTAATCATGTACCGAGTAGAGAGCTTAAACCCAGGCCTTTTTATCCAAAAGGTAGTCATTTGTAGTGTAATAGCCCTTTTTTGATTATAAAATATAGCCAATGTCACTCCCTAATAATGTAGCTTCATATTGGTAAGAGAATTTTTAAAATCGGTTTAGTAGTTTCGGAGCTAACCAACAAACAAACAATCAAATCTTTACTCTTTATAATACTAGTATAGAAGTATAGATAAAACCCCTAAATGTTTTAAATGAAAAACAAGTTCGAAGATAACGGACGGCTATCACAAGTGGATATTTGTATTGTAATTTTTAAGGCGTGATTTTTCTGTAGTCTAGTTATAGTATTTCAACTTTCATTTTAGCATTGAAGAAACAACAAACAGCGATTCAAAAGTTTCAACAATAAATAAACAAAACATTTTGTCGCTGTCCCATTTTCTTCTCATCCTATTTATGATTTTAACAAGCTTTATGATGAAAGTCAAACAGTCTCGTTAACTTTAAATGGCGCTTATTTGATGTCATTGTGTAGGCAATTTTACGACAAGAAATCAACACTTTACTACTGCGTTTATGTTTTGTATTTAATTCGAACAAATTGTAAAATTGGTACATTTTTGTTTTTACATCCGTCTTGCAGTAAGACACCAAGTTTTTGGTGGTAAATTCCTGGTTACCTATCCTATTAAGGATTATTATTCAAAACAGCATGAAAATATGAGTCGCCCGATTAGTAAATCACAACGAAAACACTAAGACTTACAAAATTGGAATAAGCTGCTTACAGCAAAACATTTCATGAAAAATATATTATACATTTATTGATAGTTACCAATTAATCTTTACCAATGTGTTACTTTCACTATTAAACAGTTTTTAAAGCCACTCCAAATTCAATTATATTGTACTGCTCAGCTAGTTTTTATATAGTACAAACCTATTTTGACAATCGTGAAATAGCGGTTACCCTTTTTGAGTATGCTGGACGAGGACACACGATATACTCGTAGGTAGCATGTACCCGATATTTTGTAGAATTATTAAATTCATTTGAAATATCAGAACGAAAGAAAGAAGCCCGATGTCATCATTTTACGTATCTTTTTAGTAACTTTAAAACTCAATATATTTCAACAAAACACGTTGTAACGTCAGGTACTCGTAATTGCTACAATATACCAGACAGCACAATCAGTTAAAACATAATGATAAAAACATATAATTTTTCAATTAACTAGGTACCTACTTACCTACATAACATTCATATTAATAAACATATCTTTCAATTATCATGATTTCATTTTGAGAGGCTTTCAGTACAATCTCCGCTCGTTGTTGTGACTTTCAATTATTTCAAAACAGCCTTCACGATATGTGTTTTTGGTTGTATGCCTTCATTAATTACATACGAATATTATTTGTATTCAGTGGGTGATTTACATCACGCAATTCAAGCTCGGAAATACGAGCCTCAAAAAGCTCCGGTGAAATTGAATTATTTCAATTCAAGGCTTTATATAAAAAAATAAGTTTGATCTTAATCATTAGGATCAAGACGTATCTAATGCTCTATTTGCTCTCTCAGCTCGTTCTTCTGTTCCTCTTTCAAAATATTATTTCAATTCAAGGCTATATATAAAGAAATAAGTTCGATCTTAATCATTAGGATCAAGACGTATCTAATGCTCTATTTGCTCTCTCAGCTCATTCTTCTGTTCCTCTTTCAAAACATTATTTCAATTCAAGGCTATATATAAAGAAATAAGTTGGATCTTCATCATTAGGATCACGACGTATCTAATGCTCTATTTGCTCTCTCAGCTCATTCTTCTGTTCCTCTTTCAAAATATTATTTCAATTCAAGGCTATATATAAAGAAATAAGTTCGATCTTAATCATTAGGATCAAGACGTATCTAATGCTCTATTTGCTCTCTCAGCTCATTCTTCTGTTCCTCTTTCAAAATATTATTTCAATTCAAGGCTATATACAAAGAAATAAGTTCGATCTTAATCATTAGGATCAAGACGTATCCAATGCTCTATTTGCTCTCTCAGCTCATTCTTCTGTTCTTCTTTCAAAATATTATTTCAATTCAAGGCTATATATAAAGAAATAAGTTCGATCTTAATCATTAGGATCAAGACGTAGCTAATGCTCTATTTGCTCTCTCAGCTCATTCTTCTGTTCCTCTTTCAAAATATTATTTCAATTCAAAGCTATATATAAAGAAATAAGTTCGATCTTAATCATTAGGATCAAGACGTATCCAATGCTCTATTTGCTCTCTCAGCTCATTCTTCTGTTCCTCTTTCAAAATATTATTTCAATTCAAAGCTATATATAAAAAAATAAGTTTGATCATAATCATTAGAATCAAGATGCATCTAATACTCTATTTGCTCTCTCAGCTCATTCTTCTGTTCCTCTTTCAGAAGCAAAAGAATGTTGTAATACCATTTCTACCTTTTTTTTCTACGCATGTTTTAAATGTGGTCATAGGAGCGCAATAAAACCTATTATGATTATTGTCACATCATTTTGAATGTTTTGTAATGTTTCTTAAATTTAATACATACTCGTAAATAAATAAATAATTAATCTATTATTTTGGAAATCCGATATATTTCCAAAACCCTATTTCCGGTCGCGTAAAATATTATCGTACTTTTTTTTAGTTGTTGTCGCAATGTTTAACAAGTTGAGTCAATAAAATTTATAATTCATACTAGAAACAGTATATTTTACAATGCATCAAATTATAGGATCTATACACTGCCTTTAAGTTTATAATCTCTGAAGTAAAAGTCAAGAAATACTGTGTTGTCCAAGAAGTAAACTTACTTCATTAGGGCATATGAAATCATAAACTTCAACTTATCCACAAAAGATCGCATGTGTTTTAAACCAATCCAATCGCAGCGTATTGACCAAATCCAACACGTCAGGGTACAGAGCTGAATGACGAGTAAGAAATAGACGCACCAGAATTCATTACACATATAGAGTCAACCTTGGGTGTAGGCGTCATGTCTAACTTGGCTAGCTATAAAACAAGGGAGAGGCCAAGATTTATATGGCATAATATTAATGACCTAAGTCCAGCTGCCTGGTCTTTGTGTCTCTGTTTTATTGAACAAAGTTGTTATCTGACTACCAGCGAGTGTACCTTAGCTACGGTAGACCGTTTTTGTAGTACAAAGAGCAATATTTACATTTAAAAAGTAACAGGTTTACCGATGAGCAAACTAATAAAATGACTTGAATCTTACAACTGGAATTCAATCTACAAGACATATAAGTTAGGTTGAGCTGCTAAAGTACTGCTTTAACATTACTTTGAGTAAATGTGCACCACGTACCTACTCTTTGTGCTAAAAGAAATATGAAACCTGGACTGATACCTACATGTTTAATGTTTTCCGTCAGCACGCCGTAATTATGCGAAGCTAAAGATGGCCGCGATACTGCCTGCTGGCAGATATTGAGGATAAGGACATCTCTAATATAGGATGGATCAATCTTCGGTGAGGCATCTTCCAATATTATCAATCCTTAAAAGATGCAACATTTAAAATTACTCAAGCCTTTGAGCTAGTTATCTGCCGGAGGGAGACGAGACGACGTCTCTTCACTACTAAAGCTTCTCTCGAGATTAGGTTCACTAATTCACAAGCATTTATTATGCATTTATACCACCAATGTTAGGCTCTAAATTCGTTTTCTGTTTTAGAAAGTAACATTATTTGTTTTACTGCCTATAAAACATAATACTACTGATAACACAAAATACTACTGATTTAATAAGAGTTGTTATAGCATAAATTATGTGGCAAACCATTTCATTACTTCCCTCATTTGTATTTCAAGCTGCTAGGGAATTAAATTCCAACGGGAACCCCATACGCATACAATCGGCTTTACAATCCTACAATTTCCTAGTAACTACGTGACGTTCACACAAACAAAGTGCTTGTTCGACATTACAAGAGCTCACAATGCCTCATTCCCTTATAATTGTTTGATTTGGTTTACTGGCAAATGGAAGGAATTGGATTCCCTCTTAAATTGCGGGACGCATGGCAATCAATCTTTCGGAGCCCCTCATGTGTACCAACGTGAAGCAAACAGAGTAAAAACTTGAAGGCAGTGACTATCTTAGATATATAATACCTATGAATTACCTACCTAAAACATAGGCTGATTTTAATGTATTTAGGTCACTAACGCCAGAATCCAGAAATCAAAGTTGAGCAAACCTAAAATGTATACCTGTCTCTTTCTTCTTGAGTGACATGTGACAGGCCAGCATCAGTTTGAAGGGTGCTCAACTTTTTGGTCGTTTCTTGATACGGGGTATGAAATACATAATAATAATTTCTAAATTAATGCTTTAAAAGATTGAACTGACTGACTGTTATGAGCATTCGTATCTTTCAATTTTAGTTTTATGTTTAAGAGCGTTAGCTGGGGGTGGATCAAAAACGTTGCAAATCTTAAGATTTTCGTGATTATTACATTGAATTGAAATAAAACTAAAATTCTTGCTCTATTATTGTGTGCATAATTACTATTCAAAAACACATTGTATTTTTGAATAGTCTAAGATTAGGCAGTCGCCAATTATTTTCTAAAGTAAAAAAAAACTGTTTTATTTGAGAAATCGATAAGACACTTTAAAATTTACTGTACACAGTTAAACTTATAATTATGAAAATGAAAGCTGCATTCAATAATAGAAAGATAGTTAATACTTAATTTTAATTCAGCTTTAAATCACGAATACCTTAAAAAATGCGACGTTTACGATCTACCCCAAAAGCAAAAAGCAAACCCTCTTAAGTTTAACTTAAAGCCCTTTATGGCCTTGCCTAACACAAACGCAGCAACCAAGTCCATATAAACGTCTCGGGTGCTGTTGATCTCAATAAAAAATAAAGGGTTGTACGGTTCCGGGTACTATACCACCCAGCAAGGTATGGTGCAAAAAAATCATAATTTGAATAAAATAACGTAACTGATGAAAAGCCGGGACTAGACCAACCGACAACCAATGACATATTCCTACAAACGAACGAAAAAGATTAAAGTTCCAAGATATAAAAAGAAATACCTTAACAAAAACAGTAGTTCGAAATGGGAAAGATAAAAGGCTTTTGGATAGTACTTTTAGGTAAATAAAAATAAATTATAATCAAATCCCAAGAAATGGCCTACGCAGTGAATCGACTAGATCCGATGTGAAACGTTGATCCATATAACGCAGAAAGGAAAATAGATTTTTCCAATTACAAAACACAGGTTAGTTTGATGAAATAGTGTCACGTATCAAATAAGATTGGATGGAACGTAGATAGTTGGCTCCAATCATAAGGTACCTTTTCATTACAGTTGCTAGTTCATAATTGTATGATAGCTTGGATTTGTCACTAGCCTAATAAATTAAAAACCCAATTTTCAACACAATTAATTAGCAGGAGTAATTTGACTCCATGTTTTTGAAAGCACTGCTTTTAAGATTTTTGGGTAACCAAAGCTCGATGTTAAATAACTTTATACTTAACCTAAGTGCTCAGTGACAAATTCTTCAGACTGGGTAAACATAATTTGAACCGAAAATAGACTCTCACTACTATATTTTCCACTTCTCGACGATTGAATTCCAACAACTCAATAAGTGGCAGTGGTGGGGTACCCTTATCTAGTGAGAATTTGTATCTAAAGGCGTTTGGCACGCCGACTGATAACTGATGTTTTCAAATAAGGTTCGCACGATTGTAACGCGAGATCACGTATCCTATTTATCCTCCAATACTCAGCACGATATCTAGGAATATTGGCCCTGGATAACAAATGATCTTCCGTCGGATACAGTTTAAACTAAGATATGAAACCGTTACCGTGTTGCAATTGAATAAGTTTTAATTTATAAAATATGTTTGTTCGATTTGGTGCTTGTCTATGATTACAATCATTGAACCATGACACCCTCAAAAAACGCGCTCAACTATAGCAATAATTATGTACGGCCCACTATACCAAACGAATAACTGAGAAGGTAACTATCATAATCGAAGAGTATCGTTTTTGAAATTCGTCATAAAAAAATGACACCTTAAATAGGTGCATTTTACACTTATTTCGAAATTACGTCACAAAAGTCAAGTCTTAGATTCTCAAACAAATATCTTGTAAGAAATTTGAAAGCCTTGCTCTGCCGGTTTTTTGTTCTTAGTGAAAATCCTTTGAAGAACGCTTTGATATGGTTACATCGGCATACACGTAAAAAATTAAAAAGAAAATTTCATTGACTTTCTAGAAATAAATCAAAGAAAAATAACAGTAGATCTAGCTGTAGCACAAGTTGGAATGAGATTATCAGGTGAAAGAAAGGAACTACTCGTATAAATTTCTCTAACTAAAAAAGGTTTCGATGGACTTTATCGTAACACGTACCTTTGGAATTATTTAAGTAATCTGTGCCTTTAGTTTCACTTATAGTGCTAGCGGTACACCCCGAAATTCAGACAAAACCTGCAAAAGGTGTTAAAGGCATGAAAATCAGAACGATATTGACCTTTAGACCATACGAATCAATTTTACTCGTAGCACGAAAAAAAGAAGAAAAAGGGGGAGGAGTTATGGCGTCATCTGTTTTTTGCATGGGAAAAAAGTTTTTACCATTTTTTTTTACCTTCCAGCACGACAAAGATCGAAAGTATTATGCATATTTTGAGAAGGAATTCCTCCATTACAATTTGTTTCTACTGTATTAGAGTGGCCAGCTAACAACCCCGATTGAAAACCAATGAAACATCTTTCGGCTGAAATCAAGAAAAAGGTATCAAATCGACAGTGCGGCAATTTAAGAGAGCTGTAAGACGTTTATATACAAGAATCAAACTTAATTTCTTTTGCAAAATGGCGAAAGTGTAAAAAGTTAATGCCGCGCCGAGTAAGGTAGTAATCAAGAGCCATGGACATCTACTAACTATTAATCTGACTTTAAATAAATTCATTTGCCTTTTTTAATGTACATTATCTTCCATAAATGTAATTTCATTCGCTTTATATTTCATCTAAAACAATTATTGAATAGTAAATTAATAGTGCTTAATTATTTGTCCAGCTTAATTTAGTTTACAACTATTCAAAATTAATGTTATTTTGGTAATAGAAGGTGATGAATTTTATATCAATACTCCTAATTTAGTTTGCTGAATGCATTGTGCTTATTTCACAACAAAACATAATACTTCTGAGCGGTTACCCGAAAAAAATGTGACATGATTAATTAAAAAATATCTCAAATTACAAATTTCTTAGTTATATGACCACCACTGTATATCAGTTTCTATAAGACATGAAAAGTGAATAAACATAAAACATTACAACAGTAGGTACCATTCTGTCAATTTCTTGCTCTCTTGACTGGCTTGGCTAAATTGACTGATGACCCTTTTATTTAATATGAGGTGCCCAGACAGACTTCGTTCTGAAGTAAAAAAGTAAAAAATATCTTTATTCATATAGACTAATAAAAAGTGCTTATGACAAGTCAAATACGAAAAATTTTTAGCAAAAACATACTGAATAAAAATAAACTTACATAAAATAATACTATGATAGTTAATATCATAATTTAACATAATGTGACTCTACCACCGGTTCGGAGGTTGTTTCCGATCGCGAAGACTCCGGCAAGAAACTCGATGGTTACTCTTTTCAATCTTGTTTTTATACACAGAACTTGAATTAACAGAGTAAAGTCATAACAAAAAAGTGTGCAGAGGAGCAGATTATTCCTGAGATGATCACAAATGCTTATCATTTAGGAAATTCTCAACACTATAATAACCTCGTTTCATTAACTCAGCTTTAATTTGTGACTTAAACTGATGAAGAGGCAGTTCAACAAGAGTTTGCGGAATCTTATCAAAATATTTTACACATTGACCAACAAATGATTTCCCTACCTTAAGCAGTCTTAGACTGGGAGTTACGAGCTTATTTTTATTTCTGGTATTGAGTTTATGAACATCACTGTTTTTCTTAAAGAGATGCAAAATCTGCCAAATGTTTGACACCTGTACGTCTACCACGCGTTGCTACTTTAAATTTACGTTATCTTTCGCGTAAAAAAAATGTATTGGGATGACACACGACATGACATGACAATGTCAAATCCCAATACAACAATAATTTAAATTTGAAGTGGCAACTCGTGGTAGACGTAGGTGTCCATTTTGCCCGCTTTTCTTGAACTTGATTTACGTTTACTATTATTCTTCAATGAATTTCTTGTTCAATCATAATAAAATATAGCCTTATATCACTCCTGAATAATTTAGCTTTCTCTTAGTGAAATAATTTTCTTAAGTAGTTTAGGCGCCTATTCAATACAAACAAAGAAACAAACAATCAAATCTTTCCTCTATTTAATATTAGTATAGATTTGTTTTGCAATAACAACCCACATCATGTCTACTGGCATGTACTATTGTGACATATAAAGATAAACCATATAAGCTTTAATCAGGCCAATTACCTACAGAGCCCAAAGTGAATAAAGAAAAATGGATTTAAGCAAACCCCCTTGGGCTCTGTGTATGTTAAATACTTAAGCAGATCCCATGCCACGACCCCAGTTTTTTGCAGAATCAGTAATATTTTGCCTCCCTACATTGCATTACTAGGTTTAAATTAGGTATGCTGTAGACCAGAGCTCATCAGGATATCAGAATAAGTCGACAATAGATTTGGATAGGTAATGATAATTTAAGAGTATTTTATTTCATATCGTACTCAAGTATGTGTTTTAGAACAATATGAACGCTCTGTTTGGCTTTGTTGAAATTATTTTTCTTTTTTAATGGGGTCGGCATTACGTTTTGCGATAATGTACTCGTTCACAAAACGCGAGTTATTTATAAATCCTATTTTATGATCACACTCAACAATTCAATTATTCAGTATTGCGTGCTTCACGCTTTTAGAAAAAAATACATAAAAAGAGCAGTTTAATTTTGGAAATTGGAGGAGCATCTGTAGTTAAGTTTGAGTGACGTTGTAAATTACTGCTTTAGAATTATGTCTGTTTATGTCACATTCTTGATTCTAACATTTTCCGCACGAAGATTTCCATACGACTAGCTTTACAAATTTTGTGTGTACCTCATGCTGTGACCATAAGAAATAGTTCGAGGGACTAAATAAGTCTTTAACCCGAGGTAAACACTGTGCTTTTCATTACAAATACAAGGAAAGTAAAAATAAAAACATGAATTAGCTAAAGATAAAATTAGTAAATTTTATTTTCCACTACCGCTTTAGCCTCTTCTCTTATAAAATCAGGCGTTAAATTCATATCAGAATCAGATGAACTCATTTTATAGGTACAAATCTCTGCTATACGCATAAACAAAAGTTTTCGAATCGAAAAAATAAATGAAGATCGAATTGCCGCTTTCCCGCCTATTTTGTTTGTTTTTTTTTCTGTGGCCGGCCAGCTATTCAGCCATTATTTTTTATTTTCATCATTGGAAAAATGGTAAATATTTTGCCCAAATCTAAGTTATTTTAAAGAAATTGTTGTCACTAAATTATAAAGTTATTTAAAAAATATATATTCTTTAATCAATACTTAACTTTAAGTTATTTCAATTTTACATCGTGGCTGTATAGAAAGTTGGAACATGGGTCAATAGATATGTGAAAAAGAAATAGTTTTTTTAAATAATTTGACAGCTGTCAGTTGGAAGTGATTCTCCCTAGGGATGAAAAGTATTACTGTCATCCCGCTCCTCAGGCAACTTCAGACCTACTTTCAGAGTATGAGTAATGAAAAGGTAATGAAATTATTATTTCAGTGAAAACTAGTTACATTTGGAATCTTCACTATCTACGTTCAGTGGTCCTGAAGGAGTTTTGAGCTCCATTAGTATGTAGCAGTACAGTACTTCATAATTCATTTACATATTGGAATTTTGTTGAACGTGGAGGCACTCTAAGCAGCTGAAATTAGAGATATTTTGCAAAAACAGAACGCAATTAGCTTGTCCTAAAATGGTTTTCTTTTATTCTATGTATTCCTATTGTCGTATAGACAGCAACATTAGATTTTATAAGACTACTGTTCCACCACACCTTTGAAACGAATCTATTATTTTTCATTCATTACATTTATAAGGTAGGTAACTAGGTAGCTTTTACCCGCGTTACTTATCGTTATATTTTATGGCAAAATTACATAAAATCTTCATAAATTGTAGCCTATGTGTTATTCTGATGTATAAGCTGTATTACTGTAAAGTTTCATCTAAATTCATTCAGTGGTTTTTATGTGAAAGAGTAACAAACATACACGCATACATACTCACAAACTTGCGCATTTATAACATTAGTAAGAAGTACGAGTATTAAGATTGGTGGATTTAACTAAGAAACGCAATTTCATCTCATAAAGCACATATTTAATGGTGAAGTGTTAAAAGATCTAGAATAAGCTTTTGTGGAATCTGTTTTGAATGTTGCAAATAGAAATTATGTAAGAGTGAACGGGCATGAGAGCAAAGGTATTGAGATTATATTATCAATCGGTCCGTCAACAATGATTGCCGCCCGCGAGGATCCAGTTGACGAGTTCCCAGAGAATCCCGCACTAACTTTATTGCTCTTTTTGATACTTTGTAGGACTTTCTTTATTTATCCAACCAGCGGTCGCCGCGGGACGCCCAGTGGGACCAAATTTACATTTCTTATGACAGGCATTTTCTTTGTTCTGAGACCTCGTGTTAGATCTTTTATTAATTTGTTGATTTTTACGTAAAGGTGTTTTAATTGGGATATAAATATTTGTTTAATTTTTATTTTAAAGCGGAGCAACATTCACTTATAGACAATTTACTTATGTAATACTAATAATGTACTTCTTTTGTATTTTAGTACAAAACTACCAAGTCAATATCAACCTTTCTAACTAAACTAATTAACCTTTACAACATACTTATCATACGAAATTGAAAAAATAATAAACATAACTTCCATATTAGTTTTACATTGTAAGACCAAGGTACTAGAAGTATTTTAGAAGGATTTTAAACTAATATTATCGTACTTTTTACACAAATGACTAGTCTCTTATCTTGACAAAACTGCATCACAAACTACATCACAGAGCCGTTCCTTACTTCGCCACGTGGCAGACGTTGAACTTTTATGGAGATCGAAGGCAATCAACACATTGTATGTGCATTGAACTTATCAATTTACCCACCACCAAGGTTGGCATTAAGTTCTTATCGGCGGTATCCTTCGCGTTCGCTTCGCCCGTCATTATGAGTCCCGTTATTCACCTGGAGCGTTCACCGAGTGACTGTAGTCGCGTGTAAATTTAAATTTAATCTGATAGAAGTTCAATGCCACTCATCCCTTTCAGAAGCGGCTGCTATTTATTTCTGCGTTGATTTAAGTTATGGTTTAACTGCATACATAGGTACTGTTCGATACAGCATAAACACTAAGTGCTAACTAGTTGGTTGACAACTGTTCCTGTAAAGGTCATCCGTCAAAAAATCATGAGAATTTTAATTGAGGACCAGCTAAAGTGGTCCTCCGCGTGAACGTGGATGGCTGTGAAACATATTGTGGCACGTTTATACCTTTTTCGTATGAGTTCCTTTACTCAAAAAGTAGCTCCAAAATCTAAATATTTATGTGCAGTCTATGACTCAGTATTGTCCACTAGAATCCTTCATGTTTTGTAGCAGCCTTTCTTAATTTGGTTTCATAATGCGTAATCAAGCGGGCCGCCTAAGTGCCACAAGCCGCAGCGCAGTCACAGCGGCGCAGGCGCACCGAGAGGACCAAGCACTAGCCTGTAATTACGCCAGGCTATCGCCCTCAATTAGCGCCGCTCACGTTTCAATCGGCATTGGACGGATTCGAAGACGAACTGTTTCGTTACTGGCAGTACCTCTACCATTAGTTTACACAGATGGCAGTCGAGAGCGTCAGTGCTGAAGTTTTTGTATAGGAGTTCGGTACAGTGCCTCTAGTGTCCAGAAATTAAACTAAAATGGCATAGACATTGCTGTGGTAAACTATCGTAGTGTACGTGACGGAAACTCACGGTAGATGTACATACACACATACACACACATACAATCTGCATTTAGCTTTCCGTAAGGGAGTGCTATGTGGGAATGAAAAAACCTGCACTCGTAAGTTAGTTATACTTTTGATGTTTAATTTTATAACTTGTGTTCAAACCAGCATCATCATCACCGTTAGGATCCTTATCATCTCAATACCTACTTTGGCCAAATTAAAATGATTCCGTACCGATATTTTATTTGACGAAATATTCTTCTTCATATAGTATATATTTTATAAATATTAAGTTGCTTTACCTACGAATAATAATTCAGAGCTTAATTTTTTTTAAATCTGATTTTGTTTACATGTCATCATAAAACTTTACGAGCTATAGCTTAACTGCAGTGATACTCACTGTGGTTACACTGTAGATTAAAATTGCGCTATATTCAGAAATGTATTATTTTTGAACACGCCTTGTGTGCCTTGGCAGCCGAGGAGCATAGGAACCGGTCCGCGAGCGGGAGGGTCGGAATCTCGGGACACGCGGGGCGACCTAATAACACGTTGGGCTCTACGTGATGACTAAGCACCCAACATTCTGCGTCGAGCTACTTCCCGATTGTGAGGCCAACATTACCCAAGTTACCGTTCAAACAAAACATCGATTTACCGCTTTTGTTTTTCTATTCTATCGCTGTTGGAAAAACGGGACAAAAATAAACTTCCTTTTTAATAAAACATTTTTTTGCTTTGTCCATGAGTTTATTCATGTGGCCTATATTATTTATTTAATGTTAAATTTCGATTTGAGCTTGTCTTGTTCATAGTTCATGGTGCTCATAGCTAGTGCTGACACATATTTAAGCAACAAAAAAGGACTCAACAGGCGATAGTTCATGAGTTTGTTAATGTAAAAATAGAACTGAAAGATTACGTTAAAAATGCAATGCTTTGTTTGGACTAAATGTACGTATTAAACATTTTTTGCTAACAAATTTGCTAAGTGCTCAAAATTTAACCATGATTAAAGAATAAGAACGTCTTGGATTTTCTCTTAAAATAGATATTTTCGCGCCTGAGCCATCAGATCTGAATAAGAAATGACAAGAAGCCAAAAGGTTAAATAAAGCCATTAGGTTTAAATGTTCGTAGATGGAGGGCTGATTTAGTAAAACCATCACATTTCTTATCATGCGGGTACCGCAGCATTAGTACACTTTATATTATGTATCTGAAGCTGATCTCGGTGAAATGATGGACAAGCCATTTAATTTTTTATTAACTAAATGTTAATAAAAAAAATTTGGCTTGTCCATCATTTCACCAATTTTTTTTATTAACATTTAGCTAACTCTTTTTAGCAGTTGTGCATTATATTGTAAATTTTCCGTCAGGGAAATGTACCACTTCCTACCAATAACTTCGTATAGTTTGGGCCAAAGTAATACAAGTGCATCGTTGAGGCCCGTTGAGGGTGGTACCTAAGTTTTAATTGAATTTCATGAACTGACTCCTCTGTCAGTTTATCTGTTGAGTTTCTAAAGATATTAATATTTTTAAATAAAAAATCGTATTGCAACAGAGTAACTCTTAATATCTTATTTAAGGAAGACATATTTTCGCTCTGGATTAAACTAAATTCATTCAAATCAAACCTGTTCCAGCGTTTAGTTTAAAGAAATAATTACAGTAGATAGTAAATTATCACCAAATTTGAGGAACCACTTATTTTGTAAGTGATGTGGTAATAAATAATTCATTCAGATAGGCATTAGTCGTAATCATCATAATATTCATTCTGAACTTGGGTTGCGTTGGGCACATAGGAAATCGTGCTCAAAATGAAAATGAGAGTCGTGATCACACGCATTAGCAGCTTGAAGCCGTCACGCTGACGGATTCATTTTAAGTGCTGCTTTAACAAGGGATTTTAAATGTTACTTAACGCTGCTTTTAACAGTAGTTTTTGGGTTCACTGATAGAATTTACAAGATAACAACATTAAATAATATTGAAATATAAAAACATATAAAGTGTAGTGTGTATTTTTTGATACAAAGATGTTCACATCAACCTTTAAAAACTATTGCAAAATGGGTCTTTCGTCAGCAGCATAAGGTGTGCTATGTAAAGATTGGTGTGAAACTCTGTACAGGAATTATCATAAAAATTTGAATAACATACTCAGCCTGTTATAGAATATTTCAACGAACTAGATATACGCGTAAGTAGATGTAAAGCAGTCTAACCCACCAGATTCAATATCCAGTCGATTTGCGTTATTTTTTTCCAATACTCGCTATAATTGAATAACTCACTCTCGAACTACCGATCGACCTGACGATATCGAACGTCACCACTGCACCAATCCACACCAATAGAAAGAATAGAAGGAAAAATAGAGGAAACATTTTGTAGCAAACTACGCAGACACTGGAGCAGGCGATGCCTGCGTTACGGCAGCCGCATCGCACTCCACACCCTTAATGTCTGAGATTTTTAGGGTCAATTCTGGTTTAGCCGTGAACAGCTTACCAATTCCTATTAAGCTTTTTTCGTATGGAGTCGCATCCGGAGAAGCTGTGGAGGAGGAGAATTGTCGTGGCAGTTAGAAGCTATTGAAGTTGTCGCACTGAAACCCATTTGGTCTCCACCTTTCCACGACCTGGTTTCATAAAGAACTCGTTGATATTTGGTATCAAGTCGGTGTAGGCAATCCCATAAGAAGGACTATCAAGTTGCCATCCTCTCCAACTTTTCTGCTTCAATAAGTCGTTAAATCTTGAAAAAGTGTATGTTACCTTTTTTGTAAGAAATTTTATGTAGATTACTTAAGTAAAAGATTTTTTTCTTGCTGAGAGCCACCATTTATGAGTTGTTAAGAAAAACCTAAAAAAGTACCTTTGAACCGTATATAAAAAACATATAACACGAAGCCGCGGGCGGAAAGCTAGTGGTAGAATAGAGCTGTAAAGTCCACACAGTGTTGGATCCTAGATCCTGGTACGATTTTGGATGCACCATTATAATAAAATATCTAAATAAAACCGAAATAAAAAGCACTTCCCCGATTTCAAATTCATAGTAGTTTATGGATAGTATCGTATTCCTTTTATCTCAAAATTTCCACAAGAAATATGATAGGAGCCTGAACTCGAACCTCATAAAAGCATACACCTACATTATTAGTAGTATTAATAAATGTATTAAGAAGAGTTTTTCACAAAGATTACTCGCCTTATTCTACAACAAATTATAATGGACGACAAACTACCAATCCTGTTCAAAGACTTCGCAACAAAATGTAAATTATCTTCCAGCGTACCCTGTGCTACGAATGAAAGATGAGCCAACCGCAATTATACACGTTTTCATGACTCAGGAGTGCTAAGTAATCGGGTTAGTGGTAATCTGGGACAAGAAAAAAGGCCTGACATTGCGGCCGGCCCGGAATAAATTATATTAATCCTGCAGCCTAGCCGCCTGTATTGGGACAAAATAGGTTACCAGCGATATTTTCCAATGGTCCCCTTTAACGTGTAATGCAAGCAGTGTTAATTTAACTTGACACCCTATTTCTTAGAGCACCATTTCCAACCTATGGCATTTCCTACTTTACTTCTGATGTGTTTACTAACTACAGAGATTGAAAACTTTTCCCACAGAATTACCTCAAAAAAAATGACACGCGTCACAGAGTTAAGAAAAAACTATGCTACACATACTGATTATTTAGTTAAAAATATACGAGTAGGTACAATACAATAATTATCTTTATTTTTCAGGCAACAAATCTCATTTAAAGATCTTAACTAAATATAATCGGCCCGTAGATATATACCTTAAAAACGAACAAATATTCATATTATTTAATATCGCATAAATTATTAACACTATATTTACATTATTTATAAATGCAGGTCACCTTCAGATCTAATAGTTTTAATTAATCAGACTGGTTGCTAAGTTCATTGACTTTATTGATAGAATTAAATGTAAGAAAGTAGTTTAATAACACACATTATTAACTCCTAGAGCTTTCCGTCGTTTTTCTATTTCAAATAAAACCAAATCTTTTTAAAATATGCACTGTTTCTTTATATTGGTTGTATCTATTTCATGGGTAATTCAGTTCTTTGTCGGGTATGTCGCAACTACTTATTGGCTAATTTGCTAAACTTTTTCTAAAATCGCTTCCAATTTTTCCGTCTCCCGTGGTAGAAACAAAAAGTATGTCATCCGTCATCATCCGTGCGGTCTATCCCGGTTATGAACCCACTCCAGTGTGTGGGGTCCCAGGATCCGCCTTTCTTATATTGGCCCACTTCGCGCGGTCTTGTGCATCCTCAGTGGTTACTCTGTTTACACGCATGTCACCCTTGACGACGTCGAGCTACCGCTTCTTGGGTCGACCTTTTCTGCCGATCCCCGGCGGAGGCGGCATGGCCAGACATTTGTTGCCCACGTAGTTTGCCGATCTCCGTGAGACATGACCATACCAACGAAGGCAGCACTCCTGCAGCTTGTCTGCGATGTCACGAACACGAAGGCTGCCGCGGATGTGGGTGTTCCGCACGCGATCTTTGCGTGAGACTTTACACATCCACCGCAGCATCTTCATTTCCGTGACGCGCAGCTCCTGCTTGTGTCGCTTTAGTAACGGCCATGTTTCACTGCCATATAGAACAGGCCTAATGATTGTGACAAAAAGTATGTACCTACATGAAATTAAAACTGGGGTATATAGCCTAATAACTTAAATCTATTTTGATTTTTGTACGCCATTTTTTAACAAACTGGGTCAGATTACGCTTGATGAACTTTCTGCACCTCTAACAGTTACTGAATCAGGTACTTCAAATACTTTTTGATTTTGTTATAAAATATCAAATTGATGTTGTCATCCACACGGTAAGGCAGATTATACAGAAGTCCGAAGAGTATTATCGACATGTGTGACAAATGCTAGATTTGTGGACTATGAATAAGCCTTTGACTCCATCGAGACCTGGGCTGTCCTAGAATCCCTACAACGATGCCAAATAGACTATCGTTATATCGAAGTGTAGACATAAACGACGAGTACATCTCACACTTTTTTTATTTATTTTATATTTATTCCAAAGAAAAACACTCTCATTATCTAAATACAAAAATACCTGCCAAACTACTATTGCAGTTTGTCGGCAGCAGTTCTCGTAGGGCAATTTCGAGATAGTTATTAAGTGGGTGTTTCACATAATTACATAATAGTAACTCTTATCACTAAACTAACCTAAGCTTGCATAATTAGGTAATAGGGACCATTATAAACTATATCTAACAACAATTAATTAACAATTATACACAAAAGGCACAGCAGATAACAAACTACAGTTAGGTATTCAGTACGTCCACCACGAGTCGCCACTCCAAACCCACGCCATCGCCCGCGCAAAAGTCCGTACCGGCACTTGACATGACATGACATGACATGACGATGTCAAATCACAACACAACCCCCCACGCGAACGACAACGCAGATCCAAATCGGCAACCCGATTATCAGTAAACCCGATCGGCTTACGATTCGCAGATGACATAGTCCTGATGGCGGAGTCGTTGCAGGAGCTGCAACAGATGCTGGACGGCCTAGCTGCCTCTTCTCGGCATGAACTTAGTTAAAACCAAAATCATGATCAATGAGCACATTGATCCGCGACCGGTTGCTGTCGACGGCCACCAACTCGAACTTGTTCAGGAATATACCTACCTCGGGCAAGTATTGCAGTTGGGTAGAAACAAGTTCGAAAAGGAGGTCAAAAGAAGAATTCAGCTGGGCTGGGCAGCTTTCGGAAAACTTCACCGGGTCTTCTCGTCGCCCATACCACAGTGCCTGAAGACAGTGTGTCCTACCCGTCATGATGTACGGAGCCGAGACGTGTACACTAAAAGTGCGCCTAGCCCACCAGTCAAAAGTCGCTCAGCGAGTTAAGGAGCGAGCTATGCTCGGTGTTTCTCTGAAGGATAAGATTCGCAACGAAGTAATCCGACAGAGAACTAACTAAGGTCGTCGACATAGCTCACAGGATTAGTAAGTTGTAGTGGCAGTGGGCAGGCCATTTATGCCATAGAACAGATAGCCGTTGGGGTAAGCGTGTTCTAGAGTGGAGACCGCGTATCGGCAAACGTAGTGTAGGACGCTCCCCGGCCAGGTAGGGTGATGACTTGCGAAAGGTTGCTGGATGCGTCAAGGGGGCACGCATTGGGTGAGGCCTATGTCCAGCAGTGGACTATGATAGGCTGATGAAGATGATGATGATCATATTGTTTACTATATAAAAATGCTATTTTTTAAAGTAATTTATATTTATATCTAATTTACATACGGACACATTAAAATAAAAGCACATTTTTTGCCTTCTTTGAATGGTTAGAGCCTTTCCTAGAAAACTTATCATTCATTGAAAAAAAGAGATCGTCTACAATAAATATGCTAACTCTGCTGATAATATTATGTCTTTATCTCTTTCGTCTTAGGCGATAGACCATCACACGGATAGAAGACAGCAAAATGATTTTTCCCCTTCAGAACGAAACGTAAACCTTAAAAACCTTGATTTCAAATAGGTGTAACTGATGATGACCCCTTATCCCAACTAAAACTAATTATAAAGTTAGCAAGTTTCCGAGGTCAAGGACGTATGACATTTGACTTAAACAGACATGAGATGTTACTACTGCCGGCTATATAATGGCACTCATGGTACCAACATCCGCATTGTTCCGTTTTGCTGCTTAAATAATGAGCATACTTGCAGAGTAACTGAGTGGCTAGAGTCCCAGGCAAAATTCCCAAGTGTGGTAAAGAGTATTTCAGTTTTTTTTTTTCAGATAGAACAAAAGCTGATGACTAACCATTGTTTTGGCGATGGGTGTTGACGTATTCTAAAGTAACGATGACTTAATTACAATTAGTATATCATTGCTGCTGTTAAATTCCTGAACGTCACCACTATGTCAGTTGGTTTCCTTAGTTTTTCCAAACTCATGAAATGATTTCTGTGGTTTCCGTTATTTTTCTTCAGTTCTTATTCAACGGATTGGTTCTTAACTCGAAGGTACGTAGTAGTAAAACCTCTAGGAATTGATGCGTGCCAACTTGAAAATTGAATTTTATTTTTCAAATCTTCTGTCTTTCAGATCCCTTATAGTACGTAACCGTAGATACTTATTGTATAGGTACTACTACTAATATGCACTTGCAAAGCACCGATCGTGCCACTCTTGAAGAATGGCTAATTTGATTTTGCATTGATATGATAATAATTAATGATATTTATGGTTTCAATCGATATAACTCTTTTTTTATTTTTATTCATATTTTTGTAGCATTATTATCTTATTCTGTTCATCTTTGGTGTACTGTGCGCCGCAGTTGCCACTCTGAATATTTCATTGGACCGCAAATGGATATTAAAAGGTAAGCTTTTGAATTGCATTGTAAAGTTTCGCTGAATGTTTTGTCCATTTCCCTTATAGCGGTACAAATTGCGTTAGTCATTGCAAATAACTGTATTCTTTGATTAAACTGGACCCAGATATCAAATCGTTCGTCTTATGCAATCGAATATAAATTTAAAAACCTCTTGTGGCTGTTGTCAGCATATCGATATTGGAGTAGGCGTGGCAGATATCCTTGAATTGATTAATCGATTCCAAATCTCACCTATCTATTATAAGCTTTGGGAATAAAAGTTGTAACCTACAGAATATCTTCGTTCATCTTAAGCTCAGCACTTACAATTGATACAATTGATGCTGTCATTGTAATTTGTCAGCAGCACAACTTAGTGATGCCGTTTCGCTTAGAACCAGCTTAAATCCAGATCTATGATTTATCGTCGTCAAGCTTTTAACTGTGTACGCGTGTTTCATGGGCTACTGCTCCCATTCTGAACTGCAGAGCTGTTGGAAGTTGTTCTTTTTGAAAAAAAAATGACTTAAATATTCAACGCCGCTTAGTTGAACAGATTGGTTAGAATATTAAATTAACCCATTAAATACATATTGGTTCAGAACTTTGACCGCTACTTCGTGCGAAGTTCAGCCGTTTGAAATCATATGAAAACTTATATGTACGAAATAGTTATCAGGTTTAAACAGTTAGGCTGAAATATCGTAAATTGAAAATTGCTAAATATTAAAATAGGTAGATTTATTTATAAAAATTCTATTCAACCAGAAATATTAATTGCTCCTATTTAGCTATTTTTCTCACCAAAATATGTTTTAAAATGGTACACACAACAGCACGTCAAGCTTTCATTTACCTCATGACCCATTAAGCAATGGTTTTGCATAATGGGTCCTGCTGTCGTCCTAGTTTAAATAACGAAGGCTTATTTTTTACATAGGTAAGTTTCAGTTCCACGTCCTTATTCAAAAAAATTCAATTAGTCCAATACCAAACCCTTTAATTCATCTAATGAAATGTTTTGTAAGTGACTGAGGACAAAACCATCTTTAGAAAATAAATATTACCCACCTACCTCTTACCTATGCTAGAGAGCATTCTGCGTGAGTGGCGCGTCCTTGTCCCGCCCGGAGCGCGAGTTGTATAGTTGAACGATAAGCTCGCGTCTTGCGCGCCTAACGTGCGCGTAGAGCTGCGCTGTCGGGTCATTCCCCGTACACTCCGTGCGCGTGCACTCGCGCAGACTAGCTTATTGAGTGTGTTCAAAACATACGAATTTCTATGCTTAGTCTGCACAGGGTCTAGTATTTTTTTGTTTGGTATCTTATTAAATAAAAGTAGTTAGGCAAACGATAAATTAAACACGATGTTTGAAATAAGCAAGATTGCCTAAATTGCGGACTGACATTTAATTGATGCTCAGTTTTACTAGGACAGAGCGATTCTCATTCTCACATTTTGGTCGATTTGTTCTTAAAAACCTGAATGTTATCTGTAACTGGTTCAAGATTACTTGCGTGTACACTTAAACACACACGCGAGCCTTGTTTAACACTACATTCCCAATTACATGAAATTGTAGAATATTAAGTATAAGGAAACGTATTAAAGGAATAATTAGAGACATTCACGGAAGTAGTATTACTTTAATATGTGTCTGCGCCCTTTGGCAGTCGCGGTGAAGTACAAGAGATACTTGTTAATTTGGAGTACTGAACGCATGTTTGTCAGCTTAACCCAATTTGTAGTACTATGAAGAATTATTAACGAACTAAAACACTATTAAAATGCGAAGATTTCTAACAAAAGACTTCAACGTCCGCTGAAAGAGGTAAGTAAAGGCAGTGCTTTGAATATTTCAATTGAAAAAATAGGTAGGGCAGTTACTATATAATTATATATTCATTGGCAGTTGGGAGCCCTAAAGCTGGGCGAAGCTGGGCGAATGCATTCCTTTCCCTCCTTTGTGTCTTGGGCCATTTAGGCCGGTCAGTGATCAGGAAAATATAAGTCTCTACCTAAGGTTTGGTACACATTTTACATCCTTAATATGGGTGTAAGTATGTACCACAAATCAATGGCTGAGTTGAAGTAAACAGAGACTATGCATTGTATTCAAAAATAACACTCTACATGGTAATACTGCCTGCCGAAGTTTATTGAAACGTTTATACGTATCCTAATTGAAATTTTACTTTGTATGCAAAGAGCTATTCTGTATGCATTAAAATCAAATGAAGACTAATTTCCAAATCCTTATCACAGATTTGTTTGAACACACAAAATGTAATAATATTTTTTAAAGCCAAACTATATACTATCGCTTAACCATATAACAAGTATTTTTACGTTAATGATACATCAGAAACACAAACTAACAGGCTTCTCAACCCCCATATCACAGTTTAATTTTTAAAACAATTTTTTTTGCAATGACCGGTCTTAAATATATAGGTAAGTAGTTAATTTTTATACTGGTTGGATTTAGGTTCATGAAGAAATTGCCAATCTGATTTTCTTTAAAAATCTGACAAAATAGGGAAATCCGAGTCAAGCGTATTACAATTTGGACAATAAATTGCTTGCAGATGACAAAGTCTAAAAGGACACAATAGCGTATCGAACATTTTTCCAATTCATTGGAACAGGCGAAGTGCTTTTCGATGATATTTTTTTTTATTTGAACTCGTCTTAAGTCACGGTTTAACAAACTGCTCGTATTAAAATCTTGATCGGGGTTCAGTAATCCTGATCAGAATTTTTATACACAGAAGATATTTTATCATTTTAAACAGTGAAAACGCCTTTCTTGACACCTTTCTTGTTTCTTGTATTCAATAAAGATTGTGTGTGGGGTGATTGTGAGTGTTTATTTTTATTAATATTTTAAAAGTTTAAGGTTCTATAAGATCCTGCAATCTTAAAAAACATCTTTTGTAGAGTAGAGAAGTAAAGGAGGACACACACCCGAATCCAGAAACGACAATCAAAGTTAAGCAAACCTCAAATGTGTACCTACCTGTCCCTTTCCTATCTACTGACATGTGACTGGATAGCATCAATTTGAAGGGCGCTTAAACTTTGATCGACGTTTCTGGATTCGGGCATTAATCCCTTTTACACTTGGCTACATCTCTCGTTTTGTGACAACGTATATTTACATGAACTTGTGAATTGTATAGAAATATTAATGATTTTAACGTGTTAAACAACATGCTGATTGTACCCCATGATTTGGTAGTTCTGCATACATATGCACGAGTTGGCTTTCAATTAGCTGCGCCAAGAAACTCTCAAAGCTTGCACTATTTAATTTTATTATTAAGGTGGGTCAGACGAAACCTACCCAATGGTAACCAATTAATCAACCAAATTCCAGAGGTTTTAGTATCAAGATGGGTAATTTTTCTAAACAGAAAAACAGATAAAGTCAATCTGTTTCGTTACTATTGTGTAAGCTTTGACTTAATGTCGATAAATAATTAATTTCGCCGCATACCTAAAAAAAATTCGATTTCGTCATTGCCGGCAAAACTATCATCAACAGAATTGAAATACATTCACCATTGAAACTATATTGATATTCCTACCAATAGCTAAGATATGTTTAATGCTATTTCAGACCGTCTAAAGCCAGTCATATAATCATGTTATCAATAAATCGTGTAAAGAACTGCATTGCTAGTCAGAATTACTAATAACATTTTCAAAGTTCCTCCAAACCTCAGACAGGTTTAAAATTGTCAACTACAGTTTTTAGTATTGATCTGTTCATCAGGTCCTTTAACACTGTCATCATGTAAGCATATAAAACCGATAACACTGTGGCGTGGTTTTCGGTATTCAGCATTTTAGTTGGTAATAAATCTCGCGGATCCAAAAGTCATCATCTGCATAAAAAGTGAATCATCGGCACGCATTCATCACGTCGCTGCCAATTATAAAGTCAGGAATAACGGTTCCGCAGTGTGCAGTCAGTATGTCTGCTAACCGAATTCAAGCTCACCCGATTTCGAGAATATGGATAAAATTACTTCGTAAGTGCCTTGCATCACGGCGATAATGATAATGATTTTAGAAAATGTGCTTCAATAAGCAACAAATTAATAAAGCTTGATGCATTTACGATCATAACATGTTTATGGGTGACATTAATGAGAGTTATGTTTTGCACTAGGAAATCTAAACTCACATTATTAAATTGCTCAAGTTAGTAGTAAACGTCTAGTGAGACATGTCTAAAAAATGCAGAATTGCAGAAAAAATCAATCAGTCTAACGTATTTCATTACTGAAACACATCGCAGTGGAAATGATAAAACTACAGACCAGAGTAAAAACTAAACTACTTATCGGTCTAGAGGTTTAAACAGCCTTCAAAGTGAAGTTCTGGTTAATTGCTAAACATACTGTGCTAAAATAGCCTGACCGTTCACATCCGAGTGAGTTTGACGCTTCAGTTGTGATGAGGGGTGACAGTGGTCCGAAAATTGCTGAGCACCAAGAGTATTTAGCTAGGAAAGGATTAATGTTCGAAATCTTCTTTCATACTTTTAATTTACAACAAAGAAAATACGCACTAACAAATATAAATATAGAGCTTACTGAATGAATAAGTTTTGACATTGACAGCACCACTATAGAGAGATAAATCGAAAGACTTGGTAAGTTGAAAGTTTTGATAAACAAAAAGTTTGCTTGAACAATAACTGAAATTAATATTACTTTGGTCAAAATATCGTTTATATACACTTTAAAATATTATAATAGTCCTGAAACTCAAAGTAATAATAAATTAAGAATTTATATTACAGAAATGTTATAAATGAGGTATTCAGAAATAAGAATTTCTTTAATAACGATTAATTTCGAGTAATTTTGATCCTAAACAGACGTTTTAATAAAAGTTAATTAAAATCAATCATCTCTCACGATTACCTCATTGAATTATAATTCAAATTGGGTATGCACAGAGTTTAAATATAAGTAGTCAACAGCTATGCTTTCAGTCAATGCTGGTTACGTTATACTTCTTCTGGCTTTCGCTATTTATCTTACTACTTTTTTAATTTGTTTCATTACCAGCACTGTATCATTTTAATCTGGGTTTTATTAATCTTATCACCATTATTTTAACTCAAAATGTTTCTAAGGTTAAGTAAGAAAAGAAACCCTTAGAGCTAGCGAGCGATATCTTTTTTATAAAGCTTGTGATAGTATTAAATACACACAACATGGTAACCTCTATCAATCATGTATGTTCTAGACGCTTTGTTGTCACTTAACAACAAGTAACTTCTCATTCAAATTAATGTACTAACCTCTTAACGAAAGTCCCCTTCGGCATAAGTTCGCTAAACAATACCCTTTTACCATACGAGAATGTGTACACAAGAATTTAGCCGTTTACCCAATGAAAGCCGATTAATTACGTCTACTCCTTTCTCAGCGGACCTAATAGCTAATAAATCTTTGGTCGGTTTTGCTATTAATATAATGGGTTTCATTTACAGACTTACAGTATACCGACCAACTATTACAGCGAACTGAAGTTTCTAGTTGGTATCCGCTAAGGGGCCGTAATCACCAAACCTTCAAGACAAGTTATGTGTGCAATCAGGATTGGTTCGGTTTAATCCCTTGTTATCTTTTTTCTGATTCTTTTCTTCGAAACTGCTTCATCGTGTATTTCGGAAATAACTTTACTATTATTTTCTATCTAGCATTAAAGTAAAACAATGTTTTTGGCTAGTACTTTCCTCTATTAATTGTATTGGTCCTCAGTGGACTGACTAAAAGAATCCGATTGCTGGTAATTTCAATAATATTCGTCGTCCGGTTTTCATAATAGGTTGTCTATTAGCTAGTTGGATACGTATTTAACTGAATCTTAAGTTTTTCTGTGGTTATTATTTTCGTATAACTTTTGCGTATTTCCAATTTATTTATTTGATCGGTATTCCATTTCATTTTTCATTCATTTTCCATAAAAATCTGCTAAAGCATCTGCTCACAATGTTCTTTACATCAGTTATTTATGTCGCAAATGGATTAAACCAAAGCTCCTTGTTTTGATTGTAACTTACAGGTAAACATTTTAGAACGTACTGACCCTACGTTATCCTTTTTTTATCAAATCCATCAGTTAGTTGCACTCAGTTTTGCCTGCAAATGTAGGTATAAGCTTTCTGGATTGTCTATTATGAACATTGTCGTATCTGCGCTCTAGTTACGAGTGGTTCCTTAAGCGTTGGCTTATCATGACAATGATGGATAAACGCTTTATCTCCGAAGCTTAGCGGAACTACTTACGTAATAGACTTAAATCAAAGATCACTTCATTCTGCGCTGTCAGTTAACGCTGCTAAACAGTTTCAAGTTTCTGATGACGTATCTGTTCTTCTGTTACCCTTCCCGAAATCTTAACAGCAAATAGTTCAAGAAAATTTGATTTGATTTAGTAATCTAAAAAGATCTTAAATATATTATAGTTTTGCAGATAATGTGGAAATTGTCTTGTATTAGTTGTTTTCGATTTTAGTCCAGAGCAAGATAATGATGATGAAAATAATAGGATCAGTACTTGCTATTGTTCTAATTTAAAAATAATAAAATTAAGCTTTAAGGTAACAAGTAGCAATGAGTTAAGTACTATATTGTAAGAAGACAAGAAATCTTCTAAAGTGAACATGAGTAGTTATAGTTAATATTCTTGTAATTTTATAAATTATCACTTTTGGTTCCACATCGAAGCTACGAACGAAACAAATAGGTAGTATAGATGCAAGTTACAAAGTCAAGTTCATCATTCGATAACAAACCGTATGTTTGAATTACATGAAAATATAAGTGTAATCTTTGAAGTTCTACTAATTAATCTTCTTTGATAACGATTGCAAGCAAGGTGATACTAAGAAGAACACGATACCAGCGCGGGACCATAACTTTGTCTTAGTTTTCAAACCGCGCCACAGTTCCTAGAAATAAACGTTAGCATACAAGGCCTTTGTTGATCACGTCGTCGTCTTTGTGAATAAAGTAGCCGACACATTGTGGATGCAATTCGAGTCGAGAATAATAAAAAATCCACAGATTATCATCACTTTGTCTCTACATCCACAAAAAACATTGACCCATCGATGTTTTATTCGATCCCACGCGCTCATAAAATTCAATCCATTCGAATTCAAAAAGATTTTCCAGTAAAGTCAGTTTTACTTACCGGTTTAGTGGAGACTTCGTCCAGCCATGACTTTAAGCTCACACATGCACACGTACAGTTTATTAACAAACTTTGTAAAGTTTTTCAAAGTTACAACACTAAAAAAGTTAGGGTACAGAGAGTCGTGAGGTTGTCATTAAGTGTGGTGAGCGTAGAATCTTGTAATACAAGGAGATTATTTCAGTGAACAGGTTTGAGTCGGCGGAAAGTGAATTTGAAGTTTGTTTGAGACGGCGCGTGGTGGGCGCTGCGTCGAGACGCGAACGCTCGGTGGTAGCTTACCTCGCGGTGTGACGGAGGCGGGCGCGAGACTCGCTCGCTGCAGCGGGCGCGGAACGGCAACGCCGCACTACCCCGCGCGGGGGGTTCCGATCTCCTGCTGCCTGCTGCCCACCTCGCATGGTGGGCGTCATAGTTTCGTCATTTGTTATCTCACCGCTATAGCAGGAAGAAATAATACAAATCACAATCAGCCGGCGCTTCTGGATGCACAATGCATTTTTGAGCGATTTGGAAAGAGCTTTCGCGATGCCGCTGCACCGCTACAATTTCATAGTGGTCATTTTCTTGTTCAATTTAATTGCTCTTTGATATGTCTCGAATGATACAAATGGATTTCTTGAAAATAAAAGAAAAAGTTTAAAAGAAATAAAACTTTTTATTAAGAACTATTTTTAGATATTAGTATAAATTGACATGAGCCTATCTACTTACCCACCTAGAGGATAACAAGGAATAGCTATTCGAACTATGGAAGTTCCGGTGAGTCACACGCGCATGCATGGTCGACCGACTCAACAGGTGATAATAAAAGCCAAAACCATAGTCTGTCTCGCTCTAACAGAAGCTCTGTCCAGTAGATTTTGTAACAGCGATGCACCTCAGTAATTCATAGAGTCAACTAGGTATTATAATTATGTGTGGTATTATTATTAGCATATTTTATTGCATCATTTTATCTTTAAATCCAAGTTTTATTCATGTTTAGAAACAATCATATCTCAATATAGAAGTATGTGGATAAATAGTTCCTTACGCAACTGCAGTCCGCACGGAACTTCTTGGATTTCAGAAGATCTCCCAGAGACCGCCTAATGGTTTCATCATAATCTTGTAATACCAACCTGTAGGTAATTTTGTTTTTGATTTTACACTGGGAGGTAAGATAAGATAAATATTTTTATTGCACATCATCAATAATATTTATCCTGATCTCCCAGTATAGGCTAGTAGCTGTGGTTAAGCATGGCTATTTCTGCAGCTTAACTAAGACGAGCTACTGGATTAGGATCGGAGCCAGTGGAGCCACGACTCGAAACAAGTTAACAAGCAATTTTAAATTCTAAACTTAGGAACAAAGCCGAGAATTGATTATATGTATACTCGTAGTAATCGCGACGAATCCTACAAACGGGGATGACTTAATTTTTAGCTCGCAATTTTTTGTATCATTGCTTGGGGGTCACCTTCAGTTTTCACCTATCAGTTTTGACCACCACTCATTTGAGGTGCATTAAGTTTTGAGCATTCAGTTCAGGTTTACTTTGGAAGGGTAATAGCAGCCATCGAATTCAACTTATAGATTTTACCTAAGACCTGAGCTTATTCTAGAGCATTACATTGTGATGTAACGTTTTCACGGATTCTACAATACAGGCAAATTCTCAGTTTTCGAAATACAATTCCATGTTAAGTAACGCTTTTGCTTGGTTTTTAAAATCAAGTTGTAATAAACCATCGGAAATCATGTACGCAATGTGGTTCGCGTAAATTTCAAAGCGACAAATGCTCGATGTTCTGATACAAGTGAATGCTCGAATCTATCAGCACCATAAGGAAAGTTTTGTAATTAAAGTGTTCGTACTAACTAAGCAGCAGTAGCTCACACTAACTTCGTCAAGGGTGACATGCGTGCCGTCAAACTCACCACTGAGGATGCACAAGACCGCGCGAAGTGGGCCAAGAAAATAAAAAAGGCGGACCCTGGGACCCCACACACCAGTGTGGGATCACAACCGGGATAGACCGCACGGATGATGATGATGGAGTAGATCACACTAACTACGATGTTACCTTTAAATGCGGTGCCAACACTGCCAACCTATTTCCATAATTTGACCAATGAAGTGAAGAAAATAAGCACGCAGCAAACTGCAATGCCCAAAAATTATTTTTTATCGTTTATGCTTGTTTCTAGTTTGCCAAAACAAAAGAAAACTCTAATTTGGAACGGGTGGTTCGTCTCTAATTGTTAACATTGTTTCAGTGGTTACGTTCAGGGGCATTTTACAAAAGTATAATAGTCGACGGGCCTTGCATGCTGAATCAAACCATCCCACTAGAAGTAAAACAAATTTTGTGGTCAAAGAGTCGATGTTATTTGATTCATATTAGCTTTTCCAAGCATTTTATGTCATGTCTTAGTTCACGAGAAAAAAAAACTTCAGTAAGAAGGTCGATCAAACTAATTATACTTAATAAACATACACTAATTAAGTTTTTTTGAAAGAAAACAAAAAAAATCTGTTGTTAAAAATAATGCAGATTTAAATTAAGCGATAGCAGCCATTACCAAACCAGCCTTTACCAGTAAAATCGCCCGACTGATTCGGGTCTAAGTTATCGAGCGATTCGGTTTTCTATTCATTTTAATAGATAACCTCAGCGGTAGTGTCTAATGTTTTATATATGTTTAATAAGCTACTAACAGCCTTTGATTCCTATTACTATGATAAATAATATAGAGTCACACAGTAATATAGCTCCCCTAGCTCATGTGAAACGCGCTCGACGCGTGTGATCGGGTGAATCGGGTCGAATAAGACTCGCACTAACTAGGCCCTCGGGTTACGTTGCGAGTGACCGAGTGTTACGTTACGTACGTGATGGTCCTGGACCATTACAGCTGACTTTCCTGCACCTTGATGAACATATCTCGCCCTACTAGTTTACAAAGTGGGCTCATTGTCATTCGAAGATATATGTATAAATGATTATTAAAATTGTATTAAAAAATCGATAAACACACAGCTACGTTTTCAGTGTACCTGGCGCAGCGGCTTACTTGCCTATTTACTGGGACCTATCGCTCCAGCTCAGTAGCTGACTGAAGGTTGAGCCGGCCCGACAAAAACAGAACTCACGTATCGTTAAACAAACAACCAACCGAAACCACGCAAACTTAGCGGGTCTGTTTTGTTATTGCTGACCAAAGCGTTTTCTGAGCATTGTGTCGCGAACCTTAAACACAAACTTAAAAATCAATGTGTCTGCGAAAAAGAACTTCACACATGTTCAGGCGCAACATCAGCGCAAAACATTACTCATAAATTTCTCGTACTCGTACAAAACACACATAAAGAACTTATAAATTATATAATTAAATCTATGTTCCAATCCAACATTATCATTCACGTGTGTACGTGTCGAATTAGGATTATGAACTTAACTCATTAATAATTTGATGCATCTAAAATACTCTTTTCGCATGTTAGAAAAATCTACTAAGCTTAAGTGCTCGTGGTTTACTGAATAATAAAGTCAAGTTGTGTATCGTACCAGGAAAAGTAGTTTTCCCTATGAACCCCGCTCTTTAAACGAGATGGACGTCCCATCCTAGTATAAAGTGGTGGAACTGGGGCGTTATTCTTATCCTTTATAACTTGTCAAGTTCATTCTCTAAACTGAGCGAAGCAAGCAATTTCGCAATATAATCTTTCATTTGCAGCTAGTGAGCGGTCACTGACGAAATTGCTCGCTACCCTCAGTTTAGGGAATTAGCTTGACTGGATATAATTCATTGTGATAACGCCTCAGGAGCAGTTTCTGGCTCGGGATACAAAATATAGAAATGATAATCGTTAATTGTTATTTTGCGATAAGAGGAACCACAAAATTATTTTCTTCCTCACAGATTCATCTGGTCTGTCTGTAGCGCTAGCGCTAGGAAGAGTAATGGCATGTATTTAAAAAAATTGTCTAAACACCAGTAGATGTTTAATTTAGTAACATGGATCTAATAACTTTTTTATAAGCATTGCAAATCACATAGAATTGTAGTGTTTAGTACCTTAACCATTGTAATTTGCGGGTGCGCCAAAGTACACCTAAAAATTCAACTCCGAAAATTGGAACTCCGAAAATGTTTTTCCTAACATTTTTCATCCTAACAATCATAATTCCTAACTACTCTGTTTCTAATGTTCATAATCCGAATGATCACTCTTCCTAAAAAAATTCTTGCTAAAGTTTTCCTTCATGCAAGTTGTAGTACTACCGACGATGTTCATAGCACTCATGTTTCCGAAAATTGGAATTAATAATATCACTAATGTACGAGTATGTTCATAACGGGTCCATATTGGCTCACCTAAAGTTCTTTTAACCGAAATTGTTATTTGTATTCCGAACACATACTAACTTAACAACTTAGCGTTTATGTCAACTCAACCCGCTCTTCGCTTACCAAAGCTAGTGCCAGAAGTGACTTTAAAATATTTGCTCAGGTTAGCGAGGAGCGAAGCGACGAGCGCGTCAGGTTTACATAATCACAGCGCACGAGCGAGCGAAGCGAGCGTGCCACGGCAGAGGCCGGTGAGTGCCAGAAGCGACTTTAGGGCGTTTCTCACATTAATATACATCACTTTACTTTCCGAATATGAGTAAAAAAAATATTGGAAATATGTTTAGGGATAAAAAGCGATATGAAAAACAACAGTAGGAGTTAAAATAATATTAATTCCAATTTTCGGAAACATGAGTGTTATGAACATCGTCGGTAGTACTACAAATTGTATGAATGAAAACTTAAGGAAAAAAAAATTTAGTAAGAGGGATCATTCGGATTACAAATCGTTAGGAAGAACAATTTCGGGTAAAGAACTTTAGGTAAGCCAATATGGACACGTTATTTGCAAATACATATTAAATATTTCAGTACATTATAATTGATACCAACATTAGTATCGCTTGCGATTGCTGTAACAAAAGCAAAATGAAAGGAAATATTATAAAAAACATCCTTCATTTCCTTTTTTAAACGACTACAAACAGAGGGAGGCATGTAACACGTTCATCGGAACATTTTTTCATGTTGCCTGATTACGTAAAGATCTCTGGACTGATTTCCGAAAAATATTTTTTTTTTTAGAAAGTATAAGGTGTCTTTCCCATGTTGTTCTTGGGTCATGGTCATCAGGTTACGAAGTGATGATGGGATCCTGGAGAAATTGAGGGATTGTTTTAAAGTTCAAATGACGTTGTGAAAATAAGACACACTCATTGCCTGCACAGAATACACCACTACCTCATTAGAGCAGATTTTAAACTCAGCCACAATGTTTGGCAAATTACAAGGCTGCCAGTACAGATTCATCACTGGCCTTTCCTGTCTATTTTTCCAAAAATACGCACCCACCTCAAAGTTAAGGTTAGGGCTGTGCCAAGCATTAAGAAGTGTACGGCTGTATTTGATTGCTATTCATTAGAACACGAAAATTACATATTTGGTATATTTAGAGGAACGTGCTTTTATTTCTTCAGTAAAAACATTCTTCACTGTGTCACTTTGGGTACTTACACATTATTATTGTTGTAAAGTTCACTTAAAAATCATTTCATTTTTACTATAAATAATATGATTCAAACTTTGACAGTACAACCTGCTCTATACTCAACAATAACTATTTATGGCGAAAATATGATTAAAAATGTAAGCTTCGGTAAGGTAATATACTTCGTGTACTTGTCAATTCTAATTAAAGATTTAAAACAGATAATGTAACACCCTTGCCTACAGATAATCGACTACAGAAAGAAAATAGAACGACAGCAGATATTTTGGTCGTCCTTTGGCATTCTGTAATGTTCCGCTACTGTTACTTGCGGGGAGCCGACAAAGAGCCTCCGCAATCTTAAAAACCGCTGATCCCGCCCGAGCTTTAATTTCAGCTCAAGTGAAATCGACTGAAGTGTACACGTTTTCGCTTTTTCCCCCTCGACCCTTCTTTTAAGAACAAAATAAAATGTCCCGAAAAAGTTTCTCCTGTATAAGTTCGCAGGATGAGTATTATTTCTGCTAAGTCTAAGTAGCTATGTTGAGCATTGAACATATTTTTTTATGTAAATCCTTAGTGTATAAAATGAAAAAATTAGAGGAAAAATAATAATTGACGGCTTCGATAGCTCCGTTGGGAGAGCACCCGGATTGTGGAAGGTCGCGGGTTGAGTCCCTAGGATCTAGTCGAATTTTTCTATTTTCTAATTTCTCTTTGTATAGAAAATTGTGCATTGTTAAATGATAACATCAAAAATTTACTTAATCTATATAGCTAGTTTATAAAAAATACTATTTCACGCTTTATTTACGGTAATTTATGTTTACGACGACTAATTAGGTCTTAATTAGATAAATAATGCAATATAATTTAATAAAATTACGGGAGAAGTCAAACTCAGCTGCCTTCCCCGCAGTACACCAGCACCTACGTCCACTGCTGATTTGCCTGTGTAGAGCGTCGTGGCCTAGGAGCTAATCACTCCAACTCGGATCGTGGAATTCGTGGATCTTGTGGTCCAGAGTTCAAATCTGGCCAAAAAAAATATCTTGTTTTTATTGTTAAATTCCCGATTAACTCTCCGGTGACAGCAAACATCGATAAAAAACTGTCACTGTGTGTACATTGTTTCGAGCCACGGGATATTCCACGGTAGCAACCATGTTTCGCGTATTGCTTAATATTTTTACAAATAAAAGTAATAAAAGTGAATTGTTTACTTTGATAATAATGGCCACCTCAGATAATAATGGTCTCGGACAGACTTTGATCGATAAGAAATTATCAAGCTTATTAAGGTTAAATAAATATTGTCCTCTGTCATAAAAGAACCTGTGAATTTTAGGGAATCTACTAATCTACCTTTTCTTCTTGGAATTCTATGGTAACGACAAAACGTCTTGTGAGCACAATTTATGCGCAAACTTCAGACACCAGGTACCCACGCTCCGTATAATCGCACCTAACTAACGTTGGATTCTACTTCATTATGAAGTAGAAAACAAGCGAGTTTGTTTAGTCAGAGGTTGTTAGAGACGTCTTTTGATCCTTTTTGTTTCGTGCCAAAAGCACTCATAAATTGACGAAGCTTTTCTCGCATTTACAGAAAGAAAACCTCTGTTTTATTATTAGGTTTTTGGTTTTGTAATGTGAATGTCATCTTGAAACCAATTTACGTTTGGAGCCCTGGTGAGAAGCTATACACACAAAAAATGTGCAAATAATGTGTGTTTGTCTCAAAAATTATTGCCCTAAATTCATATGTAAAATGGGGATTTGATTCTCAAACTTTAGGGTAAGGTGCTATGATAGATGAAACTCTAATTTTATCATTTTTCCAAGTTAGTTACTCGTTTATTTGTCAATCATTGTAACTATGTCTACATAGTAACATTTTTGTTTTTTAAATCAAGAATATGAACAATAATAGTACTTGAATCATATTGTATTTAAATTTAAGAGTAATAAAATGCAATTGTGATGAATCCGCACAATACTAAGATTTAAACTTTTCGGAAAGCTAATTAACTAGCAAATGTTTTAAGAAAATGATTAAGCCTTAAATCTTAATAGTTTCAGAAATAAACGTCATTACATCACGACATTCCCGTAATTTCGTAATTTCTACCTGAAAACTACATCAATTACTAGAGAAAAAATGTATAAAAATATAAGTAAATCTACCTGGTGTTATAGCCTTTCTAAAAAGGTATAATTGTTATCAGTTTATTTCATGGTTTGCTAGAAAATCCATACGATAGAGGTTTTTAGGGGATCGGCAACGCGCTAAAGTTAGGTTTGGGTTTGTAACCTAACCCAAGCGGACCTCACACCAGCGGTAGTAAGGTACTCTATAGTTACCTTTAAAATAAATAGAATACGTAGCTTAAGATCGCTTTGCACATAAAATTTCCAATAAAATCGAAATAAATTTTCATTAGGGCAAATAACGTCTACACACCGGCAAACGTAGAATATTAAATAGTTAATTTTATTTTTAAACAAATAATAATTAAACATGAAATAACAATTAAACTGACATGTTTTGACATTAATTTGCATTGCAACACCACACTGAAAGTTTAATGAAACAGAAACTAACCAAAATGCATTTTTCTTAGATTTCGTAATGACAGAAAAACAGTGGATAATTTAAGATTTTGTGACGATTAAAAATTAATTAACTGACTGTTTAATATGGATTGTAACTATCGACGAAGTCTTGTGGCAATCGATCTCTTTCCTTTCATTTAATCAGCCCTAAAGATTTCTGATTGCGTTAAATCAGGCATACTAAGATGCTCGTAACTGATCAATAGGAGAAAAAACTTAAAAGTCTCCTAAAACTGCACTACAATGTTTTTCAAATAAACTTTACGAACTTTAAGAAAACGGACAATCAACTTCGAAGCAGTGGATAGAGATGCATGGATGAGTGAGAAATCAAAATAAACGAATGAAAAAAATTACTGTCGACTATTGCTCGATTTTCAAATTAGACCCAAAATTATAAAAAGTAGTGTAACCGGCCCGTGTTACGAAAAAAATACATTTATCATCCCTTTTTTTTAATGTTTCGCTAATTCTGCCGACGTGTGTATCGCATTTCGAAGAAAATGACTGTTTTTCCTGTCACCCTGTAGATTTTCTGGCGACCCATTGCGTAATGGATTTTCTTAGTAGGACGAGAAAGACAGGGGGAATTATTCAGACCTAAAAAAAATCGGTAGTTTGCCGAATTTATTTCGAAAAATCGGATATAATTCCCAAAGACGTCGATTGAACAAAACAGCTGTCCCCAAATTTTAACCACTGTCTGAAAATGCAACTGCATCAGTTTTAGAAATCGGAGAAACTATTCCAAACAACTATTTGAACATCCAAGTTCTCCAACCCAGAAAAAGAAAATTGAGGGTAAAACTTGCCTACGAGGGGCATGCCAAAAGAAGTTAGATACTCTTTACTCATTTAATTGATACTGGCAAGTTATACACCATCTTATAGGCTGGTTGTTTATTGATATAGTTGAAAATAGAACACACACATCATTTTTTATTTATTTGTATGAACATAATTTTTTTCCTAGAATCTGGCGGGAATTCGCTTGCAGTAATGTAGATCAGTCGACGTGATTTTCGCGCTATGATTTATTATGGCTATAAAAAAGGTTTCAAGCCTCAAAAATGTTTTTGACATTTAGCTACTACTTTTGGTGAGTCTGCTTGTTCACGAGCAACAGTATTTAATTGGTTTGCTGAATTTAAAAGAGGACGGGGAAGTCTCGAAGAAGGCGAAGACAGGTCGGCAGCCAACCGCGGTCACACAAGAAAACGTTCATGCTACGTGAAAACTGATTCGCGAAAACCGACGACGTATGTAGAGCTGAAGCAAGAACTGGGAATTGAATCAGCAGCAATGCAAACCATAATTCACGACCACCTTTTTCTCCGTAAACGTTGTTCGAGATGGATGCCGCACAAACTTACCGATGAGCAGAAAGACCGTCGGGTGGATTGGTGCCTATTCATGGTAGATAAATTTGACGGTGGCGAGAAAAAAACGTGTATGATATACTGACTGGTTACGAAATTAACTATGATTCAGAAACAAAGCGACAGTCGACTGTATGGTATTTTGAAGATGAACCAACTCCAATGAAATGTAGCCTCGTTTTTCTGCAAAACGGGTCATGTTTCTACTGTAGTGCTAGAGGATCCAAGAAGGGTGAACATTGAATGGTATGTGACATTTGGTGCTTCAACAGTAATATCAGCTTGTCACGCGACAAGCGACCGAAGTCAGGAATCCGGCACCTTCTCTGGCACCACGACAATGCGGCGCCGCACACGACTGCCAGAACACTTGACTTTTTCAACCCAAAAAATGTGTCAATCCTTCCTCACCCACCATATTCCCCTGACCTAGCGCCTTGTGATTTTTACCTGTTTCCAAAAATTTAAGAAATACTAAAGGGGAATAGGTTTGAAAGCAAAGAAGATGCACTGGCTGCCTATCATTTCGAGATTGCTGAGGTGCCTTATGAAGAGTAGTCACAGGTATTGTCCAATTGGTTCAAACGTATGGAAAAGTGTATACGTGCTCAGGGTGAATACTTCGAAAAAATGGATACTTGTAAAAAAGAATAAATTTTATTATTTTTGAGTATCTCATTTCTTTAGGCATGCCCGTCGTACACCTGCCAATTTTTTTTTTAATAATTCCAAAAAATCTATGTTTACCAAAAATTAAAAAAGGTTATGCCGTTAAAAAGAAAATATTTTTAAAAATAGTAAAATTGCTTAAAAAAAGAAAGAAGATTAGAACTGTGTGGTTAGACCTAGGTTAGACCAAGCTAATAATGAGGATAAGTTGCTCAAGTATTTGATGGGTTGTACATCAAAGAGGAAAAATATCTTATGAAATCATTTTTAAAATTTCCCCTAGGAGCTAGCAAGTTTGCGTTGACGTTGCATTTTTACTCTCCAGTTGCTTACAAGTTTGTGCGTAAAAAGTTTTACTCATGTTTACCGCACCCTTATAATTTGTATGAATGGATTCGAAGTTTAGATGCGGAACCAGGATTTGCGCTGAAAATTTAAATAGACTAAAAGGCAAAGTCAAGTCTAATGATAAAAATATTTATGTACTTTAGTTGCCGACATCTCGTCGATCAGAAGACAAAAAATATGGAACGTAATGTTTTTCATTAACTTAAATATGTTTTCAGCTGCTCTGTATGTGTTTAATTAAACAAGTATGTTGTTACCTCTCTGTCTATGTAATTCCTTTGTAAATATGTTTTGGTTTTTCAATTAAGATTTTAAAATGGTTAATTTGTGTTCTTTTATGACATCAATGGTAAAACGCAATGTTTATTTGGAAAATGTGTCAATATATTCTTCATATTGGTTTGATGCTGCTATTAATAGAAGAACCGATAAAATAGGTTGTCTTTGGACGGTAGTGAATTAGTGATAGGAACGTTGCAAGAATCAGAATCATAATTATTTATTTCGATTGAAATTGGTACGGATACAATGCAATCAATTTAGGGTTCCTATAAAAGAATATAAGTTTAAGTTTGAATTATTTTGTTATTTAAAGCTTTAATACAATATGTACTAAACAAAATAAATCCATGAGGGTGATTAGATTCTATTTATGTTATAATTTTAGCTAAATATAGGAAATAAAATATATCCTACTAAAATGTCACATCTGAAGCCACATGGGATATCGAGTCGATACCCATCGTCATGATCGTGATACAAGTGGTTGATTTGAAAGGAATACCAGCGAAGCGCGCAAAAGCGTGCTATTTTCTAATTTTATGCATTATCAATGTTATCTTTCGACTATTGTGCTTCGGACCCTGTGCATTATAGTTATTGTGCTTTTTGATTTATGCGTTTAATACGTATGAACACCAAACAAGTTTAGGCTACACTATATTATGCTTTTAGAAATATGCCATGACACTCAATATGAAAGTCGTGACGATTAAAAAAACCTGAAATATGGAACACGATATTATGACAATTCACATTACGCTGAAGCCAATTTCGGGAGATCTACTGAAATAAATCAACAACTTCTAACTTAACAGCCTCCATACACGTAAAGTTAAAGGGCGAGGTCATTGTTCATGTAAGATAAAACAGACTATACAAATGGTCACGCTTTATTTTGAAGAAATATGATTACAAGAGCAAAATCAATAGTGAACAAAGTGAGCGCACGAAACTCCACCGCCTACTCCGTCGCTCAGCTCGTCGCCGGTGGAGGAGTTTGCTACTGCTTCTGACACCACAACAAGTTCAAGCTCGAGCGATGAAAGTGGGCCACCGCTGCCACGACCGCCACGACCACCTGCGTGACGTGGATGACGACCGCTGCTGGCACGCTTGGGGCCTGTGGGGCAGTCTGCCCCGCGCGGGGCCCCGCTACCGGTGGTACAGTGCGCCGCGTGCGATGGACACACGAGATGAACGTCAACTGCATGCCCGCCTACTATGGGGCTACAGAAGGAGAAACCAACCTGTCTGCTTACCGTGACCGGATGCTACCCCAGTTTCAGGCCCTTAACCCAGCCGTGGCTGTTTCCACCCAACGTTTGTCTGATCAAATACGGGCGATTCAGCGTCTACAGATGATGGATCAGCCTACGCTTGATCGGCTGCACCAGGAGGCGCTTCCAGTACGCGTAACTTCTCCCTCGAAGCAGGACCCATCCGACGATTCGACGCGTAGCCCGGTTACCGATTCGGCTCCGATAGCGCCCAGGATGGATCCAGATGTCGATGGAGAGGCCAGTGCGAACGCAAGCGCGTAAGTACTCAGGCCAAAGAGCAATTGAGGAGGGCTTTAGAGTCCTCCACACGAGTCTCTAGGCCGCGGTTACCGCGTTTGCCTACTAATAGACGCAACTAGCGTTAATGGGGGCCTAGGCTCTTCACTAGCTTCGTTTATACGGACTAGGGAAAATTTAGTTGACACTAACTCGATTTGTTCTGCTGGGCCATTGCGACATGCCGTGTTGCTAGCGTCTAGTTTCTGGACTCTGACCGTGCAGCGCAATCTGTCGTGAATGTAACCTGCATGGCAATTGCGAATTGAGCGGCGTATTAACACGCTTAGAACCCTCATTACAAAGCTGGTCTGCTTCAGCCAGGGAAACAATCGTCCCCGGCTCATGCGTTACGAGAACCAAGCCTTTGCTGGGACGGGTACTAGACCCGATCAGTATACGACTTGTGTCACGGAACGCATTGATTTTCCGAAGCAGAAGGTCTATGCGTGGGCAAACCGTATCAGTCGCTACAGGGAACGTGTGGAGAGGTATTCACAGAATCGCTGCTTCCAAAGTGGCCAAAGGAAAGTGTACCGAAACTGGGAAGAGACTAACCAACATGTGGGGACCTTGTGGGCCCTCACATTGAGGCCTGAAATTAGATATTTTTGTTTTTGCATGACCATTTCCTTTAGATGAAGGGTTTTTTTTCTTTGTTTTGCTTTTATTTTTTTTGTGTATGCCTCAGTGTGTGTTTGCCAATAAATTGCTTTTTACTTACTTACGTGTGAACGATAGTCAGCGATCGGATGCAAGTGTCATGATTGACTTCTGGCGCAGCATCTGGTCGATGCCTGTCGAGCACACGGAGGGTGACTGGATGCGCACTGTCGAACATGAATGCAAAATTATGGGTTCGGTGACTATTGACCCCCAAGACGTTAGTTGTGCATTTCAGACGGTTCAGAACTGGAAAAAGTTCTGACCCGGATGGATTGCACAACTTTTGGATAAAGTGATTTCGATGTCCGCATCCGTGCTTGGCAGTGCAATTCCAGGAATCCCTAGAGGTTGGTTTTCTCCCTAGTTTTATGACTACTGGTGTCATTTTCCTTTTATACAAATCTGCCAAAAACTACAGACCCACCACGAGATTACCCACCATCTACAAGGTCCTGACGTCCATTCTAGCGAAAAAAATTAACGCACATAGGTATTTTGAGGGATAATGTTTTCACCCCTGCTCAGAATGGATGTAAGGTTGGTTCCCGAGGTACTAAAGAACTCTTTCTCATAGACACGACTATTTACCAACGAGTCCGGCGAAACAGGAAAGCTCTTTGAAATGCCTCGATTGACTATAAGAAGGCCTATGATTCAGTGTCCCATTCATGGATGATGAGGATATTAGAGCTGTATAAAATTGCTGATCGATCTTAGAGCTGTTAAAGGCGCTTGCCTATAATATTGATGAAACAACGTAAAATACACTAGATAAATTCGCCAGGTCTGTTAACGGCCTCGGTAGCTCAGTTGGAAGAGCAGTCACCCGGATTGTGAAAGGTCGCGGGTTCGAATCCCGCTTGAGTCCCAGGACCAGGTTGAATTTTTCTAGTTTCTATCTTTGTGTAGAGAACAAAGCATTGTTTAATGCTAAAAAATAAAAAATAAATCACTTATTCAATACCTAGTTTCCTGTTTCATCATAATCGAAATATTTGGAAAAATGTTTCCTTCGCATGTTAAAGGCGCTTGCCTATAACATTGATGAAACAACGTTGGCTTACAACGTAAAATACACTAGATAAATTCGCCAGGTCTGTTAACGGCCGCGGTAGCTCAGTTGGAAGAGCAGTCACCCGAATTGTGAAAGATCGCGGGTTCCAATCGCGCTTGAGCCCCAGGACCAGGTCGAATTTTTCAAGTTTCTATCTTTCTGTATGAAATTGATGCAATTTTAAGATCTTTCTTGAGCACGTGCATGAATAGTGGGTCACAACAGTCCTTCGTCAACCAGCTGATGGGTGATAATGGGGATGGCTCCCCTGATCCGCATGACTTCATTAGGATAGAGCGAGGTATATATAATGTTACCGGCAAAGCGTTCAGGCAATGTATGAAATATTCTTCATTTTATACTTTGCCTAGGCATTATACAGGGTTATTGATAAAACATCAACAACTTCACAAGACTAGGTATCATCATACACAAGAACATTTGCTCTACGACACAACACATTATGATAATTTAACACAGTTTACTTTCATACAAAAATAAAATCAATTTAATTTTACGCCTGAATGTTCTTTTTTCTGTGCCCATCGCATCGCGAAAATAAATTAAACAAACCCTTCTGAATCACGGGGTGTGAATCCGAATCACTCACTATGTACTTCCTATCACTATCAGCAGAATCGCGCGCGATTCTTTTCGTATGTGAATGGAACATAGACTTACAAATGCAACGACAGTACAATAAAAGCTTGGAAAATCATTTTTAATTAGCTAGGTAGCTACCATCATACAGCCTAGGTAGGCTTGCGAGGTTGTTGATGTTTTATCAATAACCCTTTAAACAATGTCGGATGCGCAGCCGGTTCGCTATAAAGAAAGTTCACTGACAGAATCGTCTTTTGGCATACATTTTGGATAGGTAAGATAAACCGATTCGTATGTTTTCATTATCATAATAGCTTAAGTTATAATATCAAAGTATAAAATGGCGAAAAAGAAAATGACAAGTTCGTTTTGGCTGGTTCACGTTAACCTAAGATGCTCGTCGCTTCGCTCCTCGCAACCTAAGTAATAAGCCCACGTCTTACAGAGTGAAACACTTTCTGTCTAGAAAGGTTTTCTGTACGTACATTTAAGGCGGCGTTATTGCAGATTGCTTAGAAAACCCTTTTTTCGATTCAATGGTTTAGGTGTTTATTTTTGAATAATGGTCTTGCTAAAAATGTATGATACGCTTAAGGATATTGTCTAGAACCTCATTTTTTACATGATAGGATGTTTTACTCGATCATAAAAAAAATCCGAAACCAGGCTTTAATGTAATTTTTAAACGAATTATTAGTAGGTAAAATGTGAAAAAAAGAACATAATTTTTATTAAAAATATTCGTCTTTGAATTATCTAGTGACTGCTAAATTTTTATTTTTAACAGACGTCATTTAATCAATTAAAATGATATTTATCTCGAAACTAGATCGTTGCCCAGCGCATGACGGACGACACGCCACGATAAATTGAGACTTAGCACTTAAGGTACTTCAAGCGTAGGTAGCCAGAAAGCCTTAATATTTATGGCATCACCGGATGGTCGGATTCGGTTTCTGTGTTATTAAATAATATTCTATGTTTATACTTACATTCACCCATTCAACCTCATCCTTTCAGAAAATTAGATTTTTGACTTAATAAAATTCTACTTCACAAAATCATGATTATCTCTATCATTCATTTGACTAAATTCGTAGTAATATCTATAACAGATTATAAATATTTTCTACATATGACATCAAACTATGTTTTAAACACACTTAAGTCAATAGCATTTGTTTAAGTACTTTAATGGTGCCAGCCAGCTCACTGATTATAACATAAATAGTAAGAAGAAGCTGAAGATTGAAGTTTGTTTGAATAGCTACACATAATAAAATGTTAAATTTCGCACTTCAACCATATTGCATTTTGGAACAGTGGACTTCGACTAACTTTTAAGGTGCAGTATATCTTAAGATCTACGGTTCAAATCCCACCCACTTTTCGTATCTGCCAGTGGTTGACATTAATTTAGAAAAAAGGTATGATAAACAGCCATTCAGTTTTTTTTTTGATACTTACATTATTATTATTTAAAACTTTAGCAAAAACATCATCTGGCTCCAATGATTTTCCAGAAATAGTGCACGTCATATGTTCATGCTCAGTATATTTTAGTCAGTCCTGTTGATTACCTCTTTACAAGTTTAAATCTACAATAAAAGCAAAATTGATGAAACATAAGGGTATTCATGAAGAGGATAAACTTGAATAGCAAGAGTATGTGGTGAGAGTAGGAGTGATCTGCTACTCCGCTCAGTAGGATATTGACATTGCTCTGAATATATCGGTTGTAAAACAAAACAAAGATCAAGAGAGTAACTATCGAGTTTCTTGCCGGAATCTTCCCGATAGAAGCAGCGTGCGAACCGATTGAGTACTCCTCCTAAACGAATGGGCAAAAAAATCTTAAAATAATATATTTTATACTTTAACATGTTGTCTTCATTTTGATAGTTTGAAATAGTCGTATCATTGGAATTACTATTATATGTACTAAAAAAACCTTGAAATAGGGTTTGTAAAACTTCAATTAGCTAAGGCTTTTAAACGTTAAGTGTGATCTTTATAGTTTCTACAAGAAAATATATGCCATCAATTTTCTTTAATCTATTAGTTGGGTTTTCAAAAATACCACCTGTGTCACAAGAAAATATTTATTTTAGTGTGTTCTGCGAGGGCGACGGGAGGCAGTACCATTCCGGTATATCAGTGGGAGACAGAAAATCGACAACACAAGGGCCCTAAAGGCAAAATCTATTCAAATCTGTTCCACACATTGCCGGACGACCACTGGGTATTATTCTATATAATAACGAACAGACACGAACTGGCCCCATTTTCTTTTTTGACGTTTAATAGTTCGATACTATTATAACTGAAGATGTTTTGAAAATGGAAATATGCAAATCGATTTATCTTTCCTACCCAGAATAAATAATAAATAAATAAATATCTGGGACAATTTACACCAAGATCATCTGACCCCAAACTAAGCAGAGCTTGTATTATGGGTGTCAGAGACTGATAAACATACTTAAATATTTCTAAATACATACTTCAATAGATAATAACACCCAGACAAACAACAAACACAAATGTTCGTCACATAAATGTTTGTCATGGGTCTGGATCGAACCCATGACCTCCGGTACTAAAGGCAGGATCGCTGCCATTGCACCAACAGGCCAGTCTATATAATAGTAAGTACAGTAAATATAGAATGTTCACCAAAGGACGATTCTGACGATGAACTTTTATTTTTAGTGAACCCTTTTACACACATTGCCGGCTGCGCATCCGGCATTGTATACATTGCCTAGGCAAAGTATAGATCATCATTTTCGTAATATTTCATACATTGCTTAAACGCACCCGGCATTGTATACATTGCCTAGGCATTGTATACAATACCTGAATTATACACATTTCCGGTAACAATCTCTCATTTGCTGTACATGGATGATCTGAAGCTGTTTGCACCAAAAACCCGGGTCTTGATGGAATTGTTAAAAATCAGCAAGATTTTTAGCAATGCAGTGGATAAGTGTGTTGTCATGCATGCATGGGAAGGAGGGTTGTAGATAGGTGACGTCAAACAATCGGTGATGGAGCGTTTCTTTGGCCGCCTTAGGAAGGTACTTAAGAGTTCTTTGTCAGATTGCCACCTGACAATGAACTCTTAAGTATCTTTGTGACAAGATGAGCTCTTTCCACGGCTGTGTGATGCCCTTATTGATATACACCTTTGGCAAATTGAGATGGATTCAGACTGAGCTGGGGGCTCTGGATACTCGAGTCCGAAAACTGCTCACAACGCATCGCATGCTACACCCATGCTCGTCTATCTATCGTCTAAGGTGGGGGTCTTGGCTTCCTAAATGCCAAGGACCTTCACAACCGTGAGTTGTGCAATTTCAGGAGGTTTTTCCTCAACAACGAGTCATCGCGAAGTTGTGGCAGTTGACAAGAGGCTCACGCCGCCCTCCTTGGCAAACGAAAACTGGCGTCAACTACCAGTGCTCACCACCGACGACCGCAGGGAAATATGGAGGAGCAAGGAGCTTCATGGAAGGTTTTAAAGCGCTCGATGTGGACCTCTCCGCATTCGAGGGATTAAATTACATTGAAGGTAAAAATAAAAAAACCCTCTCATATGACCAAACGTTTCTGAATATTCAAGATCTATATGAAAATAATAATATGCCTAGAACCCGGAACTAAGCCGTGTTATGGCACCATCATATTACCACAATTATAAATAAAACTTCCTTACTGATTATCTTGTCAATGAATTAGCTAGTGAAGATGAAGTAAATTTTATTAAAATGGAGAAGACGTAAATCTTGACCTTGACCGGAGTTGTCATAGTTAAGTTTGTTTTTTATTATTTTTTTATCTAACTATGTTGTCATTATTCTTTGTTTTTCTGTTCTGTCAAAATTACCCTTTTGAGTTTCACATTTTCTTTGTAGTATAATTTGAACATGAGAATTCAAAGGCAAAAGTAGGATCTATATCTCAAAATGCCAAAACAGCCAAGCTTCATTCTCAAAGATGCCACATTTTGAATCGCTGATCAGTCAACTGCATAAAGCAACACCTCTGATTAAAAAAAATCCTAGAAGGTACAGGATTTTTTTGGTTAATTATATTTCAAGCGTAATAGAGAAATGATTTATTAATAGTGAAATGTATTGACAAAGTCTTTTCACTTTGGGCTATTCCTACTTTCATGCCAATGAATTTCCCCATCAATCTCTCACAGCTTTCTTCAATCAAAACACGTATCTTTTGGGTAGGAGCAGTTGGCATAAGGCACTGAGGCTGGCAGATAACTTTTGGCGACGCTGGGTCACAGAACATCTGCCTACCCTGGTTCCAAAAGTAATCGGTAATAGAAACGTCCTAAGGGGAACCTAGTTACGAAGTTTGTTTGCGGCACAGTTTGTGGTGGGCATTCAAACCCAAGATGGCCTTTAGAAAAGATCTAAAAGGGAATAAATGTCAACGAATGGACCCTTATAGAATTATTTTATTTTTGATTTTGTTTTATGTTTTTTGAGATCTCATATTTGACGTTGTGATAAAATATTGGATCAAACCGGACGATTTTATGATCTCGCAAGACTTCCACGATCTCCACAGCAAACACTTGGTTGCTTACACCTTCAAACGAGCCAATCAGCGTCTATAGCCTGTTAGCAACGCATCAACGAAGAACTCAAAATTGGCAGGTCACATCTATCAAGATTTTCCTAAGGTGAATGAATAACATTGATAAAGTTATTATTTAAGTATCGTGTTCAGGGTCATTGATGCTTCAAACTGATGTTTCAAACCGGTGCTTCACAACCATGCTTTCTCAGATGTCCAAAATGCAACCACAACAAACTATTCAAAGGTAAACATCACGCCGCCATTCCACCCATGTACCCGGTACCACACACCTAACCGATACCTTCAAACTCCATTGGCAATATATTACCAAACTCAGACAGCGCCGTCATTTTTGACCCTTTCAGATCTTTAATAACTCACCTTCACCGGACCATCCCAGTAGTCAAAAGAATTCCTAGGGGAACGAGGATCGTAGTAGCAAAAACTTAATGTTCTACGATTGAAAATTGAGATGATATCAATTGAACATTTGCAATATTTTCCCTTTAACCTATCATTTGTTCAGCAGATTTTATAATGGAGGCCAATGGACGATATAATAAAGGGAAGCAAGTACCTATATAATGATACGGATGATGGCCACCATCGGTAATATAGAGGAATCTAATCTTTGCGGTGGCGAAAATTTGCCACTGTACATCAAAAGGTTTGAAATGTATTGGCAGGTAAACAATATCCACCATAAATAAGGGTTCCAACTTTTATAGCTGCAGTCAGTGAACAGACTTTCAAGCTGCTTGGTGATTTGATGAGTCTTGAAAAGCCTGCGTCAAAATCATACGATTATCTAGTGATTATTGCTGATGGAGAGCAGAATATTAGATAAAGGAGCAGGGTAAAGCAGCAGTCGATTAATAATAGAAAAATCGCCTTTTGTATTACTAACTAAAACCTATTTTACACAACTCTTAAATTATAAGTGACCAATTGAATAAATGTCAAAATGACGCTATCGATATTAATAATAAGAAAAAATATATGAAGTAAAATGTTATCTTAATCTTAATTACCCATTGGGATCCCATTGCTGGGCAAAGGCCTCTCTTTCCCTCTTTCACTCTTCAGTATTTTCAGGCCAGTCCCTCGCGATGGCATCCAGTTCGTCACGTCATCTCCATCGTGGTCTGCCAGGTCGTCTGTACTTCTTCGGTGGGACCCACTCAGTAGCTGGTTTTGCCTACAAATTCAGACAAAAACTACATAGTTACGTTTCCAAACAATGTTCACATCACGATCGTCACATAGTCAGCCTCGACAAGAAGCAATACAAGGTGTGCAATGGTCAGCAGTAACAAAACCGATTTTGTTACTGCTGACCATTAAAACTGCTCTAAATTTTGCAGAAAGCAAAGCAGACGCTTCGCCATAGCACTTCAAAGAGAAAAAATGTTCTTCATAAATGGTGTCAAGTAAAAAACTCTTGAAATACATTAGTTCAAGACTCTGGGTGACTTGGTCTTTTTTTTGACTAACTTACGTGTTGAAGCTGAGATGGCTATTTTGAAAAAAATGCCATGACGTTTTAGCCAGATTACCACTCACATGACTGCAGACAAGTGTTCACGTGAAAAAGCCGGTGAAAAAAATAGAATGATTTTAATTGCTCTGAAACTGTGTTTAAGGAAGATCAGCATAAACTATCACGTCTGCTACTAAAACTAAGAGATTTATGTATAGGCCCCGTCTATTCAGCGTTATTAGCATGCAAATGAGCAATGCAGCTTGCCCCTCGCCAACGGCTGACAACTTGCACTAATTTGCTTTCACCGTCGCATTACCATGCACAAGATTTTTTTACAGAATCACTTTACTTCTGCTGTATGAAGTTTCGATTTAGTACAGTTCGAAGAATACTCCATCTCATTTACGGTGATATAATACTCGTATGTATAAAGTGATGTATAATGAAAAGTGGTGGTATATTAGTCAGTTATCTGTGAGCTTCAAGTCGGCGGGATAAAGCTCCAGAATAAGAAAGTTTTTTATCAGGGTATGTACTCGTACTATTTGTGCCCTGACCTATAGTACGACCGTCTAAATCAGTCTTCGCCTGCGCGGTACAGGGGTGAGGGGGTAGGACGACAACGGGGATCGAGAGAGGTGCGGGGGCGGGCGCGCGAAGCGTTACGCACATGAGGTGAAATGCGTAATAGACAGTTCTTAAGATTTATGTGACGTCATAGTGGATTTTTATATATTTTTTAAAGCAGGGACGGCAAATTTGAATGAAACAACTAATTTAATATTTAGGTAACAAACTGTTATATTGTTTATTACAAGAATCATAAAAACCAAAAATCAAATCATCGAAATCAATCACATATGTCCATATCAATATCACTTGAACTTGATTCTTCACTTTCGGAGCAGCCATCCTCAGAATCATCAGAATCGTTCTGCACATTAATAATAAAATCAACAGCATCATCTATAATACCATCATGTTTGCTGTATTCGTCCTCAATTTTAATTACGTGGTCAACGCAATGCTCCCACTTTTCTGCAGAATATTCCCTCTAATATACTTTTTTTTTGGTCCAAATTAGAGTAGACACTTTTTTGAGCTAAATTGTCCTTTAACATCACCCCAGACTAGCTCAATGGGGTTCAGGTCTGGATGGTAAGGGGGCAAACGAAGCACTTCATGTCCGTTTCTTTTTAATAACTCGTCAATTTTATAAATGTCTTCTGTGAAATGCCTTTTAATTAATTTATATAACTCATCCTTCCTTAGTTTATCATCAAATGGCACGTCATGTCGTCGTAGCCATGCTTGCATAGCTGGCTTAGTAGAAGCCATACTCGGCTCTTTCTCCTCTCGAACCGAATGATAAGCAGCGTTATCCATCACTATGACAGAATTTGGTGGTATATTCGGCATCAGCTTTTCATTTATCCATTTCATGAAATTCACAAAATTCATGGAATCGTGATAATCACCTGTTTTACACTTGGATTTGAATATTACAAGTGCCCCGTCTACAAATCCAGTTTGGCCTCCACAATGAACAATGATCAAACGGTCCCCTTTACCGATATTAGACAGCACGCCGTGTTCATCCTTTGATTGCCAACACTTTGATACGTTATGAGACGCATTGACATAAGTTTCGTCAAGATATATAATATTTCTTCCTTCCCTACGATATTTTTTTATAGACTGTATGTATTTCCACCTCCATGATGTTATATTTGGCTGTTCGATAAGAAGTTTCCTTTTGGATCCGCATTTCCTAAATTTGAAACCAAGATCATGTAATAATAGCCTTAAATATTCCCTTACGCAGTGTAATATATTCTCTTCTCTAAGTATATCATTCAAAGTTTTTAGAGTTGGTATTTTTTTATGAATTGTATAAAATTGAGAGACTTTTCTTCTTACTACTCTTTTTGCAAAATCGTCTATTTCAAATCTTTTTCTGAGCACTTATTTTGGTTTTTTTGGTGATTTAAATATTTCGTTATCTTTCAATAGTCTCCTTTGTTGTACAATTCTAGATACAGATTTATCCGATAGTCCAGTAACCTCTGCTACGGTTTTGTTCAAATTTATATCTTGCAGATATTCAGTGGAATTTGGATCCAGTTTCTTTTTTCTAAAATATTCATATACGTTAAAAGCCATTTGCTTGCACTGGCTATTAATTTTATGTCCGAAGATATTTCGACTCATCTTGAGAATGTAATCTCATGTATAACTGTCGTAAAGCGTCCAGAACTATCAACACGAGTGATCGCTAACCGTGTAGCGAGCGTACTGAGTTGTTACAAAAATGCACCTGCCGCCCGCACCTTTCTCGGACCCGTTGTCGCCCTACCCCCGCACACCTGTACCGCGCAGGCGAAGACTAATTTAGACGGTCGTACTATATACATTTGTGCCTCAGAAAACAAAGACTCTAAAATACGTCGAAACATTTCTGGTCCAGCCACTATGACATCAAAGTGGCGAAACCTACTTGAAGCGCTGAACACACACACACTTAATTCATAAAACTCGAATCAGTACTGCATTTTGTATTATCTACATATATTACTAGACTTATATCTTAGCAGTAATAACTTTATTAAAAGTAATGTAATCATTGATCCCGCCATTTTGATGTATCTGTGAATTGTTGCATTCATAACTAATTCGCGCCAAACTAAACAACAAATACCCATAAAGACTCTGTTCCAGCTGAGTACATGAACGTTAAGTTTATCTAAGATTTGTAAATTATATAGGAAAAAGTTACCATAAATAATTGGTTGCATCGGGTGTCATATAGACCGGGTATTTAATAAGGTGTATCAGAATAACAAATATGCAGTTTCTTTTGAAATGCATAACAGCGCTTGGGTTTCTTATGTCAAATTGTCGAAAGGTTTCATGCTGTCAAATTCTCTTTGTTCATCGAATCTACTAATCACTAACCCCTATTTTACGATCACCGCTTTCAACATTGGCAAACATGGAATACCTAACCTATCCATTATTTTAAGTTTTGGAATTGATAATCTGTCCCTTTTCATTAATTAGAGAAGGAAATAGATAAGTTTACGAGATAGAAATACTCAGACCAGAAACTGTAGGGGATAATCAAATACAAATACAATGTGAATGCAACGTAGCGTCTTATCACTAATGACATCTGTATGCACCCTGATAACAAATATCTAGTTACTGGTGACTTTAATGTGTCAAGTGCTGGTTGGTCACGAGTCGGAACTCACATGACTTCAGTTATTACTTGCGGTGACAGCCTTGTTGATGTGTTAAATACTTTCTTTAACCTTAACAATTTATTAGAGTATGATTTTGTTCCTAAAATTAATAGTCGCCTTTTAGATCTTATGCACACATCAACATGGTCCAGGGATATTTCAATTAAAACTAAATAACTAAAATTCTATTTACTTTTTGTTAAGACACCTACACATTAAAATAAACCTTGTTTAATAGCCTATCTAATCTGATAAATAAACTTTTAGATAAAGTTAAATTTAAAAAAACTTAGAAGAAGAGGAAAACCTTAGAAAAAAATTTCAATCTTAACTTTATTTTTGAAACATCAAACCCAAAACAAAACAACTATTTTTTACATGAAAATTGTTAAAAAATTAAAATTAATAATCCCTGGATCCACCTAAGACTCTCCTGACACATCTGTAGCGGTTCTGCATACTCAAAACAAGGGTGTCAATATCCTGTTGTGGAATACTGTTTCAAGTCCTGCTAAGATGCAAGAAAAGCTGGTTTTCATGCACAATATTTTCAGGGAAATTCCTAAGAGCTCTTCTCTGAAGCATATCCCAGGTTTCTCAATAGGATTTAAGTCAGGGGATTGTGCAGGCCAGTCTAAAGCTTGGATATCACGCTGTTGTAACCAACTTGTAACGATACGCGCCGTATGTGGACGGGCATTGTCGTGCATTAGCTGGAAATTTTGCCCCATTTGCTATCTGTGTGGCAAGATTACAGGCTCTAGCACCTCATCTCGGTATTTTAGAGCAGTCATATTGCCTTGTATCCAAACGAGGTCCGTTTTACCGCCGAGACGAATTCCTGCCCAAACCATAATCGTGCCACCTTGATATGCATGAACTTGTTGTGGGTGCTGCAGTCGATTCCAACGTCCAGGTTCTCTCCAAACGCGTACTCTTCGCGAATCAGGATGAAATCCAAACCTGGATTCATCAGTGAAAAGCACAAGTGACCATTGAGAATAGTTCCAGTTTTCGTGTGAAATAGCCCATTGTACTCTTCTTCCTCGATTGCCTCTCCTTAGCGCTGGTACCCGAAGTGGCCTACGAGCACGTAGGTTGACTTCATGCAGTCGTCTTCTCAAAGTTTGACTGCTTACCAGCAAACCATACCTCACTGTAGCCTTTGAACCAATTGCATCGCCGTTACATTTGGTTGACTTTGTGCAGCATTTACTATGAATCGGTCCTGTACATGTGTTGTAATGCGTTGAGGTCCTCGGTGCCGTTCCACTACTTCCCCCGTGACACGATAACGTGACCAAAGCCTGGATATAACGCTCTGACTGGTCCTCGTGGCTTCAGAAACCGCAATTTGGGTAGCACCAGCTTGAATGATGCCCACTGCTCTTAACATTTCGTTCCTGGTCAAGTGTCTACGTGGCATGGTTAAATGAACACCGGAGATGCGTTTGACAAAGATTTATAGAAATTTATGGAGTTTTAATCAAGTTAGAAGTTCGTGAAGATTGACTTCTTTGAAAGAAATTCAATGAATGCGAATTTCATCTCTAAACAAAACCTTTTATATACAAATTTGAATTTAAAAAAGGAACTTAAAAATGTTTTTATAAACTGTCCTTGAAAGTTTATTTGTAAGGCCAGTACTTTTTAAGTTATTTAAACAAGTTTTATATATCCCTAGACCATGTTGTTGTGTGTAATTGGTATCACTGATTGCTTGGTTATTCGCTGTCAGACTGCCCTTGTCCCTGAGGACCAACACCATCCAGCACTTAAAATCTGCGTGCACTTGGAAGTTTTCGTACTCTTCGATCTGCACCTCGTACAGTCTGGAAGTTCTATGCACCTGATTATGACGCTATAAACGCTGAGATCAGATCGTGGATCGAGTGGTCCCGAGTTCAAATCTGGCCAGAACCAAAATCTTTGTGTTCATTGTTAAATATCTGACTTACTCTCCGGTGATGAAAAACATCGATAAAAAACCAAATCAACCCGGATAGCGGCGGAAGGCTCACCACCTACCACGTTGGGTTCTAATACCATTGGTGAAAAGTGGGCTTCTCAGTGTTTCGTTCACCATGACGGCACAGTCACTTGCCTTTGACTACCCCGCTTGGGATAAAGTCGTGATGGTATATTTAAACGCTGAGCTTTCATTGATTGATTGGAATAGTCTTCTCACTAGTGACGATATGGATCTTGCAGCGGACCGCTTCTATTCAGTGCTGAACCAGTCCATCTCCAGATTTGTTCCACAACAAACTATAACCAATGATACTTGTTTTCCCTGTTGGTTTTCTAAATCTCTAAAAACAAATATCAGAAACATCGAAATATCATAGAAAATGGAAAAAGTATGTTCGAATGAGTGACTATGACTCGTTTAGTTTTTTACGGTTTAGACAAAAAAGAGGACTGGCTCAGTGTTGCGATGCATTCTTACGTGATTCCGGATCTAAAATCAAAACCAACAGCAAATTTATGTGGTTATTCGTGAAGTTAAAAAAAAACACGAATGGCATTCCAGATACTATGAGTGCCGGTGACATGTCCTCATCTGATGGTGAGGAGATCTGCTCTTTTTTTAAAAATGTTTCCAATCTGCTTTCGAGCCTGAGCTCGAGCTTACTAACCATGATTTTGATAATTGTATATCGCTTAATGTAAATTCAGTTGCTTTGGGATCAGTCGAATTAACCCCTAAAATCGTTGAAAAATACTTAAAAAAACTTGATGTTGGTGTAGCGGTCCTGATGATTTGCCCCCGCTTTTCCTCAAAATGTGTCACAAATATTTAAGTTATCTTATTTACGTTCTGTTTGATATGTCAATGCGTTATTGTAAGTTGCCTGATATTTGGAAGCGGTCTAATGTTGTTCAAGTCGGGTAATAGACATAATATTTGTGACTACCGACCGATCTCTAAGCTAGGTATGTAATTGCATATTTTAATATTATTATTTTATATTATTTATTAATATTTTATATTCTATCTTTGTAACCTGTGTATATTTTAAGTGTCAAAATATTTCTATTTCTATGTATAATTGCTAAAATTTTTGACCAAATTAACTATGATTCTATTTTTCCTTTTTTGCGACCTATAATTGTTGAGCAACAGCATGGTTTTGTCAGTAAAAGATCAATAGAGGCAAATTTGTATGAGTTTACTCAACGAGTCGTATTAGCTATGGATGCAGGTCTTCAGGTTGATGTTGTGTATACCGATTATTCTAAGGCGTTTGACAAAATCCCGCACACGCTCCTAATTCGTAAACTGGCAATAATTGGTATACACGGTGATTTGCTTCGGTGCATTATCGCGTATCTTCGGGATCGGAGTCAGGCCGTTACGGTTAAAGGTCACTGCTCGTCTTTTATCCCTGTGACCTTTGGCGTGCCCCGAGGATATCAATAATGATATTTTTTGCATTTTCAGGAAACCCAGTGTTCATAAGTACGCTGATGATATGAAATACTTTAGAATAATTATGTCACTATCGGATTATTTGCTTCTGCAGGCAGATTTAGAGGCTCTTTCGGAGTACTGCAGTGATAATTAACTATTTTTGAATATAAATAAATGCAACGCTATAACTTTTACACGTAAGACCAAGCCCATCCAATTCGACTATTCCTTGAGTGGTAACATTATCAGGAGAGTGACCCAGGTGAGGGATTTGGGCGTACTCATTGATTCAAAACTTTACTTTATTATATGCATATTGATGTTACTACTAGAGCCTTTCGCATGTTGGGATTCGTTATGAAAACTGGCAGGGATTTTAAAAACTGTACGACGTTAATTATCTCTTATAATGCTTTTGTTCGTTCTATCTTAGAATATGCGTCAACAGTCTGGAACCCTCAATATTCTAAATACATGAATGCTATTCAAAATAAATATATTAAATACCTCAACTATAGGGTGACTATTTTCACCACTGACTTCAGCCACAACTTCGTTGCGTTGTCAAAACGTCGCGCTGAAAGAGATAAGTTCTTTTTATTCAAACTTTTAGCTAACTTGATAGACTCTCCATATCTTTTGGGAAACATATCTCTCCGATGCCCCCGGTTAAATGCTAGCTTAAAAAAGACATCACAGCTTTTTAAATGTGCCTTTAGTAAAGACTAATTATGCTTGTTACACATTTTTGCTTCGGGCATGTCGCAATCATAATACTATTTTTAAGGTATAGACTTATTTAATGTTTTATTGTGTGGCTTCAAAAAACAAATTAAAGATATTCGTGTACCTTTATAGCTTTCAGTTTAGCATGTAACTGATAGTCTTACTTGTTCATTCTCAAATTTAACTTTTTTTATTTTTATAGGACGTTCCAGTTTGCTCATATTTTTGGTAAATAATATGGAAACTTTATTGGTTTGACTAAGATATTCATGTTTAGTTTGTTATGATTTACAACTGCCTGTTTCCCAAATAAATAAAATAAATAGAAAATAAATAAATAAAGTAGCATAAATTATGGAAAATGGATTGTATAACGGCTTAGGGTGCGTTTCCACCAGGGGTGTAAAAGCGATGATATAAAATCCACCAAACCAATCCATCCAATCTATTTGACCGTTCCCACTGATGTTGAGATATGTAGCGGAGCGAGAAACACGCATCCATAGCACTGGTCCACAGAACGCATCCATTCATATAAAAAACCTGGCTTAGTAGAACCCGCTTCCAACAGTGCTATGCTATGAGGACCAATTAATAAAATTGGTGAATACCAAACGCATCCATAGCAATGTAGCATAGCACATCTGATTCTCTGGTGGTGAAATCATGCATGAGAGAGAGCTCATTGCTTAGTTGAGTCATTCTTCGATACAGTCCCTGGACCTATGTGATCATGTCAAGCCTGAGAATTAAAGTGAGGAGTTAAAATACATATCTTTATTTTTTTACGATACTTTGACTTATTTTCTTATGTAGCTAAAAAGCATTTCGGTAAATTTAACTTAATAAGCACAGAAATAGTATAATAATAATGAAAATGACAGAACCCAAGACTCATCTCATGAAAGTAGGATTAAATTATACGCATTTTATGATTCAAAGACGAACTTTCACTGTCCCAAACTAGTAGATTAAGTTAAATCTTACTATTGCGGACGTAGAGGGATCGAGGAATGGTGGAGGAAAACGCGTTGTAGGTGTCAAATAAATATTTATATTTTAAAGCAAACGTTATTGACAAAGAGAAAGTTATTAAGTGCCAGACTAATGAGAAACAAAGAAAAAAAAAATTAATTTGACAGTTCAATTCTTCATGGAATGGAAAGTTCGGTTTGCCACACTTACTCTAAAATATTTAAAAAATCTTGCAATGTTGCCAAGTCCATGTTTTTGCGAGACAAAAAAAAACAAGCAAAAACAAAATCAAATGACCTGGGAGATTATAAATAAAGAAACTTGTAAGTCAATACCCCGCAATAACTCTTTCTCACTTAAAATTAAAGATAATATTATTAAGTCTGACGTTGATATAGCTAATATATTTCAATCATTTTTCTCTGAGATACCTTTTATTACTACTTACCAGTAAACTAAATTCTAGTTCACTGCTAGCTAGTTCTCTCCTCACATCAAGTTTTGATGAGTGCGCCATTAGTTTTTGCTTCGATCATATCCATCCTCAAAAAACGTTTATCGAACTTTACAAAAAAAACGGAGGATTTATGCGGTATTTCTGTTGATATACTTAAATCAATCATAAATACAATCTCCCCTTGTTTAGCTTTACTTTTTAATAACTGTGAAGACAAGGGTCAGTTTCCTAATTTAATGAAATTTAGTAAAGTCATGCCCCTCATCGTACAATTTGAATTCACTGAAAATAGGAATGCAACTGATGCAGGTGTTGCGCTCATTAAACACATATTTGATTCATGGGAAGGCAAGCAAGATACAATAGGAGTTTTCTGTGATTTGTCAAAAGCATTTGACTGCGTAGATCATGAAATCCTACTGATTAAGCTGAGACATTACGGTGTTTCAAATATTTCACTTAGTCTTATAGAACCTTACCTCACTGATAGAATACAAAAAGTGAGCATCAATGGTACGAACTCTTCTGATGTCACCATACGTATGGGCGTGCCCCAGGGATCAATATTGGGTCCTCTGCTGTTTCTGAATATAAATGACCGCCTTCATTTTGTCAAAGATCTATGTGGGATTGTGTTATTTGCTGATGACAGTTCTCTGATTTTGAACGTAGATAGAAGTAGAAAAGCACTTGACGACGTAAATAATACTTCATCTAAGAAGACTAAATATATCAAATTTTTTATACCCAACGTAAGACAGGTCGATACTATTATAAGCATGAATAACGAGCCATTAGATATTACGAAATCCACTGTATTTTAAGGAATAACTCTCGATTCCAAGTTATAGTGGGGTCCGCATATTCCTTGGCAGGAAGACTTAGTTCGGCGGCTTATGCTGTTAGTACGAGTAAAATAAGGCTCCTGACTGATATCGCAACAGCAAGATTAGTGTACTTTAGTTATTTTCAGTATTATGTCGTATAGTCCACAGTTGTGGGGCTCGGCACCGGATCTCAACACCATTTTTGTTCTTCAAAAAAGAGCCATCCACTCCATTTACAATCTTCAAAGAGATAGATATTTTAACTGTGTACTCTCAATTTATTTATGATAATGTAGTCATCATCATCATCCGTGCGGTCTATCCCGGCTGTGAACCCACACCGGTGTGTGGGGTCCCAGGGTCTGCCTTTCTTATTTTCTCGGCCCACTTCGCGCGGTCTTGTCCATATTTTATGGTGAGTCTGTTGTCGTCACCCTTGACGACGTCGAGCCACCGCTTCTTGGGTCGACCTTTTCTACCGGTAATTAGCGGGGGCGGCATGGCCAGACATTTGTTGTCTACGTAGTTTGCCGATCTCCGTGAGACATGACCATACCAACGAAGGCGGCACTCTTGCAGCTTGTCTGCGATTTCACGAACACGAAGGCTGCCACGGAAGTGGGTGTTCCGCACGCGATCTTTGCGTGAGACTCCACACATCCACCGCAGCATCTTCATTTCCGTGACGCGCAGCTCCAATTTATGTCACTCTAGTAGCGGCCATGTTTCACTGCCATATGAAAGGACAGGCCTAATGATGGTTTTATAGACCTGCGCTTTCAGCTTGATCGGCATTTTGCGGTCACAAATGACACCAGTCACCTTACGCCATTTGGCCCAAGCCACGGAAATTTGGGCTCTGACGTCGCTGTCGATGTCCCCGGACGCGCCTAACACAGATCCCATGTATTCGACACGGTCCGTGCGCTCAACCACGTCAACTGGGGATTTGTGGTCTTGCAGGCCATATACTTTGCCACATTAAGTTTCAGACCGCCGTTTTCAAGTGAATTTTTATACAAACTCTTCAGCACTTCGATATACCGATAGTCAATGTGGCACCGTTAGAGACCCTGCAGCACTACCCACGTCTCGATCGAATCAAAGGCCTTCTCATAGTTCACGAACGCTAAGCCTAGTGGCAAATTATACTCCTCGGTCTTCTGTATAACCTGCCGTAGCGTGTGAATGTGGTCTATGGTACTGTACCCTTTTCGGAAACCGGCTTGTTCGGGAGGCTGGAAGTCATCGAACCTGCGAGTAAGACGATTCGTGATAACCCTCTACAGCTTGTAAATATGGCTCAAAAGCGAGATGGGCCTATAGTTATTTAGAAGGGCCTTATCGTCTTTCTTGAAGAAAAGCACCAGCACGCTTCTGTTCCATGCTTCCGGCGTAACACCCTCGAACAGGACGGAATTAAACAGAATCTGAAGGACTTTGAATATCGGTGTTCCACCCGCTTTCAGTAGCTCCGAGGTAATACCCTCCTCGCCCGGCACCTTATTGTTTTTCAACTGTTTGAGGGCCATCCTAATCTGATGAAGCTGATGTCCGGGATATCTTCGGTATAGTGTCGGGTGAAATGAGGGCTGAGCTCTTAAAGGTTTTGGCGATCGAGGTTCACTGCTGTCCATAGAACCGTTCGATTTCTCTCGGCACCTCCGGCTTCGTAGACGCTACACTGCCATCCTCTTTCTTTAGCTTTGTTAGCTGGCTTTCCCCAATAGACAATTCCCTGGCGAATATTTTGAAGCTTTTATTCCGCTCATTTGTTTCTTCAATATGCTCAGTATTTTAGGAATGAATATCGCGCCGAAGGGATGGACAGATCCGTCTATTGAGCTGCTGATATGACTCCGCGTCATAAGAGGACCGCAGCGTCATCGAGCGCCACTTGGCCATACGTCCAGAGTTTGATCGGTCAGATTTGTGGACTATGCGGCGGAGCCGAAAGAATTTAGACCCTACTGTGTGGACAGTTTCCACCAACACTTTATTGAGATCATCCACTGAATCGCAATCTAGGCAAGCAAAGCGATTTATAAGCTCGAGTTAGAAGCTTTTGGGGTTTTGGATGTGGGCTAGGGTTGGTCGGAGCGTAGACTTCATAAGACGAGACCGTTCCAGTTTAACACTTATATTCAGTGTGCCTCTGGCCATTAGGTGATCGCCTCTGGTTTTCACCCTGTGGATCACGGAGACGTCACTGAATATTTGTCTCTTTATGTCTATAATGAAGTCTATCTCATTTTTGGTTGATCCGTCGGGGCTCATCCATGTCCATTTCCTATGAGCCGGCTTCCTGAAGAACGAGTTTATCATAGAGAGTTTCTCTTGCTCCAGGAACTCAGCCAGCCTCTGGCCCTTCGGATTCCGGTTTCCATATCCAAATTGCCCCACCCCCAGCCCATTGTCGCTTCTCCGGCCCAGCTTTGCGTTGAAGTCCCCCATAACAATACTGAAGTTTTCCAGTGACGAAGAAATGAAGACTGCCTTAAACGAATATTTTGAAGACAAAAACGGCGAATTTTTTTCGACCAGGTTAAAAGCCCTTGTTGATAAATGTAAGAAGTGTACTGAAATAGAGGTAGATCATATTGAAAAAAAGTTCTTATATATGGTTCTATCAGCATTTTTAATACCTTAGGCTCAAAACCTCCCAGCCGCCCCTCGTAAGGTGGCTTGTGTTATGGACAACTGATTTAGATGAAGCTCAATTTTAAAATAGTTTCAGGCCTACGGAAAGTACGTAGGTTACTTCTTATTGCGATATAAAATCATTAAAAGCGAGGCCAACGGTGCACCGCACTGCAATTATTTCGAGTTATAGGGTGCCACAAATGGGCGTGGGCGGAGCGGCACTGCAGTTAACAACAACAACGTCACTCCGGCACCGCACCGCACCGTTACCGCATCGTGGGGCATTGCTCTAAGAGGGTGAAATGAGGGTTGAAGGTATGGGAAATCCGACATTTGAGTGGGCGCAGTCGCAGGGTACCGCTAGTGATAAATTAATACGTAGGACAGTTCCGGGAGTGAATCGAATCCGCGGCGTCAAGCACCGCTAATAAGACCGATGATTACTGTGCACCAAGCCTGTTTTGAGTATAACTTTTTCCCTACATAAGTTACAAATCTGAGACAAGCTTAATGTACAACTCAGTTAACTAACTTAACTTTAGCTAGTGCAAAGTTTTCATAGGTGTTTTTGTTTAAATCGGCGATCTAGATATGAATGCAACAATTTACAAATACGTCGAAACGGCGGGATCAATGTTTTGATAAAAAAACTTTAATATAGTTATTATTAAGATAAAAGCTTTGAATCAGAATTCAAAAGCTTGATTTCCATCCACCATCCTAATGCTCACAGTTATCTTAACACACTTTGCATATTTCAATTGAGAAAACCCTTCACTCGCTTCACTTAAATATTATCTGTACGTCTACCACGAGTTGCCACTTTAAATTTACGTTATCGTTCGCGTAAAAAAAATGTATTGGAATAACACATGACATGACAGGACAATGTCAAATCCCAATACATTTTCTTACACGAACGATAGTGTTAATTTTAAGTGGCAACTCGTGGTAGACGTACTAATGATTTTTTTGCTTTCTGGCTGAATAATGAACTGTACAAGCAAACACGCGTGTTTTTGTCATATATGGGATGTCTTGTGTTATTATTACACTGGTTGACTCGTAATGACCAACATAGCTCAAAGCAACCTTACAAGCATCATATTTTTTTTGATTGCATTTGAAGTAAAAACGAGGTTGTAAGAAAAGTTATAAAATATCAATTTTATCATATTGGAAGCATACATGCAAGGCAAAAGAATACTGATCACCATCTTGTGCAGAGAGCACGGGCCACACACAGCAGCGGCGGACTACATTCAGTGTCGCCTGTGTCTTGCTCAGACGCTTACTCGGGGGACATGCGGACGGAGTGACCCACACGTATTACATTTCCGAGTTATCAGAGAACTGAAATGAAAAATAAATAAAGGATGCAAACTTTCAAGCGCTTTCATTGGAAACCTTCTACTCAACATTTTTAGATTTGATGAGTTCGACTATTTACTGTCTCGGTCGGTACAATTGGTGAATTCTTTTACTTTTAGATTGTTTCTTATTAGTTTAAATAAAATGTTTGAAAGTCATGTTTTATTGGTATCGCGCAAAAAAAGCTTCTGAAAACTGTGCTGCAGTGATCAAAACCAAAGCAGTTGGACAGAATCACAATGTCCAACATAGAAATTACTATGAGAATGGGCACGAATTTGTGTTTAGAATATCAATGAAGAAAAGCACGTGACAGTTTTGATTCTTCAGGGTAAATTCAGAAGGTAAATGAAGAAGTGCCAAAAAGTAACTTGCAAATGACAAAGACAATGCTGATACACTGAGAAAGAGCGAGAAACGAGTCAGCATTACCGAAGTCGTTAAAATAACTTACTGTTTCTCATCATTTTTGATTGGCCTATAAGGATATAAATATTGCAATGATAAAAATGAACTGATTCTTGTTTTTAGGACTGAAGGTAATTGACGTTTACTAAACAATTTGAAATAGTGGATTACTGGTGGGACTTTGAAATGCCTGTTCTGTTATTTGTAGACTGCACGGTGCACAATAGGCCCGAAGGTCAAATTCATGGATCTTGGCTCCAAATTATTGAGCACTTGTACGATAACCCTGATTGTATATTCGTATCTGAGGTAGGAGCCCGCCTTTTCAGAAAGAAGAGACTTCAGAGACTGTATTGGAGGATATTTTTTTTACACTTTATACTTCACTTGCGCTTTGAAGTGGAAATACTTGTATCTTCCTTAATTTTTTGCTCAAATAACTTTATTCAAATAGACTGTATTAGTACTTTCAAATCGTCAAATTTACAGCAAAATATACTAAATAATAGACATAAATATCCCTGATAAATATCCATGTGTTACGAAGTACCACACAAGGAAATAAGCCAGGGGCGTTTCCCAGCACACCCATAACCCAGTCAATTCAGAAAAGATCGTTTCCTGGATTGACCTGACTGGGAATCGAACCCGGGAAACTACAGCAATCGAGGCTTGAAACCGTGCTACAGCTCACTACGCCAATCGTGTCGTCAAATGCTAAACAAAGGTGTTATCCACAAGATGATAGTGTTGAAGACACTGAGACAGGAGCGTCAATGAAATTGCAAGTTTTATTAGGTCTCACAGTCAAGTGCGAAGACTTACGATTGCCATTGGTGTGATAGGTGAGTCTAACAATCAAGGGCTGAAATCAATTTGGAAGTGGAGCCCTGACGGGTCTGCATTGCAAAGTAACTACAAACAAAAGTCTTCAACTATCGGGTTCGACGACTCATCGATTGTTAGGTTAAGTATTGTACCTCTTCGGCTTATCAACGAGAGCCAGACAATAATATAGGAAAACCCTGCATCTTGTTTGACCAATTATTGTCCACCATTATTATGTACCTACCCCATATAAACACGGTGCAGGAAATACGAGAGGTCTTCAATAAAAGTAAAAATGGCATATAAATACTGGCAGGTAAAGCCCAGACATTTGATAAAAAGAAAAATAAAAATTTATGATTTGCTTTTCTTATTAAAAAGTAGTAGTCATTTGTTTTCGTCGTGTCATGGCGTGGTACGCAAGATGGATAAAATTGAAATTCGCGCCGTAATAAAATATCTCTGCCTGAACAAAATTACTACTGAGCAAGTAAATCTAGACTTGAAAGGAACATTAGGGGTAATACTCCTCCGTGTTCTACGGTTGCGCGGTGGTGTGCCGAGTTTAAGAGAAGAAGAACTTAAACTAAAGACGACCCGCGCTCGGGACGCCCTACCACGGCAGTTACCGAACAAATGATAAAAAAGTTGAAAAAATTGTTCAGGCAGATCGTCGTGTCACTATTCGTTTTGTAGCTGAAGAGTTAAGGTTTCGATAGGAAGTATCATTAGTATTATACATGAACATTTGGGCATGAAAAAAGTATCAGCACGCTGGGTGCCTAGGATGCTTACAGACGTGCATAAACAAACAAGACTGCGGCTTTCTCAAATCAATTTAGAATTGTTACAACAAGATCCTGACGGATTTTTGACACGCTTCGTAACTATGGATGAAACATGGCTCCACCATTATGATCCTGAAACGAAACAACAGTCCATGACTTGAAAGAGGCCGTCATCTCAAACGCCTAAGAAGTTTAAGGCAATTTCATGCGCCGGTAAGATTATGGGCTCTGTTTTCTGGTACAGCCAGGGGGTGATAATGATTGAATACCTCTATCATGGAGCCACTATTACGGGGCCCTTATAGCCAAAACAAATAAAAAAAATCAGGTAATACGCGAAAATCACCGCGGCAAACTTACTAAAGTTGTGTTATTTCACCAAGAAAACGCCTCCGCACACAAGTCCCGAGTCGCAATGACTGCTATCCAAGATGCTGGATTTGAATTGATGGAACATCCTCCATACTCACCTAACCTTGCGCCCACTACCGGTTTCTACCGGTTACCAAGGTTAAAAGAACACCTGAGAGGTCACAAATATGGCAATAATTGCCGTACATGTTTTTTTATGCGATCAAGATGAAGATTTTTTTAAGAACGGAATCTTAGGATTACAAAAACGATATACCAAGTGTAAAAATATCAAAGGTGATTATGTCGAAAAATAAAATAACAATAAATAATATATGACTGCTTCATACTCATTATCACTTTTTATTGAATTCCCCTAGTATCCTACAATTTAGACTTTCAGCGATGGAGTGCTCGTGGGGCAACTAAAGCGTTTAAACAAGCCAAACAAAATGCAATACAAGAAGGGGTCCTTGAAGAAACTGGGTTGCTGATAGATACTGTAAACGGGTATTTAAATTTTGCTGCAACGTCAAAGGTAATGACTTAATATTTCATTGGCATTCCCAAGGTCCTGGGCTCGGGACACCTGGGATATGTGGGACTCGGAACTCCTGGGTAAACAGAGACCCCTACCCACTAAAACCTGACGGTGGTCATCTTCGCCGCAGAACGGAACCAGGATCCCCAACAAGGGAGAGACTCCTGGCAACTGCAGGTAAACCATTTTTTTTTTGACAGGGTGTTTGCTGAGATTTTATTTTTTATTTTTAGCACTTTTACTAAATTCATTATAACATTAGAAATAAGAAACAGGGGTGCTAAAATGAATGATAATTTATATTTAACGTTGCCATGACGATGACATACCTGAGTATAACCGGGCAAAATTGAAAACCCCTTCCGCCACAACGTATGAAGGGATTATGTAACATTTTAGATTTGGTAGAGTTATTGGTAGAGTTTGGTTTGGTAGTTGGCAGTAAAAATGGGTTCGGATAAAAACCCCTGCTTCTTTTAGGTTTTTACATCGACAATATAGTTTGATGCAAGACAAAATAATTTATTTAAACAAAAGCCTCATAAATTCTGAAGTTACTTTACTTTAAATGAGAACAATTGAGTATGCTAGCTGCCCCACATATGAGTAGATTTTATTAAATTCGGCATAAATCTTAAAATTCATAACGTTTATTGTACTTTCCACAACAAAGTGTACCCTAAAATGAACCTTTTTTACTTCTGTCTAATGCTATGATGAATAGAGTATAGTAATGCACTATTTTCTACACAAAGAGAAACTAGAAAAAATCGACCTGATCCTAAGACTCAAGCGGGATCCGAACCCACGACCTTTCACAATCCGGGAGCCGATTACTTGTTCGAATTTCATTTGACCAAAAACGGTTGACTGACGTCTTTTTTGCTATCTGTATTGTTCGCCAGATTTTAAATCATCGAAATATCATTTGACATAAGTATCATTTTACCAAACTACGTTTCACCGATTTACAAAATATCTATTTACTACTAGCCGAAATTCAAAAGAGACTTCTCTTTTGATTTTTTTTTCATTTTCAGATGAAATTTTACCGAATATTGGCGGTCGAAGTAAGCTGCAATGCTGCAAGGCTGCATTTAGGTAAGCTGGATTGGATCCGAAATGGGTAGACCCCGACTTGCCGTGGCCACCTCGCCGTGATACTAGTCTGCCTTACACTATAGTGTAATTCAAGAGCCAGAGGCGCGGAGGGAGAGCAGCCCTCGCCCGCTGTAGTGAATCTTAGGCACCCGTGCGAGCTGAAGGGGCTAAGGTCGCCGAAATTATGCCTATGCTTTACTTATTTCGCCCATTTGATTTTATGCGTTATGAGGTAATGCTTATAAAGGCTTATGGCAAATGACTATTTTGGCCATTAACAGTATGCATTGTTAGTTTATGGCAAAGAACGGTATGCGTTTCAATAGGTAACCCTTCGAATTTATGAGGCAGTGGAAAAAAATTCGCAACAGCGTTGTTTGCGACAGCGTCATTCGCAACTACGCAAGATACCTAAAAAGCACCACAGGTGGTGCAGTTTTTTACAACGAAAAATTTATACATTGGACGTCGAAGAAACAAAATAGGTGCGAGTTAATTTATCTCAAGGAAATACTGTCTGTCCTGACACACTAACTCAATTGTTGTACCGACTCAATTGTTGGATAGTAATAATCAGAGTGCAATAAATTTAATTACGAAGTCGAACAACAGTAAACGGGCAAAACACATTGATGTAAAAGTACACTTTACCGAAGACATAGTTCACAAGAAGATGATATCCGTAAATTACGTTCTGACCAATGAAAATGTTGCAGACAACTTTACGGAAAGTGTTTCAAATGAAAAACAAGTATTTTGAAAACCAAATGTTGTAAAATTTTTTAGGGTATTAGGTAGTTGTATTGTTGTGAAGCCGCTGGATGCGGACAGCGCAGGGCCGATCGTTGTGGAGATCCTTGGGGGAGGCCTATGCCCAGCAGTGGGCGTCGTTCGGCTGAAATGATGATAATGATGATTGTTGTGAAGGATGTTTAACGTTAAAGGCGGGATGAAGTAAAAAGAAGACTTGATTTACGATAGAGATACATTTTCTCTGTAAAGTGATGTATGCGAGTTGTCAAAGAGAGATAAATAAATAAATAAATATCCAGGATAAATTACACCAAGATCATCTGACCCCAAACTAAGCAGAGCTTGTACTATGGGTGTTAGAGACATAAACATACTTGAATATTTCTAAAGACATACTTAAATAGATAAAACTCCCAGACACACAACAAACACAAATGTTCGTCACATAAATGTTTGTCATGGGTGGGGATCGAACCCACGACCTTCGGTGCTGAAGGCGAATTGCACTAACAGGTAATCCAAAAGGTCCCGATATGAATTGGTAAACCGTGTTTTTTATTAAGAAAAGTCCCAACATAGGAATCAATAACGAGTAGTGTTTCCTGACAGCTGAATAGCATATGAAACATAGCATCTATACACGTCAATGAATGACGTCGTGAGGAAGCTAAAAAATATTCATTGACGTGTATGTTTATGTAAGGGCTATCTAAAAATACCACATGTACGAGTATGTTACCCGTTTTTTTGTAGTTTTCGATATTTTTTACTTAATTTTTGAAAATTTCTGGGTTGTGTCACTTTTTCGGTCACTGTAGCGCGATCTGTTGATATAAATGCCAGACGAAAATGTCATATTAAATAGATGAAAACTATGTTTAGTGGATTTATAAGCATTTACAAACATAGCGCTTAACAAACTCTAAAAAAAACTGAAATTGAAAAAGTTAGTAATTCTGTATTTTCCCTGAGTTTTGAGAGCCATTCAAAAAAAAGTAGAATAAACTTTTTCGACCAAGGTTATTTTCAACATGCAGCCCCATTTTTAAGAATATACTGGACTCGGATCTCGGCCTATCTCAAAATTGACAAGAGTCGAGGTATTTCTTAAATCGACACGAATAACACTGTTTCTCAGAGAAGCATGGTAACAAATACAAATAGCTCCCTAAGTCCCTACTGTAGTAGAGTACCCTTCGCTTTCCTGCTCACTGGCTGTGAACTTACCTAATTACTTATACACCGCGTATGTTTACGCTTCATGTACAATTTCAGCCACTACACTTTAAGCATTTATAAATTTGAGTATTAGTGTCGGTCGTTTCCATTCCAGAAGCAAGTACATTCTGTTATGTATTGTGTCAATTCTGTGTTTTCAATAGGTACTTAATATTAAATGAAACTAGATGATATTCATCCGAAATTAATGTTATAAAAAAATAGTTGAAAGTTCAAAGATTACCAGAAGTGTTCACTATCAAAAAGAAAACAACTAGGTTCGAGTACACCGACCATCGTTGGTGAATAAAAAACATTAAAAATCGACGAATGAGCTCCTACGACGCGGTGGTGGAGTCGCATCATGTTTGTATACTGTTTATTTTTATATGCTCATATTATATACTATTTAAGTCTATTATTTAGTATATTTTTTGACTATTTAAAACTACTTATTAAGTCTATTTAAATAAAGATATTTGAGTTTGAGTGTGAAAGAAGTAAGACAATACACAGTGATAAAGAAACCCTTCAAATTGGTCACCTACAGTTAACTTCACAGTTCGTAAGACTACCATGTATCAAACACTATACCAGAACTCCGCTTGCACCATTAGTCTAGTTCATTAGAAATAAATTAATGTTAAAAAAATTGAAATCGAATAATACTTGGGGTGTTAATATTTTTGATAGCAAGTTGAAATGACCTTTTAGGTGCCCATATTTTGTGCTTTGCTTCATCTATATAACACCTACGTTCGGAAAAAAAAGATTTTTATCTATTTTACTTTTTATATATTTCTAGAACAAATAAAAAGTTTCCGCAGCCACCAATAAGATTAAGCGTAAGCGAAACATTGGTATGTATTCTTGGTCCAGCAAATATATCACTTAACAATGCCGTGGAAATTAAAAAGTTATTGAGCTTCTGAAAAAATACTAAGTGCCTGTGGCTAAGTAATAGCAGCGGATCGGCAACGATCCGATGTTAAGCAACGCCAGTCAGTTCGGGCTATGGATGGGGTGACCATCCCGACCGAAATTAAGTGATGTGTTTTTCGGGCATCTCCGTGCTTCGGAAAGCACGTTAAACAGTTGGTCCCGGCTGACGTCGCAAGATATCAGTCGTAAAGCCTAGTCAGAGGCCTAAAAAGGCGGCTTGATAACATCTGACGGTAAAGTTTATCACTGGCCTTACATTCAATTTAATTATTATTTTAAGATAGTTTGTGATCTAATTTTGCAATTCAAGATTTCCCTACAAATAACTCTATCTATAGGATATATTACTCGTATTTGTGACTAGTAACACCGTAAACAATCATTCTAAAGACCACAATAGGATAATATTAATAAAACGAATCTTATCAAAGGTTTTTTGTTTTGTCAGCTAAGTAGTCATTAATGAGCTTTTCTACAACTCTTTTCATTAGATACGAGTAACGTGCCCTCCATTTCCATTGAACATTGAAAAAATAGTGAAAATTCTGCAATCGACCAGTTGGAAAGGCAAGAAAATGTGGTCATACGAAAATGTTCATAGATGACAAATATTTTTTCTTAGAAGCATCCCCAGATGGAATTTTTGGTGAAGGATTTATAAAAATTAAATCTCCCTCTTTCGCGCGTAATATTAATATGGAACCACAAGTTGCCTTAATACCGATGGCTCTTTAAACACCTAACATGACTGGATCTATCAAATTCATTCAAGGCCAACTACAGATTAAGTAACTTATAATTAGGTTTATCTTCTATTCGCTAGAACCAAATATATTTCAATTTTAAATAGTAAATCTAATAATCAATGATATTATTTTCAATTTTCCTACTACCCAGAGTAAAATAATAAAAAGAAAAATATTTGCAGCCAAAACATATGCCTCTAACTTGCCTCTTTACCGTGAAAATCGAAAGTCACGACGTGTTCTGGTCAGCCAAAATAGGGCTAATTAAATTTTTATGAAAAATGCCATTCCATGCCCTTAAGAGCCTCATTTTACTAAACAACTAGTTGCCCCGGCAGACTTCGTTAAGCTTCAATAAACGATCCTAAACATTGCAAGTCTACATTGATCCCAGAACATTGTCACGTTTGTTTTTAGAAATAAATAACAAAACGCTTCAATTTAAGTTTAGACAATTTATTATTAAAAATTCAGAGCGTAGGTCAGGTCCTGTTTCCCCCGTGCTACCCTTAGTGACCACTATGCACTCCCCTTGGCCGTCCACAGTCTCCTATCCACGCCACTTCAAGGGTCTTCGTCGGTATCTCCTTAAAGGTCCTCTTCTTGTGGCTCGGATCAGCTTCGATAGCCCGTCGGGTGAACCTGAAGTCATTACAACAAACAGTGTAAGATGACTGAGTCGATGTAAGTACATCGGGGCAGAGAAGTACAGGCGAAGCCAGGTGAAAAGAACAGGCACAAGAAGAGGCATTCTAAGAAACCATAGCTATGATCTGATGAGATGCGGCATTAACAAAAATTAACAAGCAGATACGGGGCATATACACTAGCTAGTGGCATGATTAACCAATTATGGATTTACATCTAAAGTTCTATAAAAAGGATAACTTATTATTTAGGGCAACATAACACGAAACAATCAAACATATTTATCAAATTAATACAAATGAAATCAGAGGTACCTGGCTAGTTAATTTACGTGTTCGAATGAACAAGTATGTTATTGTCGTACATACTGATTTAATTATTCATTTAGTTGCCTGTTAAACCAGTGCACAATAAGTTTATGTAATATTGCCAATTCATTATATTATATTTGCTAATACTAAAATATGGAATATTCTAGAAACATTAAGTGGAGGTAGAAAAGCTTAGATCTAAGTACCTTACTACGAAAAAAATAGACTGTGCACAACTTACCCAGTATGGGAATTATCTCACAATTAATGCAACACTTATTACAAAACAGGTATTAGTACCACTAGATGCACTAGACTTGCATCACTTAAACCAATTAAGATTAGGTTAATAATACGTCGCGATCGGTAATAGTCCGCGGCTGTTTCTCATTGAGTTCTTAGGCAGAGTGAGTGGCCAGCGGTGGGATCGCGCCGCATACCGATCCTCCTACGTCACAGCGGTCAGCCGGCTCCCGCGTGAACGCTGTATCTATAAAATATTGTCACTTAAAAGTCGTACGTTCCGTTTGTTTGTAGTTTAATGTTTTTATTTATTTTACTGTTTTAGTTTAATTAAGTAGATAGATAAGGTTATTTATAGGCTAGATTAAGTGAGAGAATAATTGTAAATAGTTAATTTAAATGTGATTTTAGTTTTAATATGTAATTAACCTATTTGTAATATTGTATATTTTCTTATCCATAATTATCTGTTTTTATGTAACTTTTATATTATTTACGTAACGTACGTAAGGCTTTTTATGGACGTTACAGTATTCCCCCTCCAGAAATAGGATTTGACTTACTCAAATCCGTTTAAAGATAATTAGGACTTATTTAAGATTTGAACCTACTGTTACCGGGTTTCAAGTCCTTGATATGCCAAGCACCTAAATCATTGCCAGAAATGTCTTCTAAGATATAAACTAGTGGAGAGCGTTTTTCTTTTACCGTACATTTTATGAATTTAGGTGTGAGTTTTTTGGCAAAATGATTATCTTTATCGCTTTGAAAATAGGTTCGCTTCCACACTACGTCACCTACATTGAATTCGGCTTCTTTGCGTCTGAGATCATAGCGTCGAGCATTTTTTTGATGGGCCTCCCAAAGCGCTTTCTGCACTTTACCAAAAGTAATTTGAAGATGGCCTAAGTTTTCCGCATAAGGGTCTCGTGGAAGGAAAACTAACTCGTTTGGGATGTCATTATCGACGTAATGAGACCCACAAGTTACCAATTCTCGGCCATGGACCAGAAAAGCAGGGGTATAGCCAGTCGTTTCATTTACTGAAGTATTGATGGCGAACTGAATTTTAGGTAGGTTCAAGTCCCAAGAACGGTGGTCGTCATCAACGAATAATGATACAGCTGTCATGATGGTTTTGTTGTACCTTTCGACTGTGTTAATTTGCGGTGTGTACTTTGGAGTGAAATGAATGTGTGGAACCTTGTACTTGAGAAACAGTGTGTTCAGTTCGCGGCTAGTAAATTGGACACCATTATCCAAAATTATAGTCTGTGGCACACCGTGTACCAGGAGTACATGATCTTCTAGGCATCTCGTAACAAGTTCAGCAGTAGCTCTTCTCAAAGGAAACATCAGACAGTACTTGGAAAAGCAGCAGGTTACGACAAAGAGGTAACAATGTTGCTTTCTAGAGGGTGGCAGTGGTCCGACCAAGTCTATTGAGATAGACTGAAATGGTCGACAGCATTCCTTAGGTCGTCCCATCTTACCTAAAGTACCATGTGTAGGTAACTCGTAAGCCAGGCAAGTGTCACAGTTTGCTACAAAATAGGCTGCATCTGCGTACATTTTAGGCCAGTAGTAATTTAAAGATAATCTTTTATAAGTTTTGAAAATACCAAAATGAGCAGCGGTCGGTTGAGAATGACTAGCTTTAAGGATTTGGTCCCGATACTCCTCGGCTATTACCTCCTTCCATTGAAATTCTGATGTTAAAATATTTTTGTTACGCATAAAACGGTATAATTTTCCGTTTTCAATGCGATAGTTAGGATAACTGGTAGGTGAAGTCTTACAGCCATTATAAATGTTTAAATACCACTTGTCTTGAGTTACTGGTTGAGAATCAGAAATCACTAAAACTGGTACCGAACGAGATAGTGAGTCCGGTATAACATTTTCCTTACCGCGGCGGTGCTTTATATCAAAGTCAAAGGTCGAGAGGCGCACTCCCCACCTAGCCAAACGCCCGGTTGGGTTGTTCAGTGATAAAAACCATTTGAGTGCTGCGTGGTCCGTTATAACCGAAAATCGTTTGCCGTTTTCTAGATAGCACCTCCAATGTTCGAGAGCTGTGAGCACTGCAAGTGTTTCTCTCTCAGTGACGCTATAGTTCCTTTCCGGTCCAGTCAGGGATTTACTCATAAATGCCACTGGATGTTCTATACCGTCAATAGTTTGCAACAGCATAGCTCCTACACCAAAATCACTTGCATCGGTGTGCACTTCAAAAGGCTTTTCAAAGTCTGGGCAGGCCAGAACTGGGGCATTGGAAAGGCATAATTTAAGACTGAGAAAAGCTTGATCAGCTTGTTCTGACCATTGAAAAGGCGGAGAGCTTTTTTTAGTAGAGGTAAGCTTGTTCAAGGGACCAGCTATAGTGCTAAAGTTGGGGATAAAACGTCTGTACCAGGAAGCAGTTCCTAGAAATCGTTTTACCTCCTTTTTGTTTCCGGGGGTGGGGTAGTTAACTATTGCTGCCACCTTTTCAGGGTCGGTGCGCAATCCCTGTTCGTCTACTATGTACCCCAAATAGCGTAACTGACTGCGAAAAAATTGACATTTGGCAAGGTTCACAGTCAAGTTCGCGGTGTGTAATTTATCCAGCACCCGAACCAATAGCGAAACGTGCTCCTCGAATGACGTACTTATAATTATTATGTCATCCAAAAAAACGAACACTTTTAACTCGAATTCGGGGCCAAACAGACTATCTACTAGTCTCTGCTGAGTTGCTGGTGCGTTTGTAAGACCAAAGGCGGTTACCTTAAACTGATAAGTTCCTCTGCCGGGAATATAAAAAGCTGTCTTTTCGCGATGCTCCTTTTTAATTGGCACCTGCCAAAAACTTTTAAAAAGGTCAATACTTGACAGGTAGCGAGCATCCCTTAAGTTGTCGAGGATTTCCGAAACGTAGGGAAGACAATAGGCATCTTTTTTAGTCACTGAATTTAACTTTCTACTATCAAGGCAAAAACGTGGCTTGCCGTCTTTCTTTCCTACAACCAAGACAGGTGACAGCCAAGGACTTTCGCTAGGCTCAATAACGTCAAGGGAAAGCATTTCGTCCACTTGTTCTGTTATTATTCTTTGTTTCTCGGGTGACATTCGATAGTACCGCTGACGTATCGGTTCACTGTCCCCGGTATCGATATTGTGAGTGATTAAATGAGTTCTTCCTAGGCCCTTGACTTCGTAGGATATGTTTTTGAATTTTTCCACTACACCATCAGCAATCTGCTTTTCGACTTCATTTAAATTCTCATAAGAGAACATAAATATTTCTGATTTAGTGGAAACTTCGAGAAGAGAAGGATTATCTTTATTAAAAAATGAAATATTTTTAAAGAGTCGAGGGAATATTTTAAATTTTTTCCAGAAGTCTACTCCAAGTATAAGTGAGGTGTCAATGCCAGGAATTATATGAGTTTTAATGATGTGTGTTCCGTTATTAAACACTAGAGGAAGAAGGATATACCCATGTGAGGTAAGCACCTGTCCACCCGCCGCAGTGACTGAAATTATATTATCCGTACATACGGGGAAAAGATGGTCGAGTAGTTTTTTATGGCTGCCGTTTCCTAGTATGCTAACCACGGAACCCGAATCAAGTAAACCATAAATGTCTAGGTCAGGAATATGGTTAATATTTACCTTTACATAAGGTCTAGGATCACTATTTGGCTTATTATTGAGAATTGAAGCAGTTTTATAGGTGGAAAAGAAGTTTTTTATAAATTTCAGCCAATCATCCCAGTCTGAGTCGACGGTTTGTTTGGCTGCCCTGCTGCAATTCTCCACAATTAGTTTTTTGCTGCGGGTTTAGTGGCTCCATTGATGCAGTTAGGACACTCCGGAGTACGAACTCCTTTATTGCCACATTTGAAGCAAAATATAACACGCTCAGCCTTGCAGTCTTTCATAGCATGTGTGTTAACTCGACAGCGGTGGCAATAAACATTGGAACGGTTAATTATATTAACTTCGTTTGTGTCCAAATCATTATCAATCGATGTATTATTTATAGCGAAAGTTTTAGAATTATTGTTAAGGTAGTTTCTAGGATTATTGTTGGTATTATCCACTGGTTTAAAGCTTGCGTAACTATTTTGTGATCTATGGAATGATTTTGATGAGTGTTGGTAAGCGAATTCTGGGGCTAAAGTTTTTGAGGTTATTGAAGGAGGTTCTTTAAAATTATCAGATCGGGTCTTAATTTTTTCGTAATTCCGACACACTTTTCGCAATTCGTCAATAGTTGTGATTTCCGAGCAATTAACTAATGCGTTCGAATAACAGGGTCGGATATTATGAAGGATTATGTCTAATTTCTCTTCTTCAGGCACTAGTTTAGCGAGTTTTTTGAACATTCCTTGTATAATTGATAAATATACAACAATGTTTTCGGACTCCCCTTGACTGCGACTACGAATTTCAGCTATCATGCGGTAGTCATAGTCCGCTATATCGAAATCTTCTCTCAGTAGAGAAAGTAAGCGATCCCATGAAGTAATACTGTCTCGCACGCTTCGAAACCAATGTAGGGCGTCACCTAAGAATATTTCTGTAGCAGAAGAAAGCATCTTCTCACCAGAAAGGTTTTTTGCTAAGCGAACCTCTTCTAACTTTTCGATAAAAGATCTCACACAAGATTTCCCGTCGTACTTAAGTTTGAACATATCATTGAAAATACCACGGTCACAAGTAACTTGAATGCTAAGGTTTGTAAGATCTGGGATACTTTTCGATGTTTCAGACTCAGCGGGTAATTTATTTGCTTGAACTGGTGTTAAAACATTCTTAAACTGTTCAGAATAATCGTTAAAAGTTTCCAATGAATCGTTCAACAACTCAAGCTGTTCAGTGGAAGACGGTTGCACTATGCGACGTAGGCGGTGATGCAAATGGTTTAAAAACGACAGGGTTCTATCTGCTAATGCCGAATCAGTTGCAGAACGTAACTGATCTAAATTAGTTTTTACTTTAAGCAAAGTCTCTCTAACGCCACTCATGTCAGCTGGGAACTCAAGGCAAGAATCTGAGATATCCTCTGGATGATAAAGTTGAGTCAGTTTGCAAACCTGCCGCCTCAGTTCAAGGACTGTATTTGCAGGCTCTTCACCTCGAATAAGTACTTCGTACTGAAGTTCCGATTTTTGCAAGTGTAAAAACTTAATGGAATAAGACATTTTCTAACTAAGGTTAAAGGTATGTTGAGCACAGACTTTTCTTTTTAAACTAAACTACTTAATCCTAAAAATAAAAGCAGATTAAAAAGAACAATAAGCCAAAAGCGTTAATCCGTTCTGTCACAGTGATAAGCTCTTGTTAAAGATCAAGTTAGAAGAGACAAATTGATAGATAGTAAGCGAATAGTCAAAAAAAACAAAATATAAACCGTTTTTTTTTAATAATTCGGTATTTGACTTATATAAACATATTACTACAAGAGCTTATTCTACAGTACGCACACAACCAACACCAGAAACATAAATAAAATTAGATCGGCTAAAAACAAGCACGGATAATAAACCAAGAGAAGAAACAGAGACCTTTTAATTCAAGCGTGGGCGCCAATTGTCACGTTTGTTTTTAGAAATAAATAACAAAACGCTTCAATTTAAGTTTAGACAATTTATTATTAAAAATTCAGAGCGTAGGTCAGGTCCTGTTTCCCCCGTGCTACCCTTAGTGACCACTATGCACTCCCCTTGGCCGTCCACAGTCTCCTATCCACGCCACTTCAAGGGTCTTCGTCGGTATCTCCTTAAAGGTCCTCTTCTTGTGGCTCGGATCAGCTTCGATAGCCCGTCGGGTGAACCTGAAGTCATTACAACAAACAGTGTAAGATGACTGAGTCGATGTAAGTACATCGGGGCAGAGAAGTACAGGCGAAGCCAGGTGAAAAGAACAGGCACAAGAAGAGGCATTCTAAGAAACCATAGCTATGATCTGATGAGATGCGGCATTAACAAAAATTAACAAGCAGATACGGGGCATATACACTAGCTAGTGGCATGATTAACCAATTATGGATTTACATCTAAAGTTCTATAAAAAGGATAACTTATTATTTCATCATCATCATTTCAGCCGAACGACGCCCACTGCTGGGCATAGGCCTCCCCCAAGGATCTCCACAACGATCGGTCCTGCGCTGTCCGCATCCAGCGGCTTCCCGCGACCTTGACCAGATCGTCGGTCCACCTTGTAGAGGGCCTGCCCACGGAACGTCGTCCGGTACGCGGTCGCCATTCGAGAACCTTTCCGCCCCAACGGCCATCGGTTCTCCGCGCTATGTGTCCCGCCCACTGCCACTTCAGCGATGCAATCCTTCCAGCGATGTCGGTTGTTTTTGTTCTCCTGCGGATCTCATCATTTCTGATTCGATCGAGCAGGGAAATACCAAGCATCGCTCTCTCCATTGCTCGCTGGGTGATCTTGAGCCTTCTTATGAGACCCATAGTAAGGGACCACGTCTCGCTCCCATAGGTCATTACTGGCAACACACACTGGTCAAAGACTTTTGTCTTGAGACACTGAGGTATTTCGGACGCAAATATATGCCGGAGCTTCCCGAACGCTGCCCATCCGAGCTGGATTCGACGAGAGATCTCTTTCTCGAAGTTGGACTTACCTAGCTGGACTGTCTGTCCCAGGTAAACATAGTGGTCAACAACTTCGAGTGTAATGTTCCCAACGTTAACTTATTATTTAGGGCAACATAACACGAAACAATCAAACATATTTATCAAATTAATACAAATGAAATCAGAGGTACCTGGCTAGTTAATTTACGTGTTCGAATGAACAAGTATGTTATTGTCGTACATACTGATTTAATTATTCATTTAGTTGCCTGTTAAACCAGTGCACAATAAGTTTATGTAATATTGCCAATTCATTATATTATATTTGCTAATACTAAAATATGGAATATTCTAGAAACATTAAGTGGAGGTAGAAAAGCTTAGATCTAAGTACCTTACTACGAAAAAAATAGACTGTGCACAACTTACCCAGTATGGGAATTATCTCACAATTAATGCAACACTTATTACAAAACAGGTATTAGTACCACTAGATGCACTAGACTTGCATCACTTAAACCAATTAAGATTAGGTTAATAATACGTCGCGATCGGTAATAGTCCGCGGCTGTTTCTCATTGAGTTCTTAGGCAGAGTGAGTGGCCAGCGGTGGGATCGCGCCGCATACCGATCCTCCTACGTCACAGCGGTCAGCCGGCTCCCGCGTGAACGCTGTATCTATAAAATATTGTCACTTAAAAGTCGTACGTTCCGTTTGTTTGTAGTTTAATGTTTTTATTTATTTTACTGTTTTAGTTTAATTAAGTAGATAGATAAGGTTATTTATAGGCTAGATTAAGTGAGAGAATAATTCTGCCGTCAATAGCATAGTTACAGTAAGTCTGATTTTTGTTAAAACTGAGTTAGATATACAGCCGTGATCACGATAACGAGATTTACATTTGTATCTTACTCATTCGTTTGAATCGTTTTTTAATCCAAATTTATCAATAAAAAATTTGCAGTAAGTCGAGCATTTTTTTTACATTACTAAGCATGATTACAGTAGGTACACTTCCTGCAAAAGTTCTTATTCGGAGTGCCTCGGCCAAACTACAGTATGACATCTATACCACTAATATTTTAAGTCATTCACTGTATAAAAATTGGATATGAGCCTAGCAAATAAACACTAAGAAGATATACTGTTTTGATCCTAAGCAGTTTCCCAGTATTTACTAAATGTGGTCTATTCTTAAAAACAGTATGCTGCGATACTGTTATTTTGTTTAGTACATGTCATAATCATCGCCTTCAGGTTACATAAATTACAGACGGTAAGATGAGATACTGCATGTATGCTTAGTAACGATACAAATGTAGGATACAGATTACTACCACAAAGACAATTCCGTGCAATATTGCGTTTATGTTAAGTAACGTAATCAGATCTAACATAAGGTTACCTAGTATTCTGAGAGCATGTAGCCATCCTGTGTTCATGTTTAGACAGCAGTTGTGGCGACAACGGTCGGTGTCATCTCATCATTGGAACAGTAAATTAGCTATACTGTACTTATGCTTAGGAAGTCCATACATAATAATATGATCTTACAACTTATTATAAGAATTGTAAGTCGTTTTTACTGTATGTCTGAGTAGCTGAGATGTACTGCCACGTCATAAATATAGTGCAGTAAAGTTGCTTCACTGCAAACATATTATGTCATTGTAACTAAAAGTCATTCAATTTGTCTTAAAATACAAGCAGTAACTTGATCGGAGAAAGAATAATAAATTCCAAATTTGTCTATTCCTCGAATACCTACGTAAAATGTTTGACTATTATGAATGACGATTTGCGACAGTGCCGGTGGCGCGGGAGTGTGCGGGGGACGTTCAGTATCGCGGCGCGAGGCAGGGGCACTGGAGGGAGTGGCAGACAGACAGACAGTCGCTGCATAGTTTTAGTGTAGAGCGCACGCCGGTCCGTTGTCACCGCGTTGGCGCGAAAACATAAGGTAAGTGAGATAATCGTACCTATATTTTGTACTTGTTTACTGGGGTGTGGCCCTTATTGCCACGGAAATAAGGAAGTATCAAATAAAATGTATGTTTATAATATTTGTATTACTTTATTTGTATGTTAGTAATACCGGCCGTTGTTAGTAATATCAACAAGTAACAACCTCAATTATTTATTTTGTTTCAGCGTAACAATGAATTCTTGGCGGCGAGATCGAATAATGTCTAAACTGCGACAAGTCGTGGAAGATCCTCAGGATCCAGAAACTGTCTCCAATTTACTGTGCACTGAGGTAATACCAATGCCACCTAATTCTCAAGATCCAGAAACTGTACCTAATTTATCATGCACTGAGGTAATACCCATGTCACCTAATTCTAGCTGCTCATTTGTAGAAAATTCAGATTACAGTGAAAATGATTTGAGAAATGATCGTTTTTTGAAACTATGTCGCAAAAAGACCGTCGAAGTCGAACCCGTTAATGAAAGTTATATTATTATTGAAAGAGCCAACTCTGATACGGAATCACCAACAAGAACTACGCCTGCAATAACTATTGAAAGGCGTATTTCACCGAGAAAGTCATGTAACAAACCATCATATGCAACTGAGTATTTTTCTGATAATGAGGAATTTGATTTACCCCACGGTTTCGATTTCGATTCCGATGATAGTGTAAGAGACAAAAACTATTGTGTTACTGAAGAACTTGATACTACTGATTTAGATACTTCCATTGAAGAAAACGATGTTATAAAACAACGCAAAACTAATAAGAACACAATAAAGTTACAAAACGAAACAAAATGTGATAAGCGTGATGAGGCTGAGGAAAATATCCAAGATTCTGAAAATCAAATAGACCAACAAAAAAGTACCCAGGACATAACAGTTGAAACGGAGACAGTTACAAGTGATTCACAGCAAGCAATTACTGAAAAGGAAATGGTTCAAGACACAGACAATAATATACGAGTAACAAACGACGAAGAAAGGCAAGCTACATCAATAATTCAAAGGGATGATACAGTAAATGAAGCTGCGAATAATTCTTTGACTAAGAGAGGTACGATACGTAAAAGGAAAATAATAGAAGAATCGACTGCGGAAAGAAAAGAAAAGAAAAAAAAAGATATGATGGAAAAACTTTCCCTGAAAGAACCCTGTAAACCTACATGTAAAAAGCTCTGTACCAATAATATTAGTATGGAACAACGCCAGGTGATTAATTCGAGTTACTCGGCCTTAGACACAGCAGGAAAAGGTATGTTCATTAAAAACAATGTCAGCGTCGCGAATGTCCAATCTCGAAAAAATATAAATAAAGAGCCAAAACGAAACCTGACCTTTAATTACTTTTTTACTGTTCGTGGTCATGAGAGTCCAGTACAAGTATGCAAGACATTTTTTTTAGCAACATTAGGCTTCAATCCTAAGAATGACACAAAAGTTTTTCGAGTTCTTCATACAAGTGAAGATGATGATCTAAAAGAAAAACGCGGACACTATGACAGGTCGTCGCTGTCCAAGGATAAAACCTTGATAACTTCACACATAATGACTTATAACCCTGCAATATCGCATTACCGCCGTGAACATGCCCCGCATCGTTTGTATTTACCCAGCGATATCACTGTCACAACTATGCATGTCGATTTTAACAAAACATACCCAGACTCTGCATGTTCTTACGAAGTTTTCCGAAGAGTCGTAAAGAGCCATAACATTTCCTTCGCCGTTCTGGGCAATGAAGAATGTGAACTTTGTGCTGTATACGACATTCATGCCTGCGAATTCAATAAAGCTCCTAATACATCTTGTGCTACATGTAACAATCATGTTGAACATCACCAACGCTATAGAGACAGCAGGAAAGCGTACAAATTGGACAAAAAAAACGTAGAAGACCATAAAGATGATGACACCGTTTACGTATGTGTAGATCTTCAAAAGGTGGTAATGCTGCCTCGCATGAACAGCTACAAAGTAGCATTGCTACTTTGTAGCTGTTTGTAGCTACAAAGTAGCATTGCTACTTTGTAGCTGTTATTTAAAGTAGCATTGCTACTTTGTGTTGTTTATATTCTGTCCAAGAATAATTGCATTCAACGAGACTTTTGCTCCTATAGGTAAATCTACTAAAAAAAATAATCCTTACGCTGTCTTATGGCACGAAGCAATTTCAGGCCGAAATGTTCATGACATTGTTTCAACATACAGAGCTTTTTTTTACACCACCGGAACAAAAGTAATTTGGTTATTTGGGCAGATAATTGCTCGTCACAGAACAAAAAATGGACACTCTTTTCGTTTCTTGTCAATTTTATCAACAGTGATTTAATTGAAGCACGCTCAATTATTATAAAATATCTAGAACCAGGATATACATTCAATTCAGCTGACAGCTTTCACCACCAAGTCGAGCAGTCTCTTCAAAAAATGAAAAATGTTTGCGACTTTAATGACTACGTAGAAGCCGTTCGAACCTCTAACTCAGGATTAAATATCCCAAAACTGATGGATATCCGAGATTTTTACAAATATTGTGACTTTCATTCTGAACAGAAAATGCGTGCATTGAAAGACCGGGTATACGTTAAGGATTTGACTGTGATCAAAGTTGTCCGGGGAGAGTATCATTTGTTTTACAAAAAATCTCACGCTGATGAGGAATTCAAAACCTTAAACTTTTTACAAGCCAAAATTTTCAAAAACAAACAATCCCCTTGTGCTGAACAGAGATGTTCACCAAGGGGTATCGCCTCTTCACGAAAAGAGAAAATAATCAAAGATCTCGTTCCCTTGATGTTACCCAGCCGAAGGCAATTCTGGGTTGACTTGCCAGTTGACGATGCATCCTCAAATCTTTCCAAGGATCTTGACGATTAGTTCTCGCCTTATTGTTTTCGTAGGAGTAGATTCCTAATTAATTGATTCATTTAACATTTTAATTTTGTTAAACTGATAAAGAAGAATGTTTTATGTTTTTTCCTAAATGGTTTTAACTTTTGTTATTTAGGGCTTAAGTATCTATAAGATCCAAAAGTGTTGTTCGATAGACTAATAAGTGTTGATTTGATACAGAAGAAAGGATATTTAGTTTGTTTGCAATGTAAAGCTACTTTAGATAATTCACTTTACCTTACATGAGCATCTGTGATTCTAGAATAATTACTACTAAGATGACTGATTACACATTAAGTTAACTTGAGTTGAGTGGTAAATGTAAGAAAACTGAATTCCTAGTTGTGCCATTTTTTAACTGGAAAGACTGATTCCATTAAGTAAAATAAGAAACGTAATTTTGTGATTTATTATACGACCTTTAAGAAAGAAGTTTTGAATTGAACTAATTTTTTTTTGTCTAACCCTTAATGATCCGTCCAATTTTATTACTAGCGTATTTTCGGCATTTCGGTTAAGTAGTACCTAACAGAATATCTAAAAAATGATAATACATTTATTTAAATATATTATTAAAACCAAATGCTTAATACTATGTTTTATTTTCACTGTTAGCCTGATAAAAATAAAACTTATATCATTTAAATTTATATGGTTACTTAGCTTAAAAACAGTAAAAAACACACTTCCTGTGTTTATGCTAAGTGTTCCCTATTAAAGAGTTTTTAGGTGATACTTAGTATAACAAAAATAATGAATTTATTTTGTCTTTCAATTGCTCAGTATTGGTTTCCAAATTAGTAATACATAGATGCTGAGATCTTCTTTCATTTAAGGTATCAACCACCATGATCTGATTAAAAACAAAGGATTTATGGAAGTTTTTCGCACCAAAACTTTTACCGCCTTTTTCTCGAAACCGTCGAGAGCGCACTTACTGTAACTATGCTTCTGACGGCAGAATTGTAAATAGTTAATTTAAATGTGATTTTAGTTTTATGTAATTAACCTATTTGTAATATTGTATATTTTCTTATCCATAATTATCTGTTTTTATGTAACTTTTATATTATTTACGTAACGTACGTAAGGCTTTTTATGGACGTTACAACATCGCATCAGTCATTATACAAACTGAAAATTCTCTTTTAAGTTTCGCGACATATTTACTCTCCAGCAGAGCCACATCATAGACAGCGATCAATTTTATCTAAAAACGATGTTCATTGAACGCACAGAACGAACATGCATTGTTTGTGTCGTGGGCCGATATTTGGATTGGCCAGATCTCGAAATGGCCGGGCACTTCTGGAAACACCGGCCTTTCGTGATTTGGCCGCCCATAGCCGATTGCGCCCAGTAAAAAGTTGGGCGGATTGACGAGAACAACGCATTTGTTAAAATTATGAAAAAGCTGTTCCTGTGTTGAGAGCGAATTTATTTGGGTACGAGTATTGGCCTTGAATGCATCCGCTGCCCGATTGAGTAATTCTTGGTTATTAACTTCCTGATGATCACATTTGATCATGTTAGTGTTTTTTTCCATGATACATTTTGGGCACTGTTGGTCTTCTAAGACAATAATTATTATAAGATTAAACATTGTAACATTTATGAACGTTTGATGCCAAATTTTTTATTCTTTTAAATCCCAGCTGTAACGTTGGGCAGGTCGTTAAGTGTTTGCATTTGCTGCCTCAACGTGTTTAAAAGGTTAGTATTCTGTTAATAAACAAGTGTTTTTTGCTAAATATATGTAATAATTTATGTAATGTGATTCTGTCATTTCTCTATGTTTTAAAGTAAGTATATTTCCCAACAAACGAATTTTAAACGCTAACGTTACCATTTTATTCTAAGGTTATTAAGATCAAGCAAAGTAGGGTCTACGCAGCGGGAGTCTTCGGACTGTTGTTATTGGAGTTTAAAATATGATGTCATGGACACTACTGACAAAGATTTTTTGATACAATAAAGTCCCTTGATATACCCACATTTAGCAAAGCTGATACAACCATTACCTATGCTTCTTCTGGCGCGAGAGTCTTCTTCGAGCACAACAACTTCACCTCTTTTAGTGACTGTTGAAGGGACTGTATGATAGTTATAACTAACTACACTAATGTGTAGTGAAGTGCAGTGATAGAAAATCAAATAAGTATTTACTTCATATACAGCCAGTTAATTTTATACTTCACTTAACAAAGAATACCAAAATCGGTCCTAAGTGAATAAATATTTTTTAACTTTTACTTCACTTTATTTTTGTCTGTTCCTCAAGTCCATTCTCATTGGTAACTATTGCTATAAGTGTAAACTTCTTCAAATAAAAAAAATATCCTGGCCATTTAACTGTCCTTCTGGTATTCATTGCTATGTTTCTTACGTCATATTGGTCATTGTTCAATATTTAATTTTACACACATCAAAAGTGTCTAGGGATCAAGCATTTTTATGCGGATTTCTTGAGATTGAGATGTGGCTTTGTAATAAATTTATGATTTTATAAATTTATATGGATCCTTTTTGGTGCATTTCATAATTTGAAACAGGAACTGTCAATCAAATTCGAGTAAAAGATGAAAATCAGCTGTCAATATTTTCCCTATAAAAACATACAACGCATTGAAGACATTATTAGTGCTACTGTTTCCCTACTACTGATTAAAACCAACGTTACTATGAAGCGGCGACGTCATTTAAGCAGGGAAGAAATGCTCAGAGCCGTGGGAATGATAGAAGCTGGTTCCCGGCAACGTACTGTGGCTTTAGCTCTGAATACAAGTCAGAGTGTTATCAGTCGACTTTGGACACGTTACCGAAGCACTGGTACCGTGGCTGAGCGCCATGGAGGACGGTATCGCTGCACTACACGGAGACAAGACCGATACATTCCAATCACAACTCGAAGAGCTCCAACAATAACCGCCATGATGTTAGCCGTGAGGCTTCATCACTCTTCAGGGAACTTAATTAGCGACCAAACAGTCAGAAACCGCTTGCATGAAGTGAACCTTCATTCCCGAAGACCGCTAAGGGTACCACCTATAGCAATGCACAATCGTAGGATTCGATATCAATGGGCTCTTGAACACAGAAATTGGGCAGAAGAACAATGGCGTTTCGTGTGCTTTTCTGATGAGTCTCGTTTTGGTATGAGACCGGATACAAGACGTATACGACACTGGAGAACCCCTGGACGCCAACAGCGATTAAAATCCTGCCAGGAAGTCCATCTTTATAGTAGTGGAACCATCATGGTATGGGCGGGTATTTGGATCGGCGGAAGAACTGAGTTGATTTGGATCAGAGGCAACCTCAACGCTCTCTACAAGTGCAAATCGGTCCCTTATTTCAGTTAATGCATGATGATGCACGACCGCACACCGCAAGAGTTGTAAGACAGACTCTCGCCGCAGCTAACATCAATGTCCTGCCCTGGCCTGCTCAGTCGCCAGACTTGAACCCGATTGAGCATGCATGGGATATGCTACAGAGAAGAGCTCTGCCGAATATGGAGGGTATCTTTTTTTGTTGTTGCAACGAACATGGGCGGCCATTCCACAGCGTGATTTGGATGAACTCATTTTGAGTATGCCAAACCGATGTTCTTTTGTTGTTAGTGTTCGCGGTAGAAACACGGATTATTAATTGTTTAAGTTACCCAATAAAATTTTAACGAAAACTGTTATTTCAGTCTTTTTTTCGAACTTTAATGTTAGTGGTTCAAATGTCAAAAATCCCTTTATTAGGAAAATGGCAAATTTCTTTATTAATGCAAAGGTGACTTGGTTTATCGTTACTGTAGACAAACGAAAACACTTTATTTGATGAATCCTTAAAGAAAATTTTAATTAATATCAATCAGGAGAAAAGTTATTGCAAAAATATATGTTGATCCCTAGACACTTTTGATGTGTGTATTATCAACAAAATCATTAGTGCTGAAAAATTTCTTCAAAATAGTCGCTAAGCGCCTGAAGAAATGTTCTTAGCAAGTAACAACATCCACGTGAAATATCCCATAGTGTTTTTTCAGGCTATTATATTATACTGGGTAATCATCAAAAGACTTGAAAATAAAATGGTAGTATAATTGTTTCTTATCTATATTTAATTAAATATGATAAAATTGTAACTGATTGCTGTATGTATATGAAAGGAAGATGAGAAAAAAATTGTTTAGGGCTTTTATAAACGCAATAGAACCCAAAACAAAGATTTATAGAATTTTTGACTGTTAGTCTGTGCATTTGTGCGCGTTTATCTCAGATACGGCTTAACAGATTTAATTGCGCTATTCACTAATGTACTTTGAAAAGCTTCCTCCAAAATTAAGTCTATGTTTCATTTCAGTTAGTTTATAAATAGAAAAAGCAATGTCAATTTAAAACATCTCGTCGAACACGTGAACGTGGTAGGTGCTGTGCCTTCCGCCGTTATCCGAGTTGCTTTGGTTGTCATCAATGTTTTCCATTAAAGAGAGTTAGTTGCAAATTTAAAAATTCACACAACTATGTTTCTGGCTAACTAGCTATCATAAGTACCTACACACAACAACATGGTCTAGGGATATTTCAATCAAACCTAAATAACTAAAATTCTATTAACTTTTTGTTAAGACACCCACACATTAAAATAAACCTTGTGTAATAGCCTATCTATTCTGATAAAAAAACTTTTAGATAAAGTTAAATTTAAAAAAACTCAGAAGAAGAGGAAAAATTCAGACAAAATTTCAATCTTAACTTTATTTTTGTAACATCAAAACCTAAACAAGACAACAATTTTTTTATAGAAATTGTTGAAAACCTAAAATTAATAATCCGTGGACCCACCTAAGACTCTCCTGACACATCTGCAGCGGTTCTGCATACTCAAAACAAGGGTGTCAATATCCTGTTGTGGAATACTGTCCCAAGCCCTGCTAAGATGCAAGAAAAGCTGGTTTTCATGCACAATATCTTCAGGGAAATTCCTAAGAGCTCTTCTCTGAAGCATATCCCAGGCATGCTCAATAGGATTTAAGTCAGGGGATTGTGCAGGCCAGTCTAAAGCTTTGATATCATGCTGTTGTAACCAACTTGTAACGATACGCGCCGTATGTGGACGGGCATTGTCGTGCATTAGCTGGAAATTTTGTCCCATTTGCTGTCTGTGGGGCAAGATTACAGGCTCTAGCACCTCATCTCGGTATTTTAGAGCAGTCATATTGCCTTGTATCCAAACGAGGTCTGTTCTACCGCCGAGACGAATTCCTGCCCAAACCATAATCGTGCCACCTTGATATGCATGAACTTGTTGTGGGTGCTGCAGTCGATTCCAAAACCCAGGTTCTCTCCAAACGCGTACTCTTCGCGTATCAGGATGAAATCCAAACTTGGATGCATCAGTGAAAAGCACAAGTGACCATTGAGAACGGTTTCATTTTCGTGTGAATAGCCCATTGTAAGCTTCTTCCTCGATTGCCTCTCCTTAGCGATGCTACCCGAAGTGGCCTACGAGCACGTAGGTTGACTTCATGCAGTCATCTTCTCAAAGTTTGACTGCTTACCAGCAAACCATACCTCTCTGTAGCCTTTGCACCAATTGCATCGCCGTTACATTTGGTTGACTTCGTGCAGCATTTACTATAAATCGATCCTGTACATGTGTTGTAATGCGTTGAGGTCCTCGGTGCCGTTCCACCACTTCCCCCGTGACACGAAAACGTGACCAAAGCCTGGATATAACGCACTGACTGGTCCTCATGAAAAGATATCTACTAAAATGAGACTAAATTGACCGCAATTGTATCATCTTTTGTTAGTTGAATCGTTATTAGAAATACATAACGGTAATAGATAAAATGAACAGCAGTGCATTTTATTAACAGTGAAGTGAACCCCCAAACGGTGGCCCGCAACACGTGTATGGATCATGTTTATTAGCTAAGTGACAATCCCAGAAACTGGCTGCAGAGCTAACTTATTACATGAATTATATTTTGATTAAGCAAATGAAGTGATAGCTCAATCGGCTACCCGCAATCACGGTTCATCAATAAACTGCGCAAAGTAGGTCAACGGGCCGTTCATAAAGTTACCTACACTTTAGGTTAAATAAAAACCAAACCTCAATGTTTGACGGCAAAACTACCGAGGGCAATGAATCCGATGAAGAGGATGAATCATATCCTCCTCTGGTCCGTTTCAATTTTTTCTTGAGTTTTTTAAACTTTTTCATTATATGGTCATTGAATATACCTTGTCCGAGCTTTTCCTTTTGCCCATTTTGGAACGCTGAAAGAAAATACTTTCTAACGACACTACGTGACGAATAAAGCGTCTGTGCACTGGCGGAGCACAGAACAGTGAATAAAGTCAGGCGGAAAGGAATCGGAGCGGGTAAGTAGTACCCGCCATTTTTTTTTAATATTGCCTGTCAAGATGACTTCACTCCACCTGATGGAAAGCGATCGTGAGGTCCAGATATGAGGCTGACAAGCCCAGTCTTTCAAACGAATCACTGAGCTGGCCATCCTCACCTTGAAGGCCTGCAGATTTTTATTATCTCAAATATCTGTGCAATCTGGCGTCACGGTAGGTGTTACTACAAGTGTTTAATGCTAATCTCGAGGAAGAAGCTTGAGTATAATGGGACAGTTTGTGTGTTATTTAGCATTGTTGGAATCTAATATCTACATTTTGAATATAATATATTGACGATTCGAAACACTTATTCCGATACGTTTTTCAATTTGAGTCTTGATGTTTATTTCTTACTTTTCCAAAGCCTTAGCATCTTGAGCTCTATACACGCTATTCTTTATCTCGTTTTAATGAATTCAAAGTAATTCTCTATTGATTTCAAGGTTTGTTATTAGAATATATAATATATCTTGTTTTTAAGTTATACTTGCAATATTTATTTTAAGGTTTGTTTATTATAGCATATAATGTATTCTTCATCTCAATTTTATCTAATAAATTCAAAGTGATAGAATCTTTATTTCAAGGTTTGTTAATATAATTTAATGTGTTTTCTTTATCTCGTTTTAATGAATTCAAATAGATACAGTCTTTATTTCAAGGTGTTAATTTAATTTTGTACCTCACTAAATGTTATTGTGTTACATAAATTATGATAAGTAATTAAGTATGACGTTTTAAATTAATTTAATCTAATTTTTACCACTTATCACTTGACCTTTTTATTATTGTAAGTTATGAATTCTTTAACATGACGTCTATGACTTTGCTGACAATTGTGTAACCTATTTATTTAATTTATTAATTAAAATCAAATTGTTTGATTTTCAAAGATCAATTGAACTGTTATACTTAGTATAAACAATGTTAACCACCTTTCAGTGCGAGTATAGTTCTGCAGTGTGTAGTTAGTAATGCAGTTAATTATAGTACTGTATCTAATTATGATAAATCACAAACATTATGTAAACATGTCCTAATGCTTATTGGCGCCACAGGAAAAACACTTTCGTATTTAGTTTGCCTACTCCTAAAATGTTAAGTAAAATACCTTTCTCCAGAAGTATGCAAAACGTTCACACAAACGCCTTGAACTGAAGATAATTATTATATGAATTTGTTTACGTATTATAAGATTTCCAAGTTTTATTATTTCAAGTTGCTAATTTAATGATTAGTGTGTTATTTCTCGAGCTACGAGTGTCATGATTATTGTTACCTAATAGCTAAATTTAAAAGTAACCTGTACCTATTTCATTAGTTCTAAGATAGTTTTTAGATCATAATTATAATTTGGTTGGTTCGTGCACCGATATCGGATGGCAGTGTCATGATTCGATTACTAAACTGGGGTAGTTTTAGATTTCTTTGGGCATCACTATTATTAAAAGGTAGTTTTATTGAGTACTGGCCACCCTGGTTCGTGCTTGCCCCTTTTTGCAGTACATACAATCGACGGAGGTGTCGGAGACTGATTCGCCGTCGGCTTTATGACATGCGACATTGTGCAGGGTTGGAATGTAATGTGTCTACGAATCAAAGTGAATAAAAGTGTAAGCTATATCTGTGCATTTGTAAGTATAATACTATTTGCTAATTCGTGATGAAATGTATAGGTTGCTGAGTTCCATGCCGGCTCTTCTCATCAGAATCTAGGTTCCGAACCGGTGGTAGATTCACGTCAGTCTACATATAAATACTATAAAATATTTGAATAACTATAAATTGTTTGAATTCTAGTATCCTTTCTGAGGTCGTTTATTACATTTAGCGCCTTAGACACCCCACATAAACAATATGCCCAAGTATCGCTGGCCAAATCGTCAAATGTTAAGCGTCAAACGATATGGCCGGGGTTACATAGCCAAATCATGATGTGCCGGCATATCACGTTGTGCCTGGGCACATCATCAGCCCACGACATATACAATGCATGTAAGCTCTGTAGGTTCAACGAACATTGTTTTAAGGTGAAATATCACTATCTATGACAGTGGCTCGGCTGGAGTGTTTGTCGCTAATATGCTTCTGTCAAAACAAAAGACAACACTCAAACTACCAAAAACCGACTTTCATAAAAGTAGCAATTACGGGTTGGAAGTTTACAATTTAGGCTACATTACGCGACGATAGCAGCATACACTATTTCATGATCGTCATTAATAGGGACTACTCACTCTCAATCTAAAGCGACATATTAGAATCATCTACCCGTGCCTGCAAAAATTGCCAAAAATAAATAAAACATGGTAATTAGTTAACTATTTCGTATTTTATAACCCCTCCGCAAACTGCCGAACAAATTTGAGCATTAGGAAACCGGTTGTGGTTGCCTCCGCATCCGCTGTACGAAAACCCTCTACATGTCCGGAGCGATACATCGTAGTACCACCTGAAACAATATGGATGTCTCTAAACTAAGGGATCTTATTATCTGTTAAGATAAAAACGTACGCTTATCAGGGGGTTTTCTGTACATTTGCCAGAAAATAAATTCGTCACATTTTTGTACTCTCCATACATTGAAAGTAAATTTGTCACTAACAATAAAAAAATATTCGTAAAATAAAACTACAAAAATCACACATGAAGGCACAAAGCAGAATCAGCACATAAATTAAAAACGACAAAATTCAGTGGATCGAATCGAGACGAATCAGCTGATATTCCTACAGCATTGGGGTCTTGTGAAGTGACAGAATTATTATATCATGACCTCAGAAAGTAAATTCTGATTTTTATGAATATTTTCACTTTAAGTGTATTTGGGTTCCAAATTTGTCACTAGGCCAAATAATTAACAAAGCTTTTTCTTTGAATATAATACAATGCCCATCAAGATGACCTAACTCCACCTGATGGAAAGTGGTCGTGAGGTCCAGATATGAGGCTGACAAGCCCAGTCATGCAAACAAATCACTGGGTTGACTCGCCATCCTCACCTTGAAGGCCTGCAGAAATGCCTTACTTATAATTTATGATTAACAAAGTATTGCGAGACGCGAACACGAGAGTATTACGTGTGCACTTCGCCATATACTCATGCAAACATGCTCGCTGAAAAACCTGTCAAGCAATGTACGAAAAGAAACAAAGTGAGAAAATTAACAATAATCCGAATTATAATAATTATGACGAATTCAGTGCAATAAATGATAGAATTTGTGGCAAAGTGGAACCGCTAAATTTACCCCAGGCCCGGCGCAAACAAAGATTATAGAGTAATTTTAGTAAAAATATCGTATAGTACATATCGCTATTTCCAAATTCGGTGAAGTTATGTGGGCGCTAAATGTAAAAATAACACTTTCAAACTGCATCTTTCTGTGTTTTGTACCTATGTTGATAACCTGGGAATGGGTAAAAAAAAGTAAAATAGTTAAAAAAAACGACTCTCTATACAAAATGACCGGTCAACAGAGTTAATGTGAGAAGTTTAATTTTTACAATTTCCATTTTTTTTTGACTTCGACATAACATAGACATGTTAACATGGGTACGTTTTGGCTTATTTTAGTACTTACCAAACACCCTGTATATATTAAGTATTAAAAAAGAGTGTTACATTGAAAATAAAAATTAAAACAAACCAAACCAAATAGTGTACAGGAGGTTGTTGGCATATTCTTGTTTTTTACACAAGGAGAGTAAAAAAGGCAAAAATCGTCAAAAGGTGCTCCCTGACTTAGAACATTCGCCTGTAATGTAACGTTACAGAGTAGAGCATTACAGTGCGCAAACTGTAATGTTACAGATGCAAGCATTGAGTTGGTGAGGGAAAAGCACCGAATAATGTTCTAATAAACATGAATTCGTTCACAGAATGTGAAATCTAAATTACAGGCGAATGTTCGTTATGTCAGAGAGGCAGTACTGTAATGTAATGCTTGAAATGGAATCTGAAACGTTATATTACAAGCGAATGCTCAAAGTGAGGGAGCACCTTAACGTAATAATTGAATGGCATATAAGGCGCCAATTGGCATCATTTTTATTTTCCATAAGATACATAGCTGCAAAATACATGTCAAATTTCGGACCTTGAAGAAATCAGGCAGAATTCAAACCCGCGCGCGTCTTTTTGAACTCCTGCCTGACTTTTTCCAGGTCTGAAATTCGAAGTCCTCTAATTTTTATCTTTCGATATGAAAACAAGCATTGTAAAATGATAAAAATAAACAAAGTTATGCAACATACATGTTGTAAAAGTTAGTTAAATGCAATGGAATTAGGTTTTCCCTTGAAAGTGTCAATTTTACATGTAGCTGCGAAACTTCACCGGCCGAAAAAACCATGTTAGCCACTGAATTTGGCAGTAGTGATACTTTCTAATATTTCTACAATTTTTACTTTAAAATCTAAGATGCATTTCTTTTGCGCCGGGCATGGGGTTTTTTGTATGGGATTTGGCGCCTGTCGTTTACACATAATTTATTTTTTGACGATCTTACTTTGTGGCAATAGTACAATATAGCAAACCCGTAACAAGGTAGCAACCTTTATAAAGAATGAACTATGACCAAATGCTTACTAAACATAAACTAAGCCCTATTTTTTTTATAAAAGCGATAGGAAAATCGCTCGATGAAAACTTACATAGGATAATAGTCGTCGCAAGCCCCAAAATCAGGTTGGAGGCGGCAATAGACATGTTCAGATAGGTTGGCTTTTATATTATGAAGACCTTCTTCTGTAAAAGTAAACCAATAGCTATAAAAATCATTATTTTAATATAATCGGTAAAACAATTATTAAAAAGTAGTTCGTGTTATATGGGGATTTCAAAAATGGTGTTCACAGTGGTTTCGGAATGCCGAGAGAACGTAAATGATGTTTGAAGTTGCAGTTTATGGTATTATTTGTTATTGGAAGAAATCGCACATTTACTAAACAACACACACATTTAACAAACCTAAATAGAACAGTGTTAGGTTGGAGGAGATAATAATTTTTCATCACCCTTGGGTTTTGGCTCAAAAGTCTATAATCTCTCACATAGTATGATCTGTTGTATCTACATATACCTAATTCACTTTTCATTCACTATCATCACATTTAATTCACAAATAAATACAGGCGTTGCACCATTGCGCCCTTTGGAGTGGAAACCCAGTCTGTGGATCTTACAAGCACTAGAAAGTTAGGTACTCGTATCAGAAATTTATTAGAATGTTTCCAGCAGCTTCAACCGCCACCACTAAGAGCTGGACGTTGCCTTGCTCAACGCATCAGCTTTGCATATCCGAGAAGTAGCGACAACACACTTTTTAGAATCAGTTTTTTTTTAATTTATTTTGTGTTTTGTTTTTGATGTCGTAGTTACGCTTGTGTCTTGTAGGAAGCAAGTTGGGTTTCTGATTTTTCTACAAATAGTTAAAAAAACAGAGAATCTTGAGTACCCTACCTTAAAACCAGAACATCTTCTTTTGAAAAGTTTTTATTACATCAATGGGAGTAACTTTGACTAACAAGGGTAACTTTTACAGTTAAATCGCAAATCATTATTTTAAGTGGGCTTAATTTATTGAAGTTGATGTCTAAAACTCTTTTAGTGTACCGCGCGCAACAGTTAACGGTTTTCAGTGGTAAACTTTTTGGGTAACTTCTAATTTTTTTTGCTGTCAAGGCATGTAAAACACATAATATAACGAGTCCTATTTCGGATGGATAAACTTTTGTTATTGTTATTGCATATTTACCATAATTACTAAAATTATGGTCAATAACTAATTTCAAACGAATTCTGTGAGACTCTGACAGCATCAATGTTACCCTTTTTTTGTGTTACCCTTTTTTTACTTTAGTAGTAAAAAATACAAAAGATCGTATCGTCTAAACAATTTCAATATATTTGAAGCATACATGATGTATGAATGACGTACGGTGAAAATTTCTAGAGCTATCTGGCGGAATGGTGTGAAATGAACAATCGAATGCCCGTAGTAGCCCATGGTGTCGGTCTTACCAGCAATTAGTGGAATGTTAGAAGTTGTTGCGATAGGCAATGGGCGGGGAGGGTACTTTTATAAGACCATAGTGAATATTGTTTAGTTAGTTAGACGAGCATTAATTGTTAACTGAGTGAAGGCGACGGATACCAGTGTCCGGTAAAACCAAAACTGGTTTATGTGGCATTGTAAATGTTAAATATAAATGTATTATTTTTTGTATGAATAAATAAATAAGTAAGTCGAGTAATTCTACAGGCACATAACTGAAGACTTATAAAAGTTCAAAGCAGCCTACCAATCCAAAGAGTAAGAAACCTGTAATAAAGGGTAATCTTTAAGGCTTAAATATAGGAAGAAGACGTTAAAAAATAAAGACAAAGAAAAAAAAAATGTGGAACAAAACACAGAGAATACTGGATCGAAAACAAACAAAAAACTGAGTCAAAACATAGGACACTAAATCTAGCAAGAAGAATTGAGGAGGTGGATATCGAAGATGTCCTTCGATTAAAGGGTGGACATGATGAGTGATACCTTTTAATACGAGTATTTACCTCCAGTAATAATAATGAAATACAGTCTTGCGGTTAATTAAGGCTTTATTCGAGCAAAACATTTGATATTATTATAAAGTTGTTTACAAATTGACATTGTCAACATTTTGTTTACAAATATGATTGGCCATAGACAAATCCCTACATTCCCACACCTCCAAAACCATCAAAAATTTAATATATTTGGAATCAATATAAGTAGACGTGTCTTAAGAAGTTAAAGATATGGCAATGGGCTCAGATACAGGGTAGTCCTAACAAACACGTCAATATTTTTTTTAGATTACTCACACTCAGGAGTATCCAAAAATACTTCATGTATGTATGTTACCCGATTTCAGTTTTCGGGTTATGATTTTTTTCACGAATTTTTGAAAGTTTGTGGGTTAAGTGACTTTTTTGGGGTCACTATGGCGCAATCTGTTAATGCCTGTTTTTTTTAATAGCTCTAGTTGATTCTGAAGAATTTACATGCATACCGCTTTGCAAAACTCTAGAAGAAAAATGTGAAATTGGAAAAAGTTACAAATGCTGTTTTTCCCTGAACTGTTTAAGGCCGTTTAAAAAAGAGTTTCATAAAACTTTTCATCATAATCGTTTTTAAAAACCCAACTACACTTTTAACTAACTATTCACTTTGTATATTTCAATGAGTTACTTCAACGGCACCATACTTCAATTTTCATTCATAGTGTAAGTGTAAAATTCAAGTAATCAGTGGATGAACTAAAACTTGATTACTAACTTAACTCGAAAACTTCAAAAAACCTGGTAACATACGTGAGGTATTTTTGGATTTAAATTGCTCACACAATTGTAGGTTATTTAAAAAAAAAATTCAAGTGTATGTTTTGACCAACCTGTATAATCAATGAAGTTGTTTGTTAGTGAAGAGTATTTGATTAGCAAGGAAAAAGAAAGTAAACATAAATGCGCTGAAAAGGTGAAACTCAGATCAGTGAGCGACACTTCATGCAGTGACAACCAGAAACAATTATGTCTTTAACCACAGCCGTATTGTCTTTAACCCCTTAGATTGTCGTCACGGCTCTGACTAAGACAGAAGATGATTAGATGGAAAGGAAAAAGTAAATCTCCCGGAGTTAATCATTTAAAAGATGACTCGGTACGCGGTGCGGTGCGGTGCGATGACTAGCCCAAAAACAGCCCGAATATGTTCAACTGTTAGGGATACAGTTGATTCTTATGATATAACACCTCTTTCTAAAGCAATGCGCCAAAACATTCTGATGTTGATATTAATTGACCCGTCAAATTGAGAAAGAATAAATGAAAAACCACAGCGTTGAAATAAAGACAAAAATAATTTAGTACTTGACTACGAGTATCACGTACACGTTATTATAGTGCCATAACTGCTCCCCTTTTTTTATTTTTTTCCGTGGAGGGTCTAATTGATTCGTATGGCCTAGAGATCAATCGTTCCGAGTCATGCCTTTAACACCATTTGCATGTTATTTTGCGTACCGCTAGCACTGATTATTTGTTATTTGCAGTTCAATGTACCAAAATAAGTGTTGGCGATGCTGGTATAACAGTTTTGTCACTTCTCTTTTATTATGATTTTGATTGAATATTTATATTTTTGAATTCTACTCTTTATTATAAAATTTATCAGTGGTACACTTCTGAAGGAGTATGCACCTGCTGCTGGAAGCGAAGGTGAACCCGTGTAGTGAACCCGTGCTATCTGACCCACATTTCAGTAAGCCCCGAAAATGAGGAAGCAGTCATCCCCTGCCACTTCATCCTTGGCTCGTCTTTTCTGTACTCTCCTCTGGTCGCAGCCATCGATAACGACATGGTTCGTAGCGTTCAGTGGAAGAGATTCCAGAGACCAGTGGATCATTTCTGGACGCGTTGGGTGCATAAGTATCTGCCAAACCTCAGTCCCCGACCAACGTTGGCAGAGGACTCAATCTGAAGACTGGTGACTTAGTTTCGGTGCTGACTGAGAGGTACCTTCCCTGAGGCTCGTGGCCTAGAGACCGAATAACTTAAACGACGCGGTGGTAAAAAAAGTTGAGGTAGCCTGCAATAGCGTCCGACGCTACTTTTTATTCTCCTGGTGTCACAACAGGGCGGAGGATGTTAGCGACGGCTGCTGGCATAGCAGTTTTAAATAGATCTTTTTGTAATTGTTGATGCTTGTCATCCTATTTGATGTTTTTACTAGATAGCCCTTTAAACTTTGTATTACCTGCAAAAGACCCCGCAAAAGTTAGAAGAAAAGCTTGGTTTCAGTGAATTTTGCTGATATTTACTTTGTATCTCGAAAACGGACTTGGCAACAGTGGTTGCAGTGCACCCTAAATAAAAATTTCAGCGAAATTGACTGAAACCACATTTTTCTACAAACTTTTGTGGGGTCCTTTCTGAACGCACCTATAAATATTCGACAACCAAGCGACAATTTTTTATTACTAAAAAGACAAAAGACATCAAATGTTTCACATTGAGGAACATTTGTATCGGAAAATTAAATTGACGTTTTTAGTATTCTTCATTACTTATTATTTATGTTACTCGCCGTTTCAACCTTTCCTGAACATCCTTCATTATGGATATAAATATTTACGAAACTAGGTTTTTAGCAACAAAGTTTAATATTTACTAATTCGAATAAACGGGTTTTTGCAACAAACTAATTACGGTAAATTGGTTTACCTATTTATCTCGACGTTTCGACGACAATTGCATGTCTTCGTGGTCACGAGCGGACTGGTGGTGCACGGCGTCGTCTGAGTGAGCGCGGCGAAAGATTTTCATCCACCCGCGCATTTTGAATATTCACGTCAGTAGAGTCAGGTCGGCAAACTACACTCAGTGTCCGGGTTAGTTCGAGACGGTTCAATTCACGGCTTACACCTTGTAATCACTGGGTTCCAAGCAGAAGATGAAGTAAATCCTATGTCCCTATTGAAGTTTTTGTGTTTTTTAATTTCAATAGCTTCTCGCACGATCCTAGTATGGTAATGACGATGGAAATAGGTAAAACAATTTACGGTAATTTGTTTGTCGAGAAAACCCGTTTATTAGATTAAGTAGAGGTAGAGTAGTAGATTAACAAAGGAGTTTAAAATGTGATTTAAGTTTAATATTTGTTGAAGATTTTACCACATACAAAAATAATACAATAATAAGTTTTTTGAATTATTTTCAAATGATAACACAATTCCTAATAGTATTATTGAATAATTGTGCAATTTACTTTAGATAAGCGAAGTCAAAGTTACACTAGCGTGTGAATGGCATGGACACTATGGACAGTGAGGTACAGATTCTTAAAATACCTTCTAACGAAAAAAGCCTTCGAACACAATATAACCTCCGAATTGCTTTACTGTAAACTATCGTCATCTATTCACAAAGCAGGAGATAATGTACTCGCCTCGACATTCTCTGCGACAGGAACTTAATGATTGAAATCGATTATTATTATGAGGGCAGTTTCCAAGCTGAGCGGGCTTACAATCTTCCAGCTTAATGTCAAAGTAATATCTGTACAAATAATTTATTAAGTATATAGTATAATAGGAGTCGTGGACGGAAAATCTTCGAATCCATCATTCCGTTGAGTTCTACCGCAAGAAATATGGAAAAATCGTTACCAGTTCCTCCCTGGCTTTTTTCAGACATAGTCTTTTCATCCACCTATGACCGCCGACATCGATCTACCACTACCACTACCTATACCCTACTTACCATTTTCTTGCAACACCTATCTGAGAAGCAGTTTCCTATCGTCTTCGTTGTTATTTTTACTGTGTTGTAATTTAAAGAACATTTCTTTCCAGTGCGAAACCAATCATTAAAAAAAGCAGGGTAAATTTTAAACTATGATATTATAAGAATTTTAAGTATTTGTTATTGAATTTGAATTTAGCACGTCTTATTAAGATCGATCCAAAATAAAAAATGTATATTGAACAACGATGTGGTACCCATACTACCCATTGATACTTGGCATCAGAGATCATACTTGCCTCTACAATGATCTTGGCAATCCTCTATTGTTGCGAACTGGTTCACGTTATGGTCACATCTTCCGACTACGGCATCCTTGCAATCTTCCATCATAATATCATAGAAAAATCTAAACATTTTATCATATTTTCATGATTATACGCCCACGTAACCTTTACTTTATGAGCCAACTAATCCGTTGAGTTCTACATCCAGAACGTCGTCTTTTAATATATCAATCTTTGAGTGTTTGAATGCCATAAGTAAAATTCAATCGTCTATTATGTCGGATATTATGTACTTACATATCATATTGATTTTCATTTATGTTTTTTATTTTGTAATATGTAATACTGTTCTTATTTCAACATAACTTGTTAAAAATAATACAACACAATTACTTTTTTTTTTTTACCATTGAAAAGCTTAAATAACATGATCATAATACGGTCACATACTAAAACCACTTAGGTTTATGACGAACTTATAATCGATTTGTTTAATAAATATGTTGTATGAGTAATTTCTGAAAGGATTTGGTACGTTCTTCATTTATTTTTTATTTATTTTTTTATTAAAAATCTGTTTGCGTTTGGCCTCTGTCTCGCCTGGTGGTAAGCGATGACGAGGCCGATAGTAATCCACGCTTACCCAGAAAATGCATATTCACTCTGGCCTTAAAGATACCGAGGTTGTAAGTATCCGGAAACACAGATGCAGGGAAAGCATTCCACTAGCTAGAAAAAAGACGCAGCAAACCGTTAAGTGCGGATTGTTGGAAAGTTAACCACATGGGGGTGGAAGCCCTCCCCGCGACAAGTATTAGTATTTATTTGTATCTGTTACCGGCAATGTGTATAATCCGGCATTGTATATTAATGCCTAAAACGTTCAAGCAATGTATGAAATATTCTTCATTCTATGCATTTTAGTTAGTGAGGATAAGGACCTCACAATATGCTCAATGACCCAGCCACACATCAGCTGCTTCACTTGTATCAAGCACTAACTGTCTGCCTATATAAATTCCTGATATTATAGCATGATATTGGTGAAAGAACTTTTAAATGGGTCCAGTAGTTTTGGAGCCAATACAATACAAACAAAGGGTCTGATTTTTCCTCTTTATAATATTAGTATAGAGAAGCCAGTTCACCAGTTGTCTGTTTGTTCGTTTGTATAGCCTCCAAACCTACTGGACCAATTAAAAAAAATCTTCTATGCATGCAGCATAGAAGATTTTCTATTCATATCAAAGATTGACATAGGCTAAATTTTTTTTTAATTTTGACGGTAGAAATAGTCTACGCAGGCGTAGCCGCTAACAGACAGCTAGTGCTTGATACAAGTGGAGCAATGTGGCTGGGCCATTAGGCCTATTGTCCTCACTGACTACCACCACCTTCTCATGCCTCTGTGACACCTCAAGGGCTGTAGGATGGATGGAAGTGATGGTTTTTCACAAAATTGTAAAATACGTACAACTTTGAGAAGCATCAGTGAGAACGATTAGTCTGAATAATATGATTCTGGTCTCATTCTACGCACAATTAAACGCTTTAAATTTTTAAACAGAACACTTCTTGTCAATAATTTCAGTCCTTTACGATATATAGCCGTAAAACCGCCAAAATACCGATTTTGGGGTACACTTTTGCCTAGGATAGTCATATTGGGCAGCAAATGAAGCTATTACAACAATAAAATCTCTTGTAGGATTTAAATCTGATTTCAAATCTAATTCTACTAGCCTAACGATACCGCGCTATATCACATTTTTTTGTGTTCATTATCAAATTACAATGGAATGGGGTGTTAAAGAAAAAAGGATTGCAGTGATCACCTTGCACAAAGTGGGTACGGAGCCGTCGGTCATATTCCAGACACTTCAAAAGCTTGGTATCCCTTATGCAATTAGTTGAAAATGATTGATGAAGAAGATTTAGTTAGTCTATGGCGCCAACGGACGGACGGACGCAGTTCGGAACACTACCTACCTTCGGCTTATTATTTATTTTGGTGCTCCAGTTTGAGCTCGGGAGTCGAGCGCATCACCGCTTACATTGCGCTGTCACAAAACACAAAAACACAATATCACTATACAACCGCACTGTATCTATTATCTATGTATTACACTTATTTACAATATACACGATATATTTTATTACTCACCATACTTTTACCTATATATTCACAAATATTTATTATATGTATATGTAAGGCACGTAGGTATGTCCACCGCAGATGTCTGTGCGTTTACTTAGTTCGGGCCACAGATCATTTGGGCATCGGGACACCGCTGTCTGATGGTATTTGTTTGTCTTGTTGTTATCTTGTTTTTGTTAAATGTACCGATGTCCTTAAACTAGTAAATGTCTCTCTATTTCTATTTCCGTCAGTCGTATGTTCATATATCGTACTATTAGAGATACAACAACACTCCCTCGGTCGAAGACCATAAAAGATCGGGGCGGCCGGGTGCTGATAGAACTACAAAGGCTGTTAATGCTGTGAAACCCCATTAGGAAGCAAAAAATCTTACGCGAGAACTGAAGGTTCCCGCTAGAACTCTGTCGCGTATTATAAAACAAGACGTAAAGCTCGGTACTTTATGCCCTAAATCAATCGTTAAAGAGAGTGGATCGATCAAAACGCCTTCTGTCGCGTAACGCAGGTGAAAGGCACAGAAATATCGTCTTCACCGATAAAAAATTTACACGTTTGAAGAGCACTACAATAAGCAAAATGATAAGTGTACTCGTACGCTCACAGTTCTAAAGAAGCTGCTCAAGTGGTCGGAAAGGTACAACGTGGTCATCATCCTGCCTCAGTGATGGTTTGGTGGGGCGTGTCTTGTGAAAAAGAGTGAAAATTTCAGCCAAAGTGTATTAAGAGTTGTGAAACCTCTCAGCAATACACTTTTAAAAAATGAGCAGTAAACTTTCCAGCAGCAGGACTTTGCACCTGGTCACAAGGCACGCACTCCCCAAGCCTGGTTGAAACCAACGTTCCGGACTTTGTATGAGCTGAAGACTGGCCCTCATCCCTTTAGATTACAAATTATGGTCAGTTTTAGAGGACATGGCCTGCACTAAACGACACGGTGGCACTGAGTCTCTTAAAAAATATCTGGAGCTAGCAGTGACGAAATTACCCATGGAAACAATGCGTAAATCCATAGATTTGTGGCCAGACAAATTCAAGGCCTGTATAAAAGCCAAAGGTAGCCAAGCCATTTCGAAGAGAATATATTTTTATTTTTTGCGGAGACTTTAATAAATATGTACATAAGTTTAGTAAAAGTATTACACTACTTGAAAAACAAATGCAATTTATTTGAAACAGAACTTATAACCGGACTAGGTAATATACCATTCTTTTTTTAGTCATTAAACTTTTTTAATAAAGATTATTTTTTGCACCTTATTTTAGTAATTATAAAATTGTTAAAACTAGGTATTGATATTTCATTTAACCTAAACATGATGCTCCGGAGATTCATCGTCACTTTTGCATCCAGTTTTACAAGGTGGAATTTTTCAACGCCACCTGGAGGGAAAGTCACACATTTTCTCTCACAAACCGAGATATAGATATAACAAATTATTTTATAAGTGTATTTCTTGTCTTTAGAATGCATGCCGTGGCAACTTGTAATAGAAACATCACTATAGCGGGAATATTGTTTAAAAGTGTACTATTGTTTTACTTGCTGTATGTTTTGTAAGTTGTCCTAAATACATAAATAAAAAAAGTACTGTACATACTGGAGATAGACCATTTTAATCAAAAGAAACATTCCTTTATTTTTAAAAAGAAACAGAACTGCATTCACAGATTTTCGAAAATTCGCTTGCCACACCCGGGAATCGAACCGGGGAAAATCCGAAAAAAAACACCCTGTACTTTTACGGCTTTGATCGATAGGGTCAATCATAAGTATCAAACCTCTCTAACAAACGTGTTAATTACACACAAGGAAAACCATGAAATCTAAACTTATAATGGTCCATCAGATTTCCTTGTGTTTAATTTATTTACCACGTTTGTTAGAGATATTTGATCCTTTTGATTGACCCTATCGATCGATGCCGTAAAAGTACAGGGTGTTATTTTTGAGTAAAATTGTCTATCTCCCTTATGTAACAGTACTTTCCCTCCAGGTGGCGTTAAAAAATTCCACCTGTATATTATTTTTCAAAGATAATAGGTTCGGTGACACATGTCATCCCATAGAATTGCGGCATTATCATCAACTAGCTTTCGCCTGTGGGTTTGAACACACAATAGCCTATGTGTTATTGTGATGTATAAGCTAAATTGCTGTAAAGTTTCATCTAAATTAGTTCAGTATTTTTTTGCGTGAAAGAGTAACAAACGTACACATACATACCAATATCCATACAAACATTATAAGCATAATTATTAGTCTTAAATAGTTTAAATTTTATTTAATTACTGTAAAAGTTACAAAAATAATGTCCAGAGAAAAAGTCCACTGACTGAAGGTTTCTTTGCAGATTTATTGTGGCTGAAGTAGATAAGGACGTCAGAATAACGTTTTTTGGTTTGATGAACAGAACAATCACAGATCTAAAAGTTAATACCAATGTATGGTTCATCAGACGTAACTTCATAAAAAAATGCATTTACATTTGTAACAGAACTTATGGCTGGACTAGTATTTTCTATACTATTTTTATTCAATTTTTCACAAAATAACGAAGAAGAACAGAATAAAATTGATCGAATAAAATCAGCTAAGAATAATAAGAACGGAAAATGGTACCACACAAATTTACAAACTGCTTTTACAGCGAGTTACAATTTTGATTCCCACAAGAGAGGCTTCGCCTAGTGTGGGAGTTACTGCATGAATGTAAAATATTGTGGTTAGTGTTTTCTGTTATTTTTTTTATTATATTACTAAGGTTTAGACTAAAAAAAATACTTTGAGGAAATCTTCGTCGCGCTACTACTTTCCAAAAAGTACTTTACATGATAAAACATGGGCATTAAATCGTAGGAAAGGAGTGACGTACAAAAGTGGGTTAAGTCGCTAACACATCCAACAACCAACTTCAAAACTGCCACAGAGGAAGAAGACCGAAGCAAAGGCGCAACATCCAGAAAAAACTATAAGTGAAACAAGCCAAAGGAGTACAGGCCAAAAACAAAGATAGGAAAATAGCCATCCATTTAATGATCCGGCACAGAAAGTGTGCTTAGAAGTTAGAAGTCTACGACAAAGATTAAACACAGTGTTTAATCTGCCTTGGAGTGAAGCCTGTTATGACGTTCCAGAATGTTTATCCGCCTATAAATGTAATCGGAGTCAGACGAGCCGTTTGGAGAGACTGCGTTTATTTACACTAAATTAGTTTTCAGTTTTAAAAAAAAATGCAGGAATTGCATTTTTGTTTATCTATTTAGATTGAAAGATTTTCATTGACTAACCTGTCATAAAAAAAAATATATACTTCGAAATGATTTTATTAAATTTTTCCTAAAAACCTTAACCTTCCGCCACCTGGGGGACTTCCCCGTATAACCCGAAACCTGGTGTAATCAATCGTCTCATTGGGGAGACAACACATATAATAATTTATATATCAATTTGAGGAGAAATAATAACACGTTAATTGTGCAAAAAAACTCTTCGGAAGTGTCGGAACTAACGCCCAAGAGGAAAAATTGATAGTTAGGTACATATAAGGAAGGAAAAGGAGAAGGAATCCAACATATAATTTAGTCAGCATTTATCTGTATGTACAAATGGATATTAAAACGTATCTGGGCGTATGAAGTTGCGTTATTAGATTAAATAATGTCTATTTTGGCTCATGATTTCTTTTCTATGACTATTTATATTTGTGTAGAAAAAAATGAACAACACATCACATGCTTTGTCCGGCGAATATAGTTTAAATAAACTTTGCAGTGGTTTTTTAATTTAATTTAATTTAATCATTTATGTCAGGTGATAAAAACCCATATTGAGACATTATACAATTGAAATTAAAATTAGAATAAACACAAACATAAAATAAAATAAAATACAAGGAAAACACAAATCTAAAACATTACAAATAAATCAGTTACAATAGTCTCTCCATCCGACCTTGTGGGATGTGTCTATCACAGCAATGTCGGATGTAGGGACAGTCCAGCCTACTGGCAATCATAGCTAGGACGGCATTGGAACTGGCTTGAACCCTGCGCACCAAAGAGGCTCCCCTTTTGCGCATACTTGCGTGAAAGCAGTCGGTGTTCGCTGCTGCAAACATGCAGCATTTTAAACTATTTTTAAGGACTTTTACATCCTTATTCCAGTCTACTTTTCCTGTTACGGACTCATTTAAAGACGTCATGCTCTCTGGCGGAACCACCTTTGCTTTCTTAAATACGTTACTATAAAATCTATGGAAGGTCTATGAATTTCTACTCTTATTAAAAAAAGTCTATAGCTCCCGTTTCGTTTCAAAATAATATTTAAAGTGGTTGCGCTGCGGAGTATCTTTCCTAGCGCAACCATCATGATATATCTATTACTATACACCGTTTAAGGATATATAGTATCAAAACAATCAGCAACAATTCTGAACTTATAAACCCAAATCCTCAATCTAGTTTAAATATACGAAGAAATGAGTGCTTCAAACTTTCTTTAAAATAGTCGCTAAGCGCCTGAATAATGTTCTTAGCTAATGTTATTAACATTAACGTGACACATCCTACAATTATTTTTTAAGCGTTTACGCTTTAGTTAAAGAAATGAAATGTGTATAAAATTGTACATCTATTAAAAAAAGTCCAAATCTTTACGAGAAAATTATATTTAGAGTGATTGCGCTGCGGAGTAACCCTCCTCGTGAAACAACCATGATAAATCTATTATACTAGACATAGTATAAACATATTAGATAGGGGGAAATGTCTTTTTAAAGTATGTATGAACTTGTAAGAAAATCTCTTCGGCTATACTAAAATAAATTGTATTTGCCTGGTTTTGGTATAATTAAAAGTTTAAATTTTATAGAAGATAATTTCAATTTAAAATTATAAAAATGTGTGATTTTCATTTGTTTTTCTTACTGTCAAGATCTAATGAAGAAATTGGATGTATTTTAAAACTTTACTACAAAAAAGGTAAACTTGCAACGCAAGCCGCGAAAAAAATTTGCGATGTTTATGGAACTAGTGCAGTGTCTGTGAGAGTAGCACAAATTTGGTTCAAGCGTTTTCAATCCGGAAATTTCAATATCAAAGATGCACGTCGCTCTGGTCGCCTATTCCGGATAAATGGATGCCATTTTTAAAAATGTGGAGCAAGATTGGCATATCAGTAGGTACGACGTAGCTGAAGAACTGGGAATTGAGCACAAATCAGTTTTAGCGCATTTGAAAAAAACTGGGTACACAAAAAAGCTAATTATTTGGGTACCTCAAGAACCATTTTTGAAGAAGCTGAACTGGTGATGAAAAGTGGATCACGTACGACAAGAACGTGGGAAAAAGGTCCTGGTCAAAGGCCGGTCAGGCTTCACAGACTGTGGCGTGACCCGGGTTAACTCGCAACAAGGTAATGCTGTGTGTGTGGTGGGTTTGGAAGGGCATTATTCATTATGAGCCGTTACCACCAGGCAGGACCATTGATTCTGAACTCTACTGCGAACAACTGATAAGATTAAAGCAAGAAGTTGAGAGAAAGCGGCCGGAATTAATCAATTGAAAGGGTGTAGTTTTTCATCATGATAACGCTAGACCTCACAGATCTTTAGCCACTCAGCAAAAATTAAGAGAGTTTGGCTGGGAGGCGTTAATGCATCCCCCCTATAGTCCTGACTTTGCACCTTTAGATTTCCATCTGTTTCGGGCTATTCAGAATTATTTAGGCAGTATCAGGTTAACATCACGAAAGGACTGCCAAAATCACTTGTCGCGGTATTTTGATCAGAAGCCTCACAATTTCTATAGCAATGAGATCATGTCCCTACTTACAAGATGGCAAAAAGTAATCGAACAAACTGGCACATAAAGGCGAAGCCGCGGGCGGAAAGCTAGTTTATCATAGTTTCTATAACGGCCTCGAATTAAATTGATACATAAAATCGTTTGATGAAATTCATGTCACTACAGTCTTATACCGCCTTTAAATCAGTTTCGTGCGGATTAAACATTTTCTTCAAAAAAAACTATTTTCACGTGACAGTAAGTGACAAAAAAGTGGCACGCTGGGATTTCTGGTTTTGTGTAATGCAATAGCAGATACTGGCTAGGGTTATTTATAATCAATACCAATTGAAGAAGCTGACATCATTGTTAATTTAAAAAACAAATTGCAAGTTGAAACATCAATCGATCTATCTTGTGTGTGTAAAATGGAGCGTGGAAAACGACTATCAGTGAGTTTAGAAGAACAAAAGAGTGCTTTCCTACACTTTCAAGAATATTTCAAAGGTACTGAATGGCCTCGTTTATGCAGTCTTGTTTACCAAGACTTAAGTAGATCATTATGTGACTCCACCTGCGCTTTGTTTTTCTGTAAAAAAGAATTGCTCGTATTTTTAGGCAGTATTCAAAACAGCACTCAGGAGGAACAAAATGGTAACGGCGTTACTAGTAGTGAATGCGCAGAGAGTGACAATACGAGTAGAAAAAATAGCAACGAAGAAAATTCGTCCTTTGAGTTGAAGTTAAGTGATTGGGAAAATATTATTATTCGGCCAGAGATTTACTGTGAAGCTGGAAATGACAAAAATAAGCCTATAATTCAGCATCACAATAAAAGACGCATGCCAAATAATAAATGGACAAATTTTATGAAAGAGTTTATATGGAAGAAAACGTTGAATCAGTGCTCATGGGTTTTTAAACTAATACAGCAGAGGATGATTACTCGGTAAACACAGATGGCTATTGCAAAGAATGCAAGAGTAGCATTTAAATCCGTACAGAAAAACAAACTATCTAATGTTTTAGTTTATTGCGAGATGGTTAATTAATGTAAATTCACAGTTATTGCATGAACCAAAAAAATATCAAATGAAAAAATACATAAAAGAGCAATTGGCTTCTCAACTGGAAAATCAGTACCCAATCGTCGTTAGAAACAATATACTCAATAAAACAATGACAGATGATGATACTAAAGAACCGCCCTTTGTGCCGAGTCTAAAATCTTTGCAGAACACAAAAAGTAAGACTAATATGTCGAAATATTTCCATAAAATAGTATTAGTCGCTTTATGAAAAATGACATTATGCCTCCGTATGACAATGTTGTGCGAGATATTCACCTTAATCCATTCTATTTATATTATTAGACCGAATCGCAATGAACTTTTTATGAAAACTATTCACAGCAATAAGCCTTGATGCTACAGGTTCTATATTTAAGACAATCCAACCACCCGTACATTCTGATAAATATAAGGTAAAACATTTATTTTTATATGTGGCAGTACTCCAGTTAAAAATCACATAAATCCCAGTAACCCAAATGATTCGGTCCGGCAAGTACTTTAAAAAAACTTTTCTATGGGATCCCACTCTGGGCAAATTTGATGTTACCTTTCTGTAAACAAATTACTGATACAGCTAGTAGTAGTAACGTTGAAAGTTACTTCAAAAATATTAAGCCACTTTTATTGAACACAAGAAGTGGATTGTTGCGTGTTGACGATTTCATTAAATGAAACAAACTGATTATTTACCAGAAAAAATAAATCGGCACAGTGTTCTTTGACTAATGATACGACAACATCAGAAACTTCTAAAAATAAACACCTTAATAAAAATCTTGTTAAAAATTAAAAGTCTTGTTATTGTTGGAGTCTTGTTGGAATCGGTGTCAGCCCAGGAAACACTACAATATACCTAGCAATATATCTATTTCTTACATATCACGTTTACGTATGTATGTAGGTAGTTACAAACCTACATTGGCTGACACCGACTCCAACAATAACAATAATTGTACCTACATTATATTATCATATAAGTTTAAGAAGAATACGCACTTATTTCTTTACTTTTTAGTGCTTTTTTTGGAATAGTTTTTTTCGAAGTTGGTTTTTGCTTGTTAAAATTTTTGTTTATTTCTTGATTTTCAGTAAATAGTTCTTATTTATTTTATACATCGAAAAAGTATCGTCCTATTGCTCCTTAGAATTGAAGAGTTTCGTTACTTTGTCATGGATCCCATAATCAGAACCTGACCAAACACTCATCAAACTACCCTTGGAGTACCCAATAAAAAAGAAGCATCGAAATCGGTTGGCGTGATAATGAGTTATTCGTCCATTTGTCGCGCATATGGTTTATCTAGATTTAAGACTTATATGGATTTCCCATAGATGCCACTGTCAGAACTGGACCAAATTAAAATGGAACTACATGGGCAGCATCAACTTTCAAATAAAAAAAGAATTATCAAAATCGGTTCACCCAGTCGAAAGTTATGAGTTAACAAACATAAAAAAAAACAAAAAAACATACAGTCGTATTGAGAACCTCCTCCTTTTTTTGAAGTCGGTTGAAAAACAATTAGGATGATAACTTTAGAAAGGAATCAGAATTTCAAATAACGCTTTTATAAAAAGAAAATTGGCGAAATAAAACTCAAGAGGAGAAAAAAATATCATTGAGAAAAAAAAATTAAGCATAAATGGAACAAAAATTACGTGCAATTATTGCCAAATGGAAACATTAGTCGCACTAATATTAAAGATCTAATATTGCAAAATACTGGTGCGTTTGTTACTGCGGTGCAAGCATTTGCAGTTGCTTAAAAAGAATGCACCAGCGTTCAAAGATTGCTTGAAACACAGTCATGACTCATCGTTTTCAAAAATGACACTTCTGTGGATGTTTTAGATTAGGAGCTGATTTTAAGTCTTGTTATTTTGAAATAGTAAAACGAAATAATAATATACAAATTGTTGACTGCAACTGTAACATTACCAGATATTTTGAGGGACTATTATTGAAGGAATTTAATAGTGCGAAACATGAAAGAAATGCCCCATCTGTGACTTCAAAACAGAAAGAACGTTTTGATTTTAGCATAAGATGGCCTGGCAACTGGATTAGAAAAGTCAGCTATTTCAATGTTGATTGAAAAATCGCATTCATCTAATCATCAGTGCAATAATGAAAACGGAGTGAAAACTGAAAAATACAAATTAAGTGATTTAATAATTTTTGAAATTGCTGACATTTTGAATATTTCTGAAATACCAGAAGATGAAACTCTGATCGAAGATAAAAAATACTGTATTGTTGCTGCCATAGAATATATAACTATGATGCAACAGTTTTAAACTCTGCACGAAAAGGGTTTATTTTGTGTTTAAGAGTTAATTATTGGATTAGCGTAGTGCGTTGTAGCACGGGTTCGGTTTCCGGTCGGGTCAATTCAGGAAACTGTGTGCTGGGAGACGCCCCTGGTTTATTTTCCTTGTGTGGTACCTCGTAACACAGGGATATTAATCCCTACTTCGAGACCATTACAAGAGGTGCGTTGTCTGGCGCATATTTATTTAATTAATTATGAATAAAATCTTCATGTTGAAATTTTGTTACTGCTAGATGGAAAACAAAAGAGGTAAGTATCTACGCTACTAGTTCTTCTTCACGTTAAAACATTATAAAATGGATGAAATTTTGCAAAAATTGTTTTAAAAGAGTCAAAGACATTTTATCATATAATTTTATCGAATGTATTAAACATTATGCATTCACAAATAAAAACCACCTACTAAATTATGAACATTCGGTCCTGGAAAATGTAACGTTAAAAGTCGTCTGACCCAGAGTTTTTGTGTAAGTTCAATATTCAATCATCACTACCGACAAAGTTATGGGTTGATATATTTTTTGAAGTAATACAGACGAAACATTTGCAGGTGATGCATTGTTAAAAAACAATGCATCACCTGTAAAGTCGAATAAAATATCGACTAAAAAAAATAATAATATCGATATCGAATATTTGAAAAATATCGACGTCGCCAGCTCTCAAAATAGTGGGAGAATCAGTCTCTATCAATATAAATACATACCTACTCGTGATAGAAATAGTGGGATACATGCAGCCTTCATGTCAGTGTCAGTCTAGGGTGGACAATTTGCGTGCCCGTGCCGCGGTCCTGACTGGATTGCTTTGTTTCGTTGAAAAAACATTAGCTACCATCTACCTTAAATGGTCTTCTATACGTCGCGTTGAGTTGAGTCCCTACTCTCACGTATACGAATGTGATTTTGTTTCGGGAAAGGACATTCCTCAATATAACACATTCACAATATAATCCTACTAGGTAGTTGTCATAACATCTCTTTCTTTGGTTGAATACCTAGAAAATTCATTAAACCATTTACCACTGAAACCAGAACTCAAGACTAGGCTAGAAGCGCAGGGAAATTGAAAATTATTTATTGGTTTAATTAAAATATATTTAATTTAAATAGATAACCTTTAGTTTTACACAAAATAATAACTACCTATTGAAAAACAATTCAGTATAACATATTACCTACAAGGATTTGAGTTAAATACGACTATCTTTTCTCTCGCTATTGCTTTATCAAATTCCTATCAACTGTTATTCAACTGAAAAAGTTAGAAAAATATAACCTCTCTCTACAAAACACAAAAACGCGTGAAACTTGCAAACCTCAAGTTCTGGAAAAGTTTTGGTTGTTAAAAATTTTGTCTGACCTAACAAATCTGTAAAAAACATTCAAGGTTGATATGTGTACAAAACTACATACTACTGGCCTGCCATACGCCTTTCTAATGCCATACTACATAGAATATTGTCGTGATGGTATGTATGCGATTTCATTAAATCGTTTGGAATGTGTCAATTGAAATTAATGTTAAATAAATATTTAACGTTCATTTAAATCTTCGATCGACTTAAGCCTTTGTCGTTAGGTTAACTAAATAAAAAAACAAGTGAAACCAATTTGCAAAAGCAGATTGTCAAACGACTACAGTGCAAATTAAGTCTAGATTCGACAAGTTTAAATCTAGCAGTGACGGGTAAGGCTGCCTGTCCACCGAAGCGTAGCCAGGCAGCGGAGCGGAGTTTTTTAAAATTTTCAACCCATAGAATTAAAGGCAGGCAATCCCATTGGTTGAAGGTTGCCAAAACTCCGATGCGCTGTCTCGCTCAGTTTCGGTGGACAGGCAGCCTAAAGGATTTTCTTTCCGATTCAATTGCGTGCCGATAGTTACCTACTGCCATGAATAGAGCAGTTCAAACTAATCAAATGAGTGCAAACACGAGTGGATATTCAAAGGATCACAAGTATCGACTTATTTAAATGACAAGACGTCTAATATACCCGATAATAAGATACATGATTATTTTACACAGTATTTTAAAAAGTTTTTTTTCTCGACATAGAAGACTTCTCCCGTCAATAAATTGTGGCGAAGAGGTATTGGTTCTAAAACAATTTAAGAAGAGTTTTTAACTAATATATCTATTTACCTATATTAACGCTATTTATCAGAAGCTCGACGGATCGTTCGTTAGAAGTTAGTGTCGAAAAATGTTTTCGAAATCGTGCTTCTTAGTCTGAAACGCATAGATTGAAACCACGGTGGTACAGAGACGTTCACATCAAGCTTTACATAGGGGCACCATGCTACTGACATTTTGTAAAGGTTGATGTGAACGCGTCTGTACTTTACGACAAAATGTTCAGCTAAGACTTAACAAACTTGGCTATGATGTGACTATAGCTTCGTTTTTTTTTACTTTTTAGGCAAATCCTTTGAGCTTGGAGAAGCGGCCCATGATCCTACTGAAAATGCGGAGCGCGAGTCGCGACCGAACGGTGAGTCCGGAACGAGTTAAACATCCTAGAATTTGGGGTTTAGTATTTACGTAACGCAACTGATCACTGTGTTGAAAACATTGTCATTCCCCATTTCTCTTTACTACCACATCAACTTTTAGTAGAACTCAACGGACCAATGGACTTAATAAAAAATATTTTTTACTTCAACTTACAGTAAGAATGTTTTAGGCGAATTGTTACTGAATCATCCCCTGCTGCTTTATTTAACTACAGCTGAATGATTTCAATACGGTTCAACTCATAATATATTTTAATTTTTTCGAATAATTAAATAAGAGGTCAAATTACGAATCGCCTAGAGCAGTCTTTTCAGAATAGCAGGTGTTTGTTGGAGCAATATCATAAGACAAGCGCCTATTAGGTAAAATAAATCAATTGTTCTTACCTAGAAACAACTAAACCGTTTGTGGAGCAGTCGTACGAGTTTGGCTGATACTTACAATATACATCCCAACTTAATCCTCGGTAAGGCTCTAGGATAAAAACACTGTATTATTTATTAAGAAGTAGGTACCTACAAGTTGTTTGAAGTACTATTTTATAGAAGTTAAAACAAATCAATGACTGATCTAAGAAATAATTGTGATAACTTCTGTAAAAGAGGCTGTTAAAAACTAAAATGAGAAAATTCTAGCTACTTAACTAGGACGCTTAATGTGTTGGCCTGAAAATGCGACTACAGTTGAGTGTTTCCAAAATAACACTTGGCGATATATAGATACAGGATATAGGTCCTAATGACATTTTCGAAATACTGGCAACTTATAATTATATATACGTGTAAGTATACAACAGTCATAAAATATGATTGTTGATTCTACAAAGAATTTTCCTAAACGGTTTTTCATAAGTAAACTTCTTTTGAACATTTTTTCGAGTAATTACACGTTTTTTCAATTAACGTAGTTATGTTTTTCTAAAAAAACGAAAACCTCAAAAACCTGTACTAGTTTCACATTCAAGAATCAATATTTCACGATGTAACGCTGCCTTGAAAATTGCGTCCAATAAAACAATAAGGTATTCGGGGAGCGACAAGGCTTTTTGACTTTAGTATCGTTGTCTTCATAAAGGTGCCTATAATTTACACTGAAAAATTATGGACCCTAGGAAATTCCACCTAGATACAAAAGGTTGAAATTTTCGAGTTTCTTACACTAGTGGAGTGGACATTAATATTTTGTTGCAGTAACCTATTTATGATTTGCAGAGCCATTACATGAAGAGTAGGTATCAATACTTACTTTATTGGTGGAAAAATTGTGTGGACATAATAACAGCAACTACCAACTCACAATCAAAAATGATAATACCGCCTATTTATGCGACTTAATTCTAAATCGACGATGTCACAATGCTCGCAACACAACTACACACAAATTTACCTTAAGATAATTTATTTAATGACAGTAACGCCAAGAAGCTTTAGCTCTAGCATGTGGAACAAATTTCATATTAAATTTCCTCATTATTATATATTTTCATATTAAACAAGGGGAGACCTGACATAAAACTTTGACAAAATTCATGACAGTTGACAACAAAAGTTTACCTATCGAAATAATATTTTTTGTCTTGTTAGAGGACTCATACTATACTACTTTCGCCACATGATGATATCCCTGACAGTTCATAGCTGTCAATTACAGTGATGTAACGAATGTAATTTCATCGAGTTGGCAAAGGAAATGGAATCGGATTTAAAGATTTTTATTTTTTAAATAAATGCATAATAAACGCGTTATGGCAAATAAGTTATAGAATAAAACGCGCTATCTCGAAAACAATAGTTAAAACATAGCACACAAGGCAGACGCACTGGTAGGTACTGATGCGAATGACGTGATTACAAAATGGTCGCTCATATTCATCGATTATTTGTCGATTCAGTAGTGTCAATACACTATTGAATGGCGTTCCTTTTCACGTATCAGGCGCTGTAAATATATATTAATTTAATTTAATTTACTTCATTTATTACCAGTTAATAATCATAACAATAATTTACTTAGTAAGATTCGAAAGAACAATAGTTTTTAATAGTGTATAACATTATCTCTCGCCAGTTTCTTTCTATTTAGCTTGAAATAGTAAGAAACAATAAGACACGTGACACGGAACAATAAGAGCTGTCAGGCATATCATCTCACAGTGAAAATAGTATAGTACATACTTACACCAAGACGCAAATGAACATAAACAACTGCGCTAAAAGGTACTTACAGAGGCCTTCACATCAACCTTAACATAGGGGCACCTTATGCTGCTGACATAAGACCCATTTTGCAATGGCTTTGTGAAGATTGATGTGAACGCGTCTGTATCAATATTCAATTAAATGAAGTTCAAATGTTTTTAATACAACCTGATAAATTTATTATTTATGCTGTTCTGTCACACGTCGGTGAAAATAAAAGGGACAGCTATGTATTGGGTTGCTCAACTTTGATGGTAATAGTTTCATAAATTTTTAGTTTTTGTTGAAAAAAAGCTCACTTTTTAATATTTTATAAATCAACACTTTCTATTCATTGTTACACAGTTAAATACCGATGAAAAGTATTTCTTAGGCAAAAAGAAAATTACATATTCGTATATTTGTCCATTCTGAACCTTCTCATCTCATTCTTATCACTCACAATAACGACGTTCCAGATAAATATGTAAGGGAGAAATATGAGAATTGAACATGCAAGAAAAAAAATTGTATTACATTCCTGCATGGCAAATTATAACGTAAATTTAAAAATGACTTACTCTTATCGTCGTTTAATTCATACCCATAATCAGTACTATTAATGTTATTCTTTACTCGCTGAGACAAATTAAAATCAAGGAAGCAAATAAAAACGAAAATCAACGCAATAATATCAAACAACATGTTTGTTACAAATCTAAAGCAAAATATTTGAAAAATTTCGATCCAAATTATCTCAACACTACAAATGTCGTAAAAGAAACCTATAAAGTCCCGCTAGTAGATTATTTTCTTTAAGCAATAAAACAACGACATAATTTGTTGCAACACGTACAAGATAAAACTTTTCACATAAACCAGAACTTTATTTGAACCACAAAGTAAATCTAGCTCAGAATAAGTACCTATTAGCCCGTTGTGCTATGAATTGAAATAATATTAAAATAGAAAAAATAAACACTCATTTAGCGCGTCCAGCCAATGCTGCCAAATCTTGAATAGCCCTGTCTAAAGCCTGTTTTTCGAAATCTGGAGTTATAGACTTTCTAACATTTTCTAATATCCAACCGATCATCCATCTCTGATGTATACGAGCTTCAGCCTGATAAAGCTTGAGGTGGTAATCCATTCGACCTTTGACGGACTTGTAAACCAGCATGAACCTCTCCCTATAGGCAGCTTCAAGTTGCATCGCAACATTTTCCTTCTTAGCGTCCATGAGTAATTTTTGGCCCTCTGCCCTCCACTGAGCATCCTTTGCAGCTTTTATTGTAGCCTCATAGCTATCGGTTTCGGCTTTTCTTTCATTATCAAATTCTTTCACAACCGCATCAACGTCCTTATCTAAACTATCAGCAATTGCAGACCCTAGGTGTTTCACACCTAAATAACACAGCATGAGCCAAGTCAATCCACTATAGTACTCATGTTCCAATATGAAGACCTCCTTGCTTATCAAATAGTTAGCTAGGACTATACCGAACACGTAGGGTCCACTTACTCCTGTCTTAGGTTGAAAGAATAGGAACCACTCCTCTGGAACAAACGATAGTCTCACCTTACCAGAGTGAAGGGCACGTTTTAGGCCTAAGCCTTTACCGCTACCACCGCCTCCTTTAACTGCCCCTCCAGACCCTGGACACACTCCTGCCTTTGGTGGTGTAGACTTTGATGTTTCCTTTTTAGTCGGACATAACGGAGTGTGAGTAGCCAATACAGCTTTAGGTAAAAGTAGACGTGAGTGAACAGCTAAATTTTTGCATTGGTATGAAAACATATTAAAATAATTAAATACTATTACTAATTTTCAAATAATTTTTTCATATGACGCATGACAAAAAGTGAAAAGTGTCAATGTCAAAATATTAAAACACCTAAGCGAACTAAATTTCTACGTCCTCCATTGTCCGAGGTCGAATGTGAAAGGAATATTAATGCGATATTTATGGCCCTAGTGCAGTGTCTGTGAGAGTAGCACAAATTTGGTTTAAGCGTTTTCAATCCGGAAATTTTGATGTCAAAGATGCCATTTTTGAAAAAGAGAAGCAGGATCGGCATATCAGTAGTTACGCGTAGCCGAAGAACTGGGAATTGACTACAAAACAGTTTTGGCGCATTGGAAAAAAAACTGGGTACACAAAAAAGCTAATTATTTGGGTACCTCACGAGCTCACTCAGAGAAACCTAATGAACTGTGTACTCATTTGTGATTCTTTATTATGACGTAATGAAACCGAACCATTTTTGAAGAAGCTGATAACTGGTGATAAAAAGTGGATCACGTACGACAAGAACGTGCGAAAAACGTCTGTAGCGAAACCCGGGTTAACTCGCAACAAGGTGATGCTGTGTGTGTGGTGGAATTGGAAGGGCATTATTCAATATGAGCTGTTACCACCAGGCAGGACCATCGATTCTGAACTCTACTGCGAACAACTGATGAGATTAAAGCAGGAAGTTGAGAGAATAGTCCTGACCTTGCACCTTTAGATTTCCACCTGTTTCGGTCACTTCCGAATTCTTTAGTGTCAGGTTAACATCACGAGAGGACTACCAAAACCACATGTCGCGGTTTTTTGATCAGAAACCTCAAAATTCCTATAACAATGGGATCATGTCCCTACCTACAAGATGGCAAAAAGCAATCGAATAAAATGGCACCTGCATACTTTAGTAAAATGTAAATAAACTATATTCGACGACACGATTGGCGTAGTGCGCTGAGGCAAGGTTTCTCGCCTCGATTTCCGTAGTGTCCCGGGTTCGATTCCCGGTCGGGTCAATTCAGGAAACGATCTTTTCTGAAGTGACTCGGGTCTGGGTGTGCTGGGAGACGCCGCTGGCTTATTTTCCTTGAGTGGTACTTCGTAACACAGGGATATTAATTAATCCCTACTTCGAGACCATTACAAGAGGTGTGTTGTCTGGCGCATATTTATTTATATATTATATATATAAGTATCAAAATGTTAAAAAGGTGAAAGTAATTATGTAAGAATAAATAGCCGTTGAAGCAAAAGTCCTGAAATTGCGACAGATCGGTGGCAAACGCAGGGTAGTAACTACTACCTGCAAGGTGGACGGATGATAAATGAGGAAGTATTTCGGTTGATAAGCCACCACCTTATGCGGTCAATTTAGGAATCTGTGGATTAGTTGACTCGAGAACGTTCTGTCCTTTCTAATTTTTTTTTTAATATTAAAAACTGTTTTGAATTTTCTTAAGAATTCTTAAATAATGGTCTTGAAAATGATGTTGATGAAAAAAAATATTAAGTAAAAAAAAAAAATGTTCAGGAAATATCCAGTGTACGTTGAGCTTAGAAAAATATGATGATCCTTAATAATTAAGGTTCATCTTAAGCTGGACTCGTGTTGATGAACGCAACCATATGTTCCGAAAAATCCGGAAACCTTTGCCCGACCTGGTATTTAAACCCAGGACCTCCGGAACTGCTCGGAGGTACAAACAGGTGGGCACACTACATAATAATGACATCAAAATATTCGTATTTCACACATTTCTTATATTTTTTAACATGTTAAGTTAACGCGTCTTTGAAGCGAAGATTAATAGTAAGTTACAGCTTTTTTTTTTTAAATTCTTTAGTTCTTAATTTTTATGTGTAAAGAAAATATTAGTACCTACGAGTACTTTCAAATTAGTCCGGACAGCAAGTGCTCGGTCTCAGGCGGAACCTAAAGAACGGGAAGCACGTCTCACTGCCGATCTCAGGGGCCATGCATTTTTGCGTGAGTCTGATACCTTAACATACAAGAAAACACCAGCTAATCTGTTAGGGAGTTCAGACAGCAGGAGCTCGGTTTAGTTTCAGTAGTCGCAAGTAGCAGCTGAAAGAGTGTGTGTGATCGTTTCTGAACTTACTATACTTCATTGATGGTAAGAACTTTTTTTAATCACACCTATAGTATAAATTTAGGCGCCTTAGGCTGATTTTCGACCAAAGATGTGCTATGCTACATTGTTGTGAATCACACTGATTGGTCCACATAGAATAGCACTGGTGGAAACGGGTACTTCTCCGCTATATTTTTATTTAGACACATGGATGCGTGCTGTGGAGGCTGAGTGCTGTGCGTGCGTGCCTTCCCTACCGACGCTACATAGCACAGCTCGAGCTGCGCATCTTCCTCGCACAGCTACCTTACGGCAGCGTATCTTCGTAGCACATCTTACTCGCTCCGTTACATAGCATATCATCAGTGGAAACGGTCTAATAGTTTCGTAGCTTAGCTTGCACATCCTCGCAGCAGAGATGCGTAGCACATCTCTGGTGGACAAGTAGCCAGAAAGTTGTGAAAAAGGGAATGGATGGAAAGTTGCATATTGTGCCTCGATGTGCCCTGTTATAGTTAGGTGCTTATCTCAAATAGAAAGCAATAGTTCTATAGTAGTAGTAGTAGTATAGTAGTAGTAGTAGTAGTTACTATTTGAGATAAGCACCTAACTATAACAGTGCACATCGAGGTACAACGAGGCGCGTTTAGGTTATCAACACTCTACGTTGTTGAAAAAAAGTGGCCCATGCGGACGAAGTCGTGGGCTAAAGCTACTAAGCAAAAAAAAAAGACCACAGTCACAAAAAAAATACTTAAACAAAAAGTTATAGGTCTGCAAGAAATGTATAAGGACGAAACGAAAAAAAAAAATGACTTATAAAGAAATTTGTTTATTATTAAACAAAATTGGTGTAAAAGAAAAAGAGCTACGTATTAGACTGCTACTGAAAATCAAAACTAGAAATAACCCTACAACCAAATATTCTCCGCAACGTAGATACGTATGTGGAAAAGGTTTTTGGGTAGTAAGGTAGTAAAGGTAACTACTTATATGATACAGTTCAATTGATGGGAAGCCAGGCCTCTCAAAGGAAGTTTATCATGCCCTAACAGGTTACCTGTTTGGGAAATATGACAATAGAAAATGTATTATTATTGATCTTATCATAAAAATTGGGAGCTGATATCGCAACAGCAAGATTAGTGTACTTCAGTTATTTTCACAGTGTTATGTCGTATGGTCTACAGTTGTGGGGCTCGGCAGCGGATCTCAACACCATCTTTGTTCTTCAAAAAAGAGCCATCCGCTCCATTTACAACCTTAGACCACGCGACTCGCTTCGTGAAGTATTCAAAGAGATAGATATTTTAACTGTGTACTCTCAATTTATTTATGATAATTGTGCAGAACAGCCTACGTAGGCTAGACTATGATAACAGTGATAACAAGATTACGAGTTAATTGATTATCGTGAAGTATTGAATTCTGCGCACATAGTAGATATTGTTTATGTGCCTAGTGATTATAGTTTGGGCTAGATTCATTGTTTAGTTAACTTATGTATTACGGAGAATACTAGTTAAGAATCAGCCGTTTTTATGTTGTGTATAGTGATAAACTTTGTAAAACCCAAGGGATTTCTATTCTATTATGTTTGTTATTATGATTTAGTTTTCTATTTACATTGTTGCGAGTTTCCCTAATAAAACATATGAATAACAGTGTTTCATTGCAAGTTAGGTAGAAATAAGTAAATAGGAATAAGTTGTACATAGTAGGATAGTAAATAGGTTTTTTTTTTTTTTTTGTATGGATGCCGCTGCTTGGCCTCGACGGCCTTAGCAGCTTCACCGGTCTGTAGGGTGAGCGCAGAAGGCTCTCAACCCTAATATTTAAAGTAGCACTCTAAGGGCCCCCTTGTGGGGTAGAACCTCGACTCAGAGCGTTACTTGAGTCTAATCTGACATTTTGGGGAGAGATCTACCCGGCACGTGCCGGTATCTAGAAAAGGAATTCAAAGGAAAACGCGACGCGGGCCCGCGCCGGCGCGGACGGAAGCTCGGTTGTATATGTGTGGAATGCGCGGTCAGTCTATGGTGATTGGCGATGGCCAGGGTAATAGGGTCGTCCGGGTCGTATAAAACGTCCCGCGGACGACGCCGTCCCCCTGAGACACTATTTGTGTCTGGCAAATATCTTGCCGCCTCGACTACTAAGGGGTTGGGGTGGGTCTGAGCAGATACAAAAAATTGGGTTGACAATTGCTTAAGGTACTGCGATATAGTCGGCAGTCCTAAGTCAATAAAGTAAATAGGTTTACGTTTTATCAATAAATACATAACTTTCTGCTAATATTGCCAGTACAGGGGGGAAGATAGGTTGTCTCGCTCGCACACTTTTCGCGCATCGCGATAGGTGGACGCGATACGATTTGCGCGCGGCATTAGTATACGGATTGCGAGTGAGATATTGAATACAAATATAGGGCCATAACAGAGGCCATCATGCACTCATCTGGAAGACTCCGAGCAGCAACAGGGAAACCTGAAGAAGTCAGCAAGAACCTGAAGGAGCCAGTTGCCAGAATTAGCTGGCGAAGGAGTGGAAGCCTGGATCAGCGTAGCCGTCTAGTCTGGGACCTGAACGAATCGTCGCATACTGGAGATAACAACATATCGTGTAACTGGCAGTATTGGCAGCGGGTTCGCTTTTATATAAACCCGTTGTCTATTATTTCCCAACCACGTAATCCACCCGAGTCAGTCGCCGGCCCCCGAACGTACCCATCGCACTGTTCGTTTGTTTCTATGCAAAGGAGTGAGTCTCGACAGTGTGGTGCGGTACATTTTGGTCCTTCCGAGTCGGGATTATTTGGATTGGCTTGGGTTTGGTAGTGGTTACTGGTTGGGAATAGTGGTCAACATGCCGGTTACACGCTCCACGTCGGGTCGTCCGTCGGGACGCGCTACGCCCAGCGAGCGTAATGCCACGCCGTCAGCCGCGATTGAGCAGCCCGAGGGCTCTCTTATCGCCGCCTCCACCGTCCAGCCAGAGATGCCGTCCGTCGTCGCTGCTGTCGCCGCAGCCGCCGCCGCCGCCGCCGCCACCGCGGCCGGGCCGCGTGCCGCCGCTGCTGCAGATGCTGTCCACGCCGCTGGCGTGTCACCCCGAGGGCCTTCCGCACCTGATGGGCCGCCGCCCGCGGGAGTTATAGCCTCGGAGGGGGCGCGCACTGGGGTCTGTCCGTCAAGAGGGCAGGACCTCTCTCCGGTCAGCATCACTACGAGCCACGACACGACGAGCACGCGAACATGGGACCATGGAAGTACAACTCAAACAACAACACGAGAGTGTCATCAAGATGAAGCAGGGGGCCCGCCCAGCGACCCCTGCCACCCGGAAGCCGAGAGAGGGGCGCCTCCTCGGTCCGCCCGACGATCGACCAAGTCTCGTCGGTCGCGGCTCGCCAAAGCGAAACAAGAGCTATTGCGCCTCCAAGTGGATCTTGCTGCCGCCCGTGTCGCCGCCCTTGAAGAAGAAAGCGATGCGGAGAGCGGAGAAGATGGAACAGTAACTACGAAGCGGGATACAGCGCGACGGGTTACGGACTGGCTGGACAAGAGCCAGACGATGGCCGAGGCTGAACAGCCGTTCATGCCGACGCAGAATGAAGAAGACAGAATAACGGTGCCGCCACAGAAGAGCGACGCCCGCCGCCCCACACCGGGAGATGCGGCTGTCTTCAAGCAACACTACGAGTTGCGAGAAAAATCGGAGCACGCGCCGCCGCCGCGGACGCCTGCTATCAAAACGATGCCTGCTGCTACACCGGCGGGAGAGGACGCAGCCGGACCCCAGCGACCGCAAATCATAAACCTGGCGGAGCTGGCGTCCGCGATCGCGCTCGCCGCCAAAGCTGGACAACAGATGGCGCCGCCGCGTCATCTATCGGAGCTGCCGTCATACAACGGCGCATATCAAGATTGGCTATCCTTCCGTGCCGCCTACAATGAGACAGCAAGCCTGAATACCGACCAGGAGAACATCGCACGGCTTCGTCGCAGCCTACGGGGAAGAGCAAAAGAAGTCGTAGAGAGTCTGCTGATTTTCAGTGCGAAGCCCGGAGAAATAATGAAGACCCTCGAGACACGCTTCGGTCGCCCTGATGCCATCGCCCTCGCTGAACTGGAGCGTCTGCGGGCCCTGCCGCGCCCGTCTGATGCACCTGTGCGTCTTCGCGACAAAGGTGGCAAACATCGTGGCTACACTTCGCGCACTTGAAAAACTCTACTACCTCTATAACCCGGAGGTCACCAAAGCGACTATTGAAAAGCTGACGCCGGCGATGCGGTATCGATGGTTCGACTTCGCCGCTGAACAGAAACTAGAAGAGGCCGATTTATTGAAACTATCTCGCTTCTTACAGCGCGAAGCCGACCGCTGCGGGCCTTACGCACAGCCGGAAGAGATACGAGAATCAGCGGGGCCTACGCAACCTCACCGCAGAGAGCAGAAAACATTCGCGACATCGGAGGAAGCGCAAACTGAAAAAGAAGACAACTGCCCCGTCTGCAAGAAGAGCGGCCACTACGCCTGGAGCTGCAAGCAGTTCACCGAAGCGGAACATGACAGAAGATGGGAATTAGCGAAACACAAGTCGCTATGCTTCAGATGCTTACGTCACAGAACACGTAAACACAGTTGCAGGGAGAAGATCTGCAACATAGATGGGTGCAGCCGACTGCATCACGCCCTGCTCCACAACAACAACAGAAAACCGATGGAAGCCAAGATGGAAGCCGCCAGCAGCAAGATCGTCGCCTCGACATGGACGCCCCGGCAGACGCAGGCCTATCTTAAGATAGTGCCGGTGCGCATATCCGGGCCTAAAGGCGACATAGACACACACGCGCTACTGGACGACGGATCGACGGTCACGCTCATCGACGCCGAGATCGCCAAACTGACCGGCGCCCGAGGGCCGGTCGATCCTCTCCACATCGAGGCCATCGCGAACACAGAAGTGGATGCAGCCAAGTCAAGGCGTGTCGCTCTCACCCTACATGGGGCGACCGGAAGATGCAAGATACAGGCGCACACACTCGAAGGCCTGCAACTGTCGGCGCAGCGGGTGACGAACAAGGACTTAGCCGGTTGCCGACACATAGCGGACATCGCGGCGCAGCTCACTACAAGCGACGCCGCACCAAGGCTGCTCATCGGTCAAGACAACTGGCACCTGCTGCTCGCTACTGAGGTGAGGAGGGGTCGGCGCAATCAACCTGTCGCCTCTCTCACACCACTGGGCTGGGTGCTGCATGGCGCGCATACGCGCGCACTGGGACAGCGCGTTCACTACGTGAATCACCTGGTCGACGTGGACGCCAACATGGACGAGCAACTGAAGCATCATATTGCACTGGAGAGCCATGCTGGAGAAGAATACGGAACAGCTAGACAACGGGCGTTACGAGAGAGCACTTCTGTCGAACATAGAAGAGGTCGTAACAACAAACGACAACGCTTACAGCAGGCTGCTCAATACAGAGAAGAAGATTGATAAGGATCCGCAGCTCAAGAAGAAGTACGAAGAAAACATGAACGCGCTCATAACAAAGGGCTACGCTGAGCGCGCGCCGCCAGAAACAACAAAGAAGACATGGTACCTGCCCCACTTTCCTGTGCTGAACCCTATGAAGCCGGGAAAAGTCAGGGTGGTCCATGATGCCGCAGCCAAGACGAAGGGAGTGTCGCTCAACGACCACCTGCTCACCGGTCCAGACCTGCTACAGTCGTTGCCTGGGGTCTTTATGAGATTCCGACAACACCCAGTCGCAGTTACGGCGGACATAGCTGAGATGTTCATGCAAGTGAAAATCAAGCCTGAGGACAGAGAAGCTTTAAGATACCTGTGGAGAGGAGACAAGAGGGGTGATCACCAGCCAGACGAGTACCGGATGACATCTTTAATATTCGGTGCGACGTCATCCCCGGCCACAGCTATCTACGTGAAGAACATCAACGCGTTGAAGCATGAAGACACTGACCCGGCGGCAGTCGACGCCATAATAAGAAATCATTATGTCGACGATTATCTGCAGAGCTTTCCGACAGAAGAGGAAGCTACAAAAACGGCGCGCGCAGTGAGAAAAATACATCAAGAGGCCCACTACGAGCTGCGACAATGGGCGTCCAATACACGGGGCGTCCTAGAAGGCCTAGGAGAACGGCGTGAGCAGACGCCCATCGACCTGCACGACGGCACGAAGATGGAGCGCGTCCTCGGGCTCATCTGGGAACCCGGCGCTGATGTTCTCGCCTTCAACCTTGACTTGGCCCGCCTGCCAACTGACATACTGACGAGCGGCGAGCCAACCAAGCGAGGACTACTGAAAATAGTTATGACACTCTTCGACCCCCTCGGCTTCGCATCACCAGTGCAACAGACGGGCGAAGAAAAAGTGTGTGTGACAGTGATTAAGATGCCGCCTACCGCGCTGAGAAATAGTGTTCCCGATTGCGCGCGCTTCTCGCGCTGGGAACGACTATTAAGAAGCACTGCCAGGGTTCTGCAATTCATAGAGCTGTGCCGAAGAAAGAAGAATACAGTCCACTACAAACGCAGCAAGAAGAACGCAGAAGATGACCCTACATGGCGGAGGCAGCGAAAGAAACAGGGCGCGAAGATCATCAAGAAGAAGAAAGAAGATGAAGATCGACGCTACACAGTGCTGGGCGCAGACATCCTGCGTGCCGCCGAAGCTCTGCTGGTAAAAGCCAGCCAAGAAGATAGTTTCCATGAAGAAAGAAGACTGATGAGCAACGGCCAGAGACCACCCAGCAACAGCCGCCTACAAAAGTTGGCGACGGAAATGACGAGCGGCGTGATAACTCTCAAAACACGCATAGATGCCGCTAACGACATCACCGAGAAGATGAAGAGGCCGCCTGTGATCGACGGAGACCACCGCCTCGCACGCCTGTACATCGAATACATCCACCGCCGGCTACAACACGCCGGGGTGGAGGCCACCATCAACGAGTGCAGACAGCACTACTGGATCCTGCGACTTCGACCGACGGCAAGGGCGGTCATACACAGCTGCCTACCGTGCCGCATCAAGAGGAGCGCGCCGCCAGTGCCGCCTACTGGCAATCATCCCGCCTGTAGGCTGGCGCATCACCACCGGCCCTTCACCTACACCGGGGTCGACTATTTTGGGCCCCTCACCATCACAGTGGGCCGAGCGACGCAGAAGCGGTACGTCGCGCTTTTCACCTGCCTGACTACACGGGCAGTTCATCTGGAAGTCGCAGCGACGCTCAGCACGGACTCGGCGGTCATGGCCTTACGGCGCATGATAGCCAGACGAGGGTGTCCTGCTGAGATCTGGTCGGACAACGGCACCAACCTACAGGGTGCCGACAAGGAGCTCCGACGGGCCATGGATCAAGCCACAGAAGAGGAGGCGAGCAAGAGGACCATCAACTGGAGGTTCATCCCTCCCGGTGCCCCCTTCATGGGTGGGGCCTGGGAGCGCCTAGTACGCAGCGTCAAGGTGGCGCTTTCGACGGCGCTGCACGAACGCCACCCCTGCGAGGAAGTGCTCGCTACGCTGCTGGCAGAGGCCGAGTACACGGTCAACAGCCGGCCTCTCACCCACGTCTCCGTGCAACCGGAGGACCCCGAAGCCATAACGCCAAACCACTTCCTACTCGGCGGATCAGCTGCAACACCGGTGCCCGGGGCCTTCAACGACGCAGACCTCATCGGGCGCACACACTGGCGCGCATCGCAGCGCCTGGCCGACCTATTCTGGGCCAGGTGGCTGCGGGAGTACCTGCCGGAGCTGCAACACCGGCGGGAGCCCCATGGACGAGGGCCCCCCATCAAGATCGGCGACGTCGTGCTCATCGCGGACGGGACACTACCTCGCAACACATGGCCGCGAGGACTGGTGACTGCAGTGTTCCCGGGCCCCGACGGAGTGACGAGAGCTGTCGACGTGCGCACACGCGGCGGGACCCTTCGCAGACCCACGAAGAAACTCGTGATCCTGCCTACGGAGCCGGCTGCCTGCACCGTAGAAGATGCGACGCCCAAGAACGACGCACGGCGGGAGTGATGTGCAGAACAGCCTACGTAGGCTAGACTATGATAACAGTGATAACAAGATTACGAGTTAATTGATTATCGTGAAGTATTGAATTCTGCGCACATAGTAGATATTGTTTATGTGCCTAGTGATTATAGTTTGGGCTAGATTCATTGTTTAGTTAACTTATGTATTACGGAGAATACTAGTTAAGTATCAGCCGTTTTTATGTTGTGTATAGTGATAAACTTTGTAAAACCCAAGGGATTTCTATTCTATTATGTTTGTTATTATGATTTAGTTTTCTATTTACATTGTTGTGAGTTTCCCTAATAAAACATATGAATAACAGGGTTTCATTGCAAGTTAGGTAGAAATCGGCTGAAAAGATGATGATGATGATAGGTAGAAATAAGTAAATAGGAATAAGTTGTACATAGTAGGATAGTAAATAGGTTTAATTTTTATCAATAAATACATAACTTTCTGCTAATATTGCCAGTACAGGGGGGAAGATAGGTTGTCTCGCTCGCACACTTTTCGCGCATCGCGATAGGTGGACGCGATACGATTTGCGCGCGGCATTAGTATATGGATTGCGAGTGAGATATTGAATACAAATATAGGGCCATAACAGAGGCCATCATGCACTCATCTGGAAGACTCCGAGCAGCAACAGGGAAACCTGAAGAAGTCAGCAAGAACCTGAAGGAGTCAGCAAGTTGCCAGAATTAGCTGGCGAAGGAGTGGAAGCCTGGATCAGCGTAGCCGTCTAGTCTGGGACCTGAACGAATCGTCGCATACTGGGGAAACAACATATCGTGTAACTGGCAGTATTGGCAGCGGGTTCGCTTTTATATAAACCCGTTGTCTATTATTTCCCAACCACGTAATCCACCCGAGTCAGTCGCCGGCCCCCGAACGTACCCATCGCACTGTTCGTTTGTTGCTATGCAAAGGAGTGAGTCTCGACAGTGTGGTGCGGTACAATAATGTAGTATATGTCCGTAAAAACTTGCATCTCTTCAAGAAAAACAGTGATGTTCATAAACTCAATACCAAAAATAAAAATAAGCTCGTAACTCCCAGTCTAAAACTACATAAGGTAGGGAAATCATTTGTTCGTCAATGTGTAAAATATTTTAATAAGATTCCGCAAACTCTTGTTGAACTGCCTCTTAACCAGTTTAAGTCACAAATTAAAGCTAAGTTATTGAAGCGAGGTTATTATAGTGTTGAGGATTTCATAAATTATAAGAATTTGTGGTCATCTTAGGTATAATCTGCTTCTCTGCACACTTTTTTGTTATGACTTTACTTTGTTAATTCAATTACTGTGTATAAAACAAGATTAAAAGAGTAACCGTCGAGTTTCTTGCCGGAGTCTTCTCGATCGGAAACAACCTCCGAAACGGTGGTAGAGACACATTATGTTTAATTATGAAAATAACTATCATAGTATTATTTTTATGTAAGTTTATTTTTATTCAGTATATTTTTGCTACAATTTTTTTTTGTATAATTGTCATATTTACTTTCTGTAAGTCTATATGAATAAAAATATTTTTTACTTTACTTTACTTTACTTTAAATAAATCAATTAAGTGAAATATAGTCAAAACTGAAAGACGTTACGGTTATTGGGTGGGACTATGGATTTGATTTTACGTGTGATAATTCCGAAGAGGTATCTGACGCTTTAGTATGTTTATCATTGAGTTTATATACTATTTGGAGATTACCTATTATACTAGCTGTACTTACAATGATACACTAACAAGTACTTTCACTTATAACTTTACACTGGTGTATAAATCAAAGCTTAATGACTTGTTGGAGTGTTGTTTGGATAGTTAAATAATTTACAAAGCACAATTCTAGACCCGCGAACAGGCCTATGTGAAAGAAAATGACAACACAGGATGCTATCTGCTTAAACTGCACTAGTAATGCATTTGAGTATTTTAGCTTTTTTTGGCCTACCCTATCTTTGGAAACAAAATTCAGTGCTCATACATTTACAAATTGCATGTAATACAGGTAAGGTAACTAGAACTATTCCATTATTGTCAAATACCTATAACATAAGTATAATTATAAAATAAAAATAACATTTGCCTTGCAGCTCTAGCTCCTAAGTACATACAAGTGTAGCTGATTCATTCGTATTTAGTAGCTATGTTATGTCATTGCAATTTTGAACAAATGACGTATTAGTGACATCTTTGATTCCAAAACTTGGAAAGGTTCATGGGCTTGGCAGGGTTCATAGGCCAGTAGGATTAGGAAGCGTACCCCAAAATCGGTATTTTTGCGGTTTCACGGTTACTTAAATCTCGTAAGGGACTAAAATACTCGTAGGTAATCAAGAAGTTGTATAGCGATGAATTTTGCAATGGATGAGACAAGATTTATGTTTTTTATAGGTACTACTCGTTGTCATATGCTGATGCTCCTCAAAGTTGGACGTATTTTTTTGGTCTTCCTTGAGTTATGTAGGTGTACCTATATAGTGAAGACTGATCTGCATTCTTGAATCATGAAATTAGTCGTTTTTGTTGTTAGATTTCTACTGGTATTTGCCAGTAGCAATGAATAATAGTCGTTAATTTTTCTCAGCAAAAACAAAAACTCGTGACATTATGACAAAAGTAAACGACAAGATTTATCGAAAGTGAAGCACTATTGATGCCAATTTGACGTAAGACTCGTGAACTTACAGATTTTATGTGTTTGAAAGTATTTGTGTGCAACACAAAAAAACCCCGTCCCACGCAGAAAGTGGCAGACTTTTATTGTTGAAATAAGTTCGCGTGACATTTCCTGTTCATTTAACGCTCTAACATTATACCATGGTTCACATTAAACCATTGCCAATGCTACTTGCGCTGCCGGAATTATTTCCCTGAATGATTCCGTGGCAATGTGGACCATAAGGAGTGTTCACGCGGGCAACGGGCATTACCCCCGTTTACATACACGCGCCGCCAAATTCCCTGCTCCATGCGGTGTAATATAAACTTAGTAAGTATTAGGAATGAAGGCACGACGTTAGGTAAGAAATAATTATTCTCAGATCTCACATTCCAAATGCCTTACCCATTTTGAAATATTTTTGGTTGCAAACTAGGATTTAGGTTACGAATAAATTTAAAAAAATATATTTATGTGTCATACATTTTATATTATTACATAGGATATTTTTACAGCATACCTAGTAACTTCTTCATAATTTCAATTTCAGTTACTCAACCAGGAGTTTCAAAACATTATTGATACATTACAGATAAAACCAATCCTCGCAGCATAGCAATTTTTTTTTAATTTACAAAGTGTTTTTTGTGAAGCCTTTTAATCATAATGTATTATAAAGGGTGGTTGAGTGATAGAATAAGGAATAGCATAATAAAAGAGCGTTGTGGTGTGAAAGAGGATGTTGTCACTAAAATTGAGATGGGAATGCTAAGATGGTTTGGTCATATGGGAAAGGGAAGGCCCAAACGGACGTACTTAGGACAAGTCCAAGACGTCCTTGGAAAAGGTCGGGTCAGTAGTACCCATAAGCGACGAGCATGTATGAAAAGATTAACGAGAGTGAAAGAAGCGTAAGAGGTGTGTCAGGAAGGACCGTAGCAAGTGGAAAGATGTGGTCTCGGTCTACCCCTTTGGGAAAAAGGCGTGATAGTATGCATGTATAAAAGGCAAATCCAGTAACATATTAATAATTTTAGTTAAATTTTACTTTACATTATTTTCGCGAGAACTAGCTATAAAATAACATTTTTTGCTCTAACATTTTCTGGTCGTAACCGTCTGCTAATGATCATGATTGCAACAATACATTAAAAGATAAACAATAAATATGTCATAAGAATTAAAGGCGATACTTGGCAGCCCTAAGGATAGGGTATTTGTCTCCAGTACATAGGCCTCGGAAGTCATCCATAGAAAGGTCCACAATCGAAACTCCTCCTAGGTTCTTTGACCTGTAAACAAAATAATCCAAATGTTCAGTATACATGGAAAAAACATGGTTAGAATCAATGTACGTCTGCAACTATAAGTGTTGCTTGGTAGGATTCCTGATTACAGGTAGGTACATCATGCAAGTCCGGCGGCTTGCATGATGTACCTACACGTAATCAGGAATACTGTAACATGTAACATGTATACGATTTAGAGATAATTTGCCTGTGTGCTGTCGGCACAGCACACAGGCAAATTATCTCTCAAACCATGTATGTTTTATCTTTATACCCCATTCATTATTATAGCATTAGACAGCAGTAGAAAAGGTCCTATTTAGGGCACACTTTGTGGTAAAAGCACAATGAACATTATTACTTTTAAGATTCATGCCGAATTTATTGTAATCTACATAAATAGCAGCTGTCACACTTAATTGTTCTTATTTAAAGTAAAGTGACTTCAGAATATATGAGGCTTTTGCTTAAATGAATTATTTTGTCCCGCATCAAACTATATTGTCGATGTGACAACCTAAAATAGGCAGGGGTTTTTATCCGAACTAATTTTTACTGTCACCATACTCGTAACTCTACCAAATCTAAAATGTTACATAATCCCTTCATACGTTATGGCGGAAGTGGTTTTCAATTTTGGCAGGTTATACTCAGGTATGTCAACGTCATGGCAACGTCAAATGCAAATTGTCATTCATTTTAGCACGCCTGCTCCTTATTTCTAATGTTAATGAATGATAGTTATAGATACGGAAAAAAGTCTTTCCATCTAATTAGAACTTAAAGCTCATTAAAGGTTGAGAATTTCTGGTAATCCATCGATTATTATTCTATAACTTACTTGACATATGAAGCTTTCTGTCCTGCAGTGTCGGGGTCTTCGTAGCTCACCCACAGGCCACCTTCTCCGCTGTCGTCAGGTAAGCGGAAAGCGTAGGTACCTGTGCAACAACATTCTTAATATCTGCCATATTTCATCAGCTCACTTTGGACTACATTGTTGTTATGAAGCATAGGTGAATTTGACAACGTTGTAAATGGTGAATTAGAGAAGTAAAAAGTAAAGTACAGGTTAGTAAAAATATCTGTAATACTAATGACTATACTGATTCCAACACCACCACAACCATTCAGACTACTTCATACAATAACGAGCAAATATAAATTGACCTGCGATAGAAATTATTATAAGTAGGTATACCAACTTAGAGAGCAGGTTGACAATTAAAACAATATTACTCAATTATGATAGTCCAACATTCTTTAAGTTTTAAAAGGCGTTGGAGGTGTTACTGTTTTCAGACAATTTTTTTGCTCGGCAGTGTAATATTTACTTGCTGTTGTTGACCACGCCCTCTTTGCGAAAAAGCGTACATTAAATCCGAAAAATCGGTCCACGAATTCGTACTAACCGAAAACGTAATGCGAACAACACAGCGAACGTCAAGCAACAGATTCAACGTCAACTCTTCATTTGTGTGTGAGAAACGAGTTACATTAAGAAACCGCCATGAACTAGACAGCAAAAAATCAATCCAAAAAGGAGGATGAGAATCTCTGACTGAATGCCCACCTTCACAAATCAAATAAGACGTCGTCTCTGTAGAAGACTACTTAAAATGTTAGTACAAATAGAAAGCCAAGCCTACTAATTGTGAGTACCAACCAAAGAGATGAGATAAATCGGCCTCCTTAGTTAAGCCCATTTCTGAAAAGTTAAATGAAGCTGCTAATTTTACAGCCTACGCTGAATGCGGAACTAATAACATTTAATGCTCAAAAGCAGCACCAGGTCCTATTTGTTTCTGCTTTACTTCTTTTCACTAGAGCACAACTAAAAAAGTATTTGAGTCCAAACTTTTCATAAGAATACAGTTAAAGGGTATTAAAGGCCTCGTTATATAAAATAATCTATCCTTAATATTGAAATATTGGTTCATACAAGACGTGTGTTTTCAAGTAGGTATACCTACATAAAGATTTTCGCTTAGTTAATAGAATGTAACTATAATGATAATCTGTCCACCCATACTTAAGATGAGAAATAAGCCATCTACATTAGTACCTACCTTATATGTACCTTATTTACCCAAATCTACTCTCGCAAATAAATGATTTTATTTTACTATGTAGATATGCACTATTTACAAATATACCCAAGAAGAAATAAGCATTACATATCATCACTTTTAATCATCATCAATATCAACTAAACAATATGGTTGTGACAAAATACCTAATGGGATGATTTAAAATGTACCAAGACAGACAAAGGATCTAGAGCCGGTTTCACTAGTGCAAATAATTTTACAAAATAAACCAAAGCATTGCTTGTCTAAGTTTCCCAGGCACACAACAGGCTTGACTAGTCTAGCTTCACGTTTAAACATGAAAACAGAGAGATGATTATGAGTTTATTAACTAAAGTAGAATTGATCAAGTAATTATTAGTAAGAAATACATACCGAATCGCTTGCTGGGGTCCGTCACTTTCCTGAGATGAGGCCGCATGCCCTTCTGGTGGTTGGGGTTTATCAGCTTAGCGCAGACTTCGGGGTAGCTCAACAGACCTTCAGTCTTAGTGTAGGGACCTTTGATAACATAAGGTGAGTAATTATTAGGATGATTCCCTAATTATCTAGTAAACTCTACGGTATTGGGTTCTTTGACCTTAAGGAATGGTTTTTTTGTAAATTGAAAATGTAGCTTACTTAAAAGTGAAGTATTCTCAACAACAGCAACAGGTCGTTTGTTCAAATCTTACAATAGGCTATCGCATTTGGTGATTGATCACATCGTGAATAAACTCTTAACACTTTTACACCTTCGGCTAACAGCCAATCTTTAAATTCGGTCAGCTATATAGCCATTTAACCTTTCCAACTTGAGCCCAGCGTTAGTCAACTTACCGGCTTCACCAGGGCCATCAGTATGAAGTGGGGGAACCCCTGAAATCTCGCTGTCACCGTCAAGCTTCCATGTGCGACCAAAGGTGGCAATTGCCAAAATAATCTTGTTGCTGGGAGCTCCGTGTTGCAACCTGTAAAGGAGAAGAGTATTTCAAACTAAGGCCCAAGCCTATTAGATAGTAGTAAATTTAATTTATACTACGAAAGACATTCCTAAAACCACACACAATTCGATCATCAGGTATTAGATTCGGGTTCAACAGGTGGCGGAATTGATGGGCATTTTCAACGTAACCGATCTGGAAATGAGTGTGCTAAGCTAATACAAAAACTAAAACCCTGCTCTTGATAATGCATTTTTAAACTCGTCAAAACACTACAATTTGTTTATGTTTCGCTTACCAGTAGTTGACTTCAGCGTCAGCATTTTGCAGCGGGTTGCGGTTCTGTGGTGTGTAGATGGGAGCCGTGTAGTCGGCCTCCTTGGGGTTGCGCTCGGGGGTGAAGTAGTTGTAAGCGTTCAGGTTCACGATATCCACTAAGTTGATGATAGCCGGGACGTCGTAGTAAACTGAAAATAAAATCATTTTTCAATTATTAACGTTGCTGGCAAGCAAACATGCCACTAATGATCAAGTGGCTATACCTCAGTCCATGAACCGATAGAAGATTTTGTCTTTCTGATTAAACAAAATACCCACTTCTTAACATTTTCACTCTTTAAGAAGAAGGCGAAAGAAGCTACTGGAACTGTACTTACTGGAAGAATTAACGTTGGGCAAGACGGTGATGGACAGCTGCAAGTTAGGCTTGACGCTGAGAGCCTGTTTCATTTCACGGACAAGAGCTGTGAATCCTTCACGGTGCTCAGACTCCTTCTCATCGACAGGAGTGGTGCCGAAAGTCTTCTTGATACCATGCCAAATGGACCCTGTAAATGCAGATGTATGGATTTTATTTTATCCGTAAATAATAACATTCGCTGTCGTCGAGAATATTTAAGCTAATGACGATTCAGGTTTCGTTTGCTGATTTATTAATGCTAGTACCAACTATCAGTAAATAAATATATATCTAATTATGATCTTACCCCAAGTAGAACGGATCTTCTTAGGTTTGACCCTAGCGAACTGCCAAGCAAGATCAATGCCATCGAAACCGTGCTGGTCTGCGAGAAGAACGCCGGAATTGACGAAAGCAGTACGGGCTTGCGGGGTCTCCAACTAAAACGTGCAAAATATTGGTAATAATTAATTTAATAATTACTGGCCGAGATAAGAGCAACTAACCTCTGGTTTCTACACTAAGGGCACTTGTTCCACTACCGCGATACCGGATACCGAAAAGGAACGATAGATTCATCTCTTGTGAATAAAAGAGATACATCTACATTGTGTTTCTGAATGTGTTGCCCTGTCTACATGATAAGTATTTAGCACAGGAAACTAAGAGCACCGGCATATATGTACGCACAAGTGTTGTAACCTGCAAAGGTTCTAAATAAGAAGTCTAAATAATAACATCTAAATAGATTTTGGTCGAAGCTTCATTTTGCCAGATCCATCAAGTACGACCAAGCAAACGAAAACAGTTACGAAGAGACACACCAACTAACGCTTATGCTTAGTTTTAATGTAATATACTCGTATGAGTAACTTACCAAAAGGTTGTACTTTTCGTAGTCTTCGGTGTCGGCGTCACCGCCAACCGAGAGGAGAACCTTCAAGCCGGGGTATTTGCTCTTGAAGTTGGTGATGGCACGATAGTTGGCGTGGGAGCGGTCTACGTCCAGGTTCTCGTTGAGGGGCACCATCTTGTAGGTACTAGGCTGAATTCCGGCATAGCCGTAAACCAAATGGGTACAGAAGGACAGGGCTGGGTCCAAGTCCAGGGGCAGCATACGGGCTTGAGCTGGATAAATACATCCTTCAACTAAATTACGATGTTACATCTATTTTTCATTTAACTAGTTTTCAAACTTACAAAAAACTCCGACAGGTACAATCAAGTAGAATGTTATAGTGAGTCAACTTAGTTTATTTTTCCCAAACTCAAAACTCACTGAAAAATTTGTTATTTTATTTTTTTGTATATCTTATATGCGCCAGACATAGGTTAATAACTGTATAACTTAGGGTACCTACTTGTTTGCGCGGGGCTATTTATGCCCACTATTACAAGGCATCCGCAGAAAACCAGCGTCGTGGTATCCTACCAGTGTCACGACAATTTGCTGAGCGGAGACCTTTTTGGTACTTGAATCAAAAATTTATTTTCATGTGATGTATTAATTGTTAAGTAAGTACGAAGTAAACCATTTTTCTATTTCTATAAAAAACAAGTTCAATTGTACGATTGTTATGTGTACTAAGATGTGGAAGAGAATTAAAACTCACATAAACATACTTTCAATTTCATCTAAGTAGGTAGTAGGACTTACGGAAATATTGTTATTTATGCTGCAGATTATTTTTTATACGATAAGCAAAACCTAAGTTATACTTCAAATATACGATATTCAACGGCAGGCTCACTAAATTGCCGAGATGTTGAATTCATTGTAAGGCATTAAGCGGTTATTTTCGCTGCTGACGCCTGGGGGGCTAGCCAAGAGCAACACGTCACGACGATTTCTACAATAGAAATCGTTCAAATGTATGGGGATGACATAAGCGCCAGTGACAGCTTATGTCGTCCTCATACATTTGAACGATTTCTATTGTAGAAATCGTGGTGGCGTGTTGCTCTTGGCTAGCCCCCCAGGTCCCTGAACGCCTGCTTTAATAACTGCACTCATCTCAATAGTAGCAGCACGAACGTAAACATGCAAGCAAATTGTTTGAAGGCAGTTAATAGTCCGAATAACTGCCCAGGCGAAGGTAATGATTACCGCTGACAATACGCTACGGATATTATTCAGTAATTTATACCTAGACGTACTAACATCGTAAAACTTTGTATTCTTTAGAAAGATCAGTTGCGATCCATATATCAGCTGCATCCAATATTTACTGAATTCAAAAAAGGATTTTAAAAATAGCATTGTTAATTTGTGTTTATTATATTATATGCAACGTAATATTTAAGTACTGAATCGTTTTGTTTTGTTAGTGAAACTTTGTATGTTAATACCTAATTACCTTTATTTTGTTGTATAGAACTTAAATCAAATATGCAGCGCTTAGGCTTTTAGAAGATGTCGTGCCTCAGCATGATCGAAGTAGGTATTCATATTCAAGTCTCAAAAACAGTCATGCGTTGGCATTTGTTATCAACGGACAAAGAAGGAGGAAATCATTTAGTTACTTGTATGCTCTTTAGGTGTGAATCGAGCTACTATTCTGACGATGGTTTTGTATTTTTGATTGTTTCAATTAACCTTTTTTGAATTCTACAAAATCGATTCATTCATTGCCCAACAAGTTCTCATACTGGCAAAAGTTTACGAGTTAGTTTCTAAAATTTAAAGTTCAATATTTTGCAGAGCAACAGGTACTTAGGGACTAAAATTTAATATTTATTTTTCTCGTCATCTTGAATACATTAGTCTGCAAAAATTAAACAGTCTTCGGTAGTCATAGGTAAAAACAAGCGTACAGATCAAATAACAATGTCCAGATAGTCAGACCGTGAGACCAATTCGTAAGAGTTTCCTTATTGCTTACAATACATTACCTATGATTTTTATTTGCGCGCATATTCACCTTCACTGATAGGAATCGTATTTTTTTCTTCAACAAGGTATGTTTGCTATTTTGCGAATTAATGTAATATACTCTACATACGTAGGTCCAACATAATATATTAATTATAAAACTACTATTTCTGTTCATAAGGTTGTGCGAGTGATAGTAAAGTTAAGAAGAATTATGCGGACTTTTGAGAGTTGAATCCGAAAACCGGTTTAACTGTATTGTTTTTGTAAATTAATATCTTTTCTACTTCAAATATTTTAATTCTTGACAGATACAATCACTATACAATTTATTTTTAGATATCTAAATAGTCAACAGAAACATTTAGCGTCCTAATAAAACAAAAAACTATAAACATCCAAAATCAAACCCAGCCAAACGGGTTTTGAATAAATTCAAAGCAATTCATTCAATAGGTATAACCAAATGTTTGTTCTATACGCTTCCAAGGAATTGAGTAAGTAATAATTTTCCTTATCTGTCATTTATTTTGTTGACAAGGCGATATGGGGCCGTTAGGTCAGAGCTCTATTGCCCGGGCGAACATAATAATTGAACTTATCTATTGTTAATGTCAAAAACAATTAAGATTAACTTACATCACATAAGACAATTTTCCGTTAAACTCGAAATAATTACTTTTTCATTAATTGGGCGTTCGGGGTTCAACTTTTCAGTGTTCCCGGGTTCTTCTCGGTCGGGCAAGGTGAGTTTTGGATTTTTCGAAACTCAGCCGAGTGACCACCAACTCCCACTAAAATTCAGCGAAAATTATGATGCCAATAATACGTAAGTACTAACTGAAGCGATAATATTTCAATTAATGGTGGTTTTACTCCAGCAGATGTAGGTATATTATACTTGTCTACTCACTGTTTAGTTTATTGGTAAATTTAAAATTTGTGGGGTTCAGAACTAGGAAATGTATTTTGTGACATATTTGACCGCTACCGATTGAATACGGTAAAGACCTTAAACCGTGTTAAGACTTCGCAGTGTAGTGCTGAATGCAAAAGTAAACAATTGAGCATGGCATTGAGAACTTAAGATCTATTGGCGTTTGCGATTCTACGTGCCCTATACATGGTCTGACATAACAGCCTACATTACAAATTATCTTCGTGGCTAATACGCATCCGGACTGAACATCCTTTCAAAGCACAGCGAAAATCTACACGTTTAAAAAAACAGCTTACGTACAGTACATGTATACCTCTGATAAATGTATTAGGTGTGTAGTTAAATAAATCACATTTATGGTCAAGGTCTACCGAATTCACCTTCAGAGCAAGCAGGAAATTACCGCTACTTTGACCTACAATTAAGTTACTAAGTATCATTCTAAATCTCATGAAGTATTCAGCCAAATCGAAAAATAAAACATTCTTATTTTGATCTTATTAGGTGCAGTTGTAAAGCACACGTAAATTTTTAGTATGACTGCCACACCGGCAAGACAGAATAAATTTAAGAACTGCTTTATTGTATTGTGCACGACCTTAGAGTGAGCAGTTATTTCAAAACACTCGTTAAAGTAAATAATTTGAATACTTTTTCCTTTAAAACACCTCGCGCCGGCGAGGACGATTATGCATAAGGTTACTCAGTGGTTTTGGCGTCATCTGCAGAAGTGACTAACATGTTGTAAGCTAGATTACACTGATTAAACCATCCTGTTTATTTCTGAGCAGCGAATGAAGATCTTTGTGTACCTTTGCACCTACAATTTCAAGTACTCAAGGTCTCAAACGCTCGATATAAAAGACCTCAACTCTTCCTCAACCCTTTGAACAAACAAGATAATTCTATTTCTTACCTTAATGCGATGAGAACTAGGTACCCTAAGCCTTCCCCAAGCAATTTATAAAGGAAACATATTTAATTAAATGCGCAAAGTAGTGTTATTCGCCGGCCTAACAAATAACTATTAAAACTTCTGTACAATATATCTGAAAATTATGAAACCGGTATACACGTTTAGCTCTTTATAGCAACAGCAGTAAACTTTCAAATATTATGTGGTAGGGGAGACCTAGACAAGTTGTGACAGAGGTGAGTTGTGACAAGGTCAATTTCTCCCTACCTATAATAGTTAGCGAGCTGGCAAAAGTGCTCGTTTGTTGCTTTAGAGATGCGCTACTGGACCCAGTACCCGCCCGCGGCGCACGAGGTGCGGTTGTGAAATGACGACGTCTGCGCGCAAAAAAATGCCAAAAGTAAGTTTTTCTTTAAAATTTTGATGTAATTTGTATTTTATCTTGTTCCATATGCATTGTTGTGTTATTTTTTCTTAACTTGTATGATTATTTAAGTCTCGAAGCGTTGCATTGATTTCCTGTGTTCGCATCGTTTTTAGAATATATAAATTATTTTTCAAACCCAGTCGTCATTTTGAGCACCTAGGCGAGTTGTGACAACCTGTCACAACTCTCCTATTTGACTTAATTTTTCTACTGGGTTATTTCGAGTATGTTTTTATTCATTTGTGATGTTTGTTTGTGTATTTGTACATTAGTATATTAAAATCAAATCTAGCAGATATAGTATGTAAAAAGAGCTTGTCGCAAAAAGGTTATTTTCCATAAATAAATTAGCTATGGTGTGGTGATGCATGCTAAAAGACTGCTTTTTTGGTTTTCAGAATGCCTAATAACAATACACGAAAGACTGCTCGAGAAATAGCTAGTGACGACATTTAGGACCTTGCCTTTGAAGAGGTAACGTTACGAGAAAAAAGTACTTCATGTACATCTACGGATAAGACCATGCAAGCCATCTAACAATTCATCAGTTCTGAACAATAATGCCAATAAACCTGTTGCCTCCACGTCTGCAGCCCATGGTCTGTTTGCCACTGTTTCTAATAAATGTTCTAGCCAGAATCAGTTAAGCCGTTGCCAAAAGCTCAGCCAAAATAACCAGCCAACCGAACAGACGTAAAATTAAATCTGCTGTGCTTACTGACACTACTAAGGATAAAATAGCTGCTATAGAAGCCAATGTAAAGTCAAGCAAAGTGAAAAAGCTGGTCTTAAGCGAAGAAAAGAAAAATCTAAGAAGACAAGTAAGAGTTAAGAGAACGAGTGGTGACGAGGAAGATGGAAAAATGTTTGTTTTTGCTTGGTTCGTTTTAAAGACTATGCAAACAACAGACCGAATGAGCAGTGAGTCCAATGCCTAGAATGCAAAGGCTGGCCACACGTAGATAGAAGTGGAAACGACCTGCCACACGTTTTGCATAATTGTCTGTCCGGTTAGACTAAGTTTATTGACTGATTATAATGTGAAAGATCTCAAAGCGATACCCTAATTACTTGTTATGAGAATGTGATGTTGTTTTTGTTGGTACTTAGTGAACTAAAAATATGAATAAAATATTGTTTTGCAAAAAAACATGTTTGATTTTTTTTTTAAATGTATCATAGTGTATTTTGATAACCAAATAGTCGAAGTATAACACTGTCACAACTTACCTAGGTACCTGTCACAACTTACCTCGGTGATAGGAGAGTTGTGATAGAGGGAGTAGTCTTTGTTTGTATTGATTTTTTCAGAAACCCTTATACTTAAATAAATATTGATCATTATTTCGGAAAGGGAAGGAATGGTGCTACATTAATTCACATAGTTTATTACTGTAAATTGTTTCTTGAGCGAGATATGTCCCTTTAAGTAAAAATTGTCACAACTCTCCTAGGTCTCCCCTACATTTTAACACTGAAGAATTAATTATTAATTAAAGAAACCTACGAAACATTTTTATCATACAAAAGAAATGAAACACTGAAGTTATCCGAACCTGGTCCGGGCAGGAAAATGAGAAGGCAAGTCATTTAATTTAAAAGTGATAATCGTCAGAAAATAAAAGGGAAATCAACTTAAAAAACAAGCGGCTTTATGCGATCATGTTAAACCTATATCTAACAAGAGTATAAAATAATGTTTTGCGAAGGTATTGTCATCGCTTTCGGAATAACTATTCAAAGGTGGAACTAGTTCTTCAAATGTTACAAAATAAACTTAGATGGAAGTAATAGCTTTCTTCTAATTTCAACTTTAGAAAATACCTACCTAAGTCGAATATTCGCTGCATGTAGAATCCAATTAAGTACCTAAATGAATATTTCAAACCAAAACGGTATTATTGTAAACTATCTGTCCGTCAGATTCTTCGCCCGCGTAGACTGTTTTTCCCGTCAATATAGTCGAGATTAAAAAAAATAGGCTTTGTCACTCCCTGGTAAGGTAGTTTTATTGGTGAAAGAATTTCCGAAATCGGTCCAGTAGTTTCTGAGCCTATTCAATAAAAAAACAAACACTAAAATATTTCCTCCTTAAAATATTAGTAAAGACAACTAACTACTTTCTATTACCTACTTGTGTAAAAAAAAAGTCTAAGAGTGGACTTAGAATGATAATTTCATGCTGGTTTTATATTTTAATTCAACACCTGTGGTCGCGCCACGTAATTATTGCTTTTAATCCTGAAATATGTCTTTATTAGCGGAAATGAAAGTTTAAATTCGTTTCAGAAATGGACTTCCCATTACCTACCCTGTTTCTAGTAAAAAAAAATCTAGAAAAGTCTAAGGACTCTCTCGTCTCAAAAACATTACTAATTGCAAGTGCACTTAGCTACTATGCCTAGTGCAGGCTACTGGTCATTGCTGATAAGACGCTATTGTTTCAATAGTTACCGATTTGATACAGTTGCCTCGAAAAGGGCATGCTTACTATTGTAATGCATACCGTCTACATAACAATATCTACCCTATCCTGCATGGTATACCTACAACACAGTTGTTAATAATAGAAACTATATGATTATATCTTGTTTCTTAGTTAATGGGTCTGTTAAATTTGATGAAAGCTCTCAATTTGAGCCTTATTTAGAAATCATCGACTAGTAATCATGGACTAAAAAATTACGTAATGAAATAAAAATCAAATTAACGACATAAAGGAAAATTTAGTACCTACAATTAAAGACAAATTACATCTGAAAATTTCGTAGATTAATAACTCAATAAAGGTAAGTAGGTTGCACATCGGTTTACTTAGTTTACTCAATTTGAAATCGTAGCATTTCTGGGACTGATTAGCATTTACCTTAGTGGGATTAAAAATCAAAGTACTAAGTACTACTTAGAACGTACGTACTAGTGACTAAGCAGATATTTCGGCTAGTTTTGGGAAAAAAATGCAAATCTTTAAATTTACATGTACTGTCTTTACACGCACAGCAGGTAAAAAATAGTCAAAATAAACTTACATTCCCTTACGTAACTCTTGCTGTCATAATAGCAGACGACTTTGCTGGTGGAGACCGGATTGTTGGCGGAGGCCAAGGCCAGGAGCCCGGCGAAGGCGAGCAGGAGCTTCATGCTTGATGGCTTCGTAGTCGACTGGTCACCACGGAGCGTGTGTGGCGAATGAAGCTCGGGCCCGCCGCGCGAACGACTTCGGCTCGCAGTGGCTGGGTCAAAGAGTAATCACGTCCACCGACTAGACACTTTTCTAATTATTTTAGAGGTCGCTCAGATAAACCTTTTTGCGAGCTCTTAATGGTAAAAGTTTTTCTCCGTGCCCGCGACACTTCTATGTTTTGGGAGATACTCGTAGTTATCATAACTACTTCATAGACTTCGCCATGAGCAGAAATAAATGCCTAAACATAAATAATGTTTAAAATTAGGCAAAGAAATATTGAATTCTATTCAATTATGTAACATCGTTAAACGGATAAAGAGCATCGATAACCTGTTTGTAAAGTATTGTTACTAGTGCTTTTTTTCATAAGCATTTTGGAATACCTAACTAGGTTCTGAAGAATTTTTTTTAGATGAACACAATTATAGCAACACTGTTGCATATGTTAATTTATATTATTTTTAATATTCAACTTATATTGGCAAACAAAAATAAGACATTCGTCCCCAGCTCTACTTTCACAACCAACTAACTGAACTCTTTCGGTCCATCTGACACAAAGTCTTCAAATATAAGGTTAAATGCTTAGACAGTGATGAAGGAAATAACAAATTTGTAATGCAAATTTTTCATTGATAACTGTTTAAATATTACGTAGGTACCTATACATCCAGATACATACAACTACGTGGGCAACAAATGTCTGGCCATGTCGCCCCCGCCAAGTACCGGTAGAAGAGGTCGACCCAAGTAGCGGTGACTCACCGCTGAGGATGCACAAGACCGCGCGAAGTGGGCCAAGAAAATAAGAAAGGCGGACCCAGGGACCCCACACACCAGTGTGGGTTCACAACCGGGATGATCATGATGACATCCAGATACATACAATAACATACATAGGTATTACAGTTTCATCCCGTACCTGCAGTGGCTGCAGTATAGGCCCGAGCCCCGAACAGGCAACAGCATTGTATTGCCGTACCATATTTTCCTTAGATAATACCACAGAATAAATAATAGTAGTAATAGGTACCTACTTATTCTTTGATTTTGGTTACTAACCTGATGATGTCACTTTTAGAGCAAAGAGTTAACAATCCAATTCGCATAGGTATAGGTACATAGATACCAAAGAGCACACAGTAGTGGTAGTAAATAAACTAGATAATTAATAGCAATAGGTAATAACCGTCATGAAATTCGTCAACATTATCATAGTGAACCTAAATATCGAGCTAGTTATTTTGATGACTCCTGCTCTACTTTACTGTATCGTTAAACCTCAAATATTCCCCGTTTAGGGCGATTATATTATCATATATTATCATTTGACTATGATTCACTGTAGTGTTGTATTACACTGTAGTGTTAATGACGACCGAAGTTTGCCAAGTATTATCTTGAGTCTTGAAACAAAACTAGGTCCTACATATAAAATAACTCTGATTCATTTGAAATAAAACGTTAGTTTTGTCACTGAAATATACATTTAGGTTTCATGGCTTTACTTTTTATTTAGATATTCTTAATAACTTTGGACCCCAGTACCTACATCTACGAAAGGTCGCAACACAGGCCAATCATAAATAAAGTTTTTACACTTTGTAAGTATCATGCTGCACTAATAAAATAAAATAAATGTTGACGGCTTTGTTCCATTTGTTGTGTAGAACTTCCCCCCGATTCAGTACAAAGTCATCGACCGATTCGGTTATTATCTTTTATTTTCAATTATTTTTTTAAGTAGGGTAGATTTTATGTAATTTCGTTTATGAAAACTTAGGGCCTTTGGCTTTAACATATCAAAATATTGATTGCTACCGCTTAGCGGATCATTTACTATAATTAAAACAAATTTACAGAATCGGTCGATAACTTCGTTCTGAATCAGGGAGCAAAGCACATTTGAATGTACACCTTATATCACAGCAGGGCAGGAAGGCCTACTCCGGTGCAAATTGACGTAGTTTCGTGAATCTTTGGGAGGCTTAAAGCGCTCAATAAGTGGTGTGGTGATAGGTTTCAAATATTTTGTACAAAAAAAATGATAGTGGAATGTGTAAAACTCAATATCAATTTCGAACTCTAAGGTAGGTACTTAGGTATCTTTTTTTAACGCCTAAAGATTTACGCTACCACGTGTTCGTACGAACGGGATGGCTCTATATATTGGAACGCTTGATTTTTTGGATCCCTAATTGTCATTGGCACACAAACTATTGGCTTAAATTTATTTCGCACAATCATCACATGTCCTAAACAAGATAGGCCTATTTCATTTCGCCTAAAGCTTTATCGCCCCATTATCACTTCCCAAATTCGTCATTAGGCCGAACGATGCATAATCCCTACTATTTACAAGCCTAAATTATAATTCGAACATGCAAGCAAACAATGAAATGCATGAGCATGCATGAAAGATGCATGCACGAGTGCCTGAGATTCACTACAGCGCTAGCGGGCGAGGGTTGCTCTCCCTCCGCGTCTCCGGATCTTGAATTACACTCTACTGTAGGTAGGGCAGACTAGTATCACGGCGAAGGACCACGGTCAGTTCGGTATTTAACATACTATTTTTATTAACATTATATTATAAACTCATAAAATTTGTAAATAATACAATAAAATAGATTTATGTGTAGATAATCAAATGAAATTACTCAAACCAGAAAATTTGGTAGAAAATTTGTGATTTGTTATGCCAAAAGTAACGTATGCAAATAGATTTTAGAACATTGAATATTAGGAGTTATGAAATTAGGGCTTTAAATACTTAGGCCAATCTATAATAGTGCGAAAACATCGATTAGGCGGATCCATAATTCTGCGTAACAAGTATAGGCTAATAATATTGGGCCAAATGAAATTAGGAGCTATAATTTTAGGCCATCCGAAGGGCACTTGAGTTCCTTTAAATATATTTCTTTCGTAGGTATAATTCCGAAGCAGAAGTGTAAGGTTTCATGATGTCACCCGTTACAGATATGGAATATTACATTTTTGGAACTCATAAAGTGAAGTAACCTAGGTAAAGTGTAAGTAGGTAGGTCCACTAAGTACTTAGTCTTTGTGTACAGTCAAAATCATGAATATCTGTACCTACGCTTAAAGGGCTTAAAAAAATTCTGAGTAAAACATTAGCCACAAATAGGTATCAATACAAGACTACAAGAATCTGACCGAACTCTCGTATAGATTTTTTTTTACAGTGCCCGTCAAGATGACCTCACTCCACCTGATGGAAAGCAGTCGGGAGGTCCAGATATGAGGATGACAAGCACAATAATGCAAGGCAATTACTGAGTTGCCATACTCATCTTGAAGGCCTGCATTTATTTAATATTTTTGATCAACCAACTAGAATCACTGCGTCATCAGCTACCTGCTTGGATAATATTTTTTGTGAAAATTTTTATAATGAGAAATCAATAATTAATTGTTTAAAATCAGACCATTGTGGTCTGTTAACCAAATTTGAGCAACGTCATGTCCCTCAATCGGTGGATATTATTTTCAGACCAGTTACTCAGAAACGTATAGACAAATTTAAACACAATATAAACAGTCAACTTCCTTACTTATCACACCAAGACCAGAACATAAATGATCAGTATGAGGATTTGTTCAATCTGTTATTGTATGAACATAACACCATTTTTTCAAAAACAAAAGTGACAGTTGATAAATTTAAATTTAAATTCAGTGACTGGGCTACTCCAGGTATTCATAAAAGTAGGATTAAATTATACGAATTATATGATTTAAAAGCGAACTTTCATAGTCCCAAACTAGTAGACTATGTTAAATCTTACTCTAAGATATTTAAAAAATCTTGCAATGTTGCCAAGTCCATGTTTTTGCGAGACAAAATAAAACAAGCAAAAAACAAAATCAAAGCGACTTGGAACATTATAAACAAAGAAACTTGTAAGTCCATACCACGCAATAACTCTTTCTCACTTAAAATTAAAGATAATATTATTAAGTCTGACGTTGATATAGCTAATACATTTGAATCATTTTTCTCTGAGATACCTTTTATTACTACCAGTAAACTAAATTCTAGTTCACTGCTAGCTAGTTATCTCCTCACATCAAGTGTTAATGAGTGCGCCACTAGTTTTTGCTTCGATCATATATCTCCTCATACCATCCTCAAATCGTTTAAAGAACTTAACATAAAAAAAACGGAGGATTTATGGGGTATTTCTGTTGATATACTTAAATCAGTCATAGATGCCATCTCCCCTAGTTTAGCGTTACTTTTTAATAACTGTGTAGACAAGGGTCAGTTCCCTAATTTAATGAAATTTAGTAAAGTCATACCCCTTTATAAGTCAGGTGAGAAAAGTGACCCATCCAATTATAGACCTATTTCTATTCTACCAGCTTTAAGTAAAATTTTTGAAAAAATAATATTGAATCAATTACATTCTCACTTTGCTTTGAATAAATTATTACATAGTAATCAATTTGGATTCACTAAAAATAGGAATACAACCGATGCAGGTGTTGCGCTCATCAAACACATATTTGATGCGTGGGAAGGCAAGCAAGATGCAATAGGAGTTTTTTGTGATTTATCAAAAGCATTTGACTGCGTAGATCATGAAATCTTACTGATTAAGCTGAGGCATTACGGTGTTTCAAATATTTCACTTAGCCTTATAGAATCTTACCTCACTGATAGAATACAAAAAGTGAGTATCATGGTACGAACTCTTCCGGTGCCACCATACGTATGGGCGTGCCCCAGGGATCAATATTGGGTCCTCTGCTGTTTTTAATCTATATAAATGACCTGCCTTATTTTGTCAAAGACCTATGTGGGATTGTATTATTTGCTGATGACACTTCTCTAATTTTTAACGTAGATAGAAGTAACAAAGCACTTGACGACGTAAATAATACTCTTTCTAAGGTACTGCATTGGTTCACGAGTAACAATTTACTGCTTAATGCTAAGAAGACCAAATGTATCAAATTTTCTATG